>CM066033.1:1180382994-1180421272 GCA_033557465.1 Ichthyophis bannanicus | reverse complement strand
GCTGGAGATGTCAGATAGTGGGTGGTGGGCAGCTGAACATTTCCAGGCCTCCTGTCCCTTGGTCTGCTTATTCAAACTCAACCCCGTATAGGGATGTATCAGAAATGCATTGACCTGCCCTGTATGTTGTGCTGTCACCCAGCTGAACTGAGGTTGCTGGTCTCCTCTATACAGCACCCATTCGCAATGATGTAGAATGTGGATCTTGTTGGGGGGAGATCCTGAGCTTCGGGGGGGCAGTTTGGGTGGTACTGCATAATCGCATACTGGGTCAAAGAGAGCCTGACCGGCCGGGCCCGGCTCTGCCGCCACACCACTGCCCAACCTACGCCCCCTCCCCCCGCTCCTACTGCCACCCGCCTACCCCACCGCTGCTGCCCCCTTCCGCCGCGCCGCCGTCCCCCTGCCCCCCCCCCTGGCAACCGCCTCCTCAGCCCCCACCGTCTCTCCTCCCCTTGTGCCGTGCCGACCCACACCGGCCCCCCCTGCGCGACTGAGCCTTTACACCGCCTGCACCACCTCCCCGCCCCCATTCTGCCCGCTCGCCCCCTCGCCACCCGCCCCCCGCCGCCCAAACCCCACTTCCGCCCCCACTGCCGCCCATGCTGTGCCCAGCCCCCTGCCCGCCCCCCCTGCCACCTCGCCCTTGCTGCCATCCCCCCCCTTGCTGCCACCACCCCTCCACCGTTCACGCTCCACACCCCCACCCCCTGCCCAACCACCCGCCCCCCTGCCCTGCCCACCCCGGCCACTCTTCCCCCTGAAGCCCCCCCCTTGCATGCCGCCCCAGCCCTCCTGACCCTGCCCTCCCCCGCCCCGCCCCCCCGGCCACCCTCCCCGCTGGCCCCCCTGGCCACCCCCGCCGCCCCTCCCTGGCAGCCCCCCCACTCCACGATGCCCCTGCGGCCCCCCCGCCCCCTGCCCCCTTGACGCCACCGCCCCCCCCGGCCCCTGTCCAGCATCCGCCGCCACCACCCCACACGCCCCCCTGCCCCGCTGCCACCCACCTGCCCCAGCTGCCGCCCCCCGCCGCTGCCCCCCCCCCTGCCGCGCAACTTGCCCCCCAGCCGTCTGACCCCCCCCATTTCCACGCACCTTACCCCGCTGCCGCCCGCCCCCTCTGGCCACCGCCACCCCCCGGCAGCCCCCGCCCCCCTTGCCGCTGCCCCCGCCACCCCTTGGTGGTGTGGGGGTGCATCACCTACCCCATCCTGTGGTTAATCGGTATAGACTGCTGTTCTCTATTTGCATTGTCGCAGTGCATCATGGGTCCTGTGGTGTGTTTAACCCCTATCCTGCCAACCACATCAGGACGTTTCGTCGTGGGGTGGGCTGAATTCCAACTGCTAGCCAGCCCGGAGTTCTGTTCGCAGCTATGGAGATATAGCCCATGGGTGGACGTGCACTGCCTGTGGGAGCCAGGGGTCATTGGGTTTGAATCCCATAGTGGGGTATGTGATAGGGCTGTCTATGAGGAATTTGTCTTTTATGATTTAAATTGTTTGCCCGGCACCAACAACACCCTCAAGTGCTGTAGCCCTGAAGCGTGTGCCTCCAAAGCGCCCTATAAGCGTGCCCCAAAGGGAACATTATATAAGGTTCCAGTGTTTTGGACAGTGCACCTTATTATGTGTCCTCAGGAGTGCCGGCATAGCTGAGCATGATTTGGCACCTTAGGTTTTGCCAATGGAGAGGGTGTGTTTGCTGGCAGCAGAATTAAAAACAAAAATTCAAATGCCTCACGAAGCACTGCTGATATTAAAGGGTAATGTCCTCAGGCAGTCCCATATGCAAAAAGCCACACTGTGGCAGTTGAAACCCATGACCCCTGTACCCATGCAAGCACATTTGTCAACTACCCAATGTCGCTTACACTCGTTGCCCACTCCAGGTCTGTATGCCCAGCACACATGCACTATGATTACACACGACAGTAAGTGTGCTACACCTACCTCCCTTGTGTCATAATGTGCGGTACATAACCTATTGCGTGAGTCCGAACGTTTAGCCCAGAAGGCACCCCTACCACCCCCTTATGGCATCATGGCAACAGTCAGTTGCTGGGGATTCACATTAAGATGGATTAATGAAACATAAACCCCATACGGGCCGCACACACAGACCCCATAATACACCAGGGTGAGTTGACAAGCCCACGTTTGATGGGCTTCGTAGCCAGGACTCATTGGTGTAACTGTTTATCCAGTCATTGCTATATGAAAACATATAGCACACCGGTTCCAACAGTATCCTAAGAACCAGTGGTGGTGGGTTTGAGACCCAAGTGTGTAAACAACAACAAAAACTTCTAATTTTGTTTTTAAATGTAAGACACATCAGTGCAATGTCTGTCTGCATCATAGATCTGTATAAATATTGTTGGCGACACCATATCCTGTGCGGCAAAAAGATGCGCGTGGCGCGGGCCCAACTGCGCGCATGTTGTGGTGCACATGCGCAGGTGGTGTGCTGCGCATGCGTGCGTGTTGCGTCGTGCGTGTGTTCCTCATTGGTGACAGTGTAGAACATGGCAACCAGATCCAGGAAGCCTGCCTTCACCACCCGGGAGCTATGCTGCCTGGCACAGCTGATTGCTGTGAGGCAGCACAAGCTGTTTCCTGGTTCATCCAGGCGTCAGGATCAGATCAGGGTCCGGAGGGCGTGGGATCGGCTGACCCGGGCTATAATCGTGTGGCTGATTACCCACGTGAGGTAAGTGTATGGGGACAGGTCAGTAGATCCACATATATATCCAGTGTTGATTGTAGCTGTGCATGCTGATGTGTGGGTAGGTAGTCTATCTCAGTGATGTGTATCAGGTAAATCCACATGCCATATTGTCTATATATCACAGCTGAGTGGCTTGCCCTGTACCCAGGGGCTAAGGACCTGTTCACAGAGTTCCTGATGCCATCCTGGTGTCATGGCAGCTGCTGCTGTTGATATGCTACAACACACCGTAACACAGGTAGCCACATAGATCAGACTAAGGAGGGTTCTAAACATCTTGCTGGTATGATGGGGTCCTGCAGTTGCCAGGGTAAAACATCTGCCCCACCCCCAGGGGCTGTGAAACGTGCCCAAAATGGTATGTTAGTCCCATGGTGATATGCGTGTGTGTGTGGCCCCAGCAGTCTAAAATATCTGCCCTACCCCCACTTGGCCAGAAAGTCCAAAAAAGTGGGTCCCCAGCACCCCTGCTGGTATGGAATATGCTGCTGTTGCTGTTTTCCAATCCACCCTTCCCCCAGGAGTCCTGAGAGCCCATCAAAGTGTGCTATCACTCACCCTGGTGATATGGTTCTGTGTGCCTAGACAGTTGAATACATTCTCCCTATCCCCAGGAGTCCTGAGAGCCCATCAAAGTGGGCTATCACTCACCCTGGTGATATGGTTCTGTGTGCCTAGACAGTTCTATAAATTGTCCCTATCCCCAGGAGTCCTGAGAGCCCATCAAAGTGGGTTGTCAGGCACCCTGGTGATATGGTTCTGTGTGCCTAGACAGTTCTATACATTGTCCCTATCCCCAGGAGTCCTGAGAGCCCATCAAAGTGGGCTGTCAGGCACCCTGGTGATATGGTTCTGTGTGCCTAGACAGTTGAATACATTCTCCCTATCTCCAGGAGTCCTGAGAGCCCATCAAAGTGGGCTATCACTCTCTCTGGTGATATGGTCCTGTGTGCCTAGACAGTTCTATACATTCTCCCTATCCCCAGGAGTCCTGAGAGCCCATCAAAGTGGGCTGTCAGGCACCCTGGTGATATGGTTCTGTGTGCCTAGACAGTTGAATACATTCTCCCTATCCCTAGGAGTCCTGAGAGCCCATCAAAGTGGGCTGTCACTCACCCTGGTGATATGATCCTGTGTGCCTAAACAGTTCAATACATTCCCTCTATCCCCAGGAGTTCTGAGAGCCCATCAAGGTGGGCTATCACTCACCCTGGTGATATGGTCCTGTGTGCCAAGACAGTTCTAGACATTCTCCCTATACCAGGAGGTCCTGAGAGCCCATCAAAGTGGGCTGTCAGGCACCCTGGTGATATGGTTCTGTGTGCCTAGACAGTTCTATACATTCTCCCTATTCCCAGGAGTCCTGAGAGCCCATCAAAGTGGGCTGTCAGGCACCCTGGTGATATGGTTCTGTGTGCCTAGACAGTTGAATCCATTCTCCATATCCCCAGGAGCCCTGAGAGCCCATCAAGGTGGGCTATCACTCACCCTGGTGATATGGTCCTGTGTGCCTAAACAGTTCAATACATTCTCCCTATCCCCAGGAGTCCTGAGACCTGCGTAAGGTGTACTGTCAGTCACCCTGTTGCTATGGTGTATGGAGCTGATGATGTGTGCTAGGACACCCAACCCCCAGGGGGCCAGAGACCTGATTGCAATGGTGGGTATGTCATTCAGATATTGTGTTAGGTTATGGCAGGTAGGCTGCACATCTCCCGTAGTCTGTGAGGTCAGCACCTCATCACAAACGTCTTTGATGTATCCAGATGGTATGCTAGGTACAGATGTGGATGTGTGTTACAGCACCCCACCCCCATGAGCTTTGAGATCTGATTACAAAGGCCTGTAACAGAGCCATGTCCCCATAACTGTATGCTGAGTCAGGTCACACATCTGCCCACTTGCTACGAATCCCAAACCTTGTTGCAGATGAACATTACTGATGGTGTTGGAAGGATACATGCACCTGTTGTGGTTGCACAGCACAGACAGAAACCCTGACATGACCACAGGTGGCAATAGACTATACTGGTGCAATGGCCCCCGCCCCTAGTGTTGGCAACCACACCTGCCATAAGCATACAAGGCCCAGGTCATAGGAACATAACAACATAAGATAGCCCATACTGGGTCACACCCTCGTCCTTCACGCCCAGTACGCTTCTTGCAACAGTGGCCAAACTAGGTTATACGTACCTAGCAGTATCCCCAAGAGAGACACGTTACACAATGCTTGTAGTGGGTCAAGCATTGCTATCCTGGGCCTTGTAGAAACCCAAATGCCATGGTAGTGGCCCCTGGCAAGGTGAATAGGGCTACCCACACAATGTTCCATGTATGGACACAGCACCCATGATTGTTAGGATATCATGTTGCCAGTGGGGTTGGGTCCGAGGATATGCGTAGATCATGACAACACAAATGTGTTCACCAGACCACATACGGGGTTAGGAGGGTTACCATGGATACCATCATTGGCAATCCAAATGTGGCATGGTCATGCAATGTCATGCAAGGGGGCCACAGGGGACTGGAATGATGTGTTCAAGGTGCCAGGCACACTGCACATAGGTGTCACTGCACACATGTCCAGAGACACAGCTACGCATGCAGGTGGCACTGGGAATAGGTAATCACCTGGAACAAGCAGGAAGTAGTCCTTACTTGTGGGTATCATCGGTACCGACGGAGCCTTCGTGGGAACGCTCTCCAGTGTCCAATAGGAAAGCTATTGGAAGCACCCCACAGCGCCTGTGTGCTGCCATCTTGCTTTTCCCAAATGGCTCTCTCCAGTTCATTGTTTTCCACAGAGCCAGCAGGTCATTGTTCCTGTCAATGCTGAAAAACAGCTATTGTAGTGCCACTTCTGTGGCAATGTCTGCCTGTTTTTCTTTACTGGTACCACTGGTCTTGTAATTTTATTTTCAAAAAGGTCAGATTCCCTCACACAAACAAACCTTTTTAACAAAAGAGTAACAATCCCCTTTGTAGGTCTCCCCCCGGTTTGGCATTAGGCCCTAATCCCTCCTCCATCATGGAAAAGCACTCCTCGGCTGCAGAAAATATGCTGATAATGTGCCGGTACCATCTCAGTCACTGACAACCATGATTGGTGTCGCAAATGCTAATGGCCAGATCAATGCATGTCTGAATGTTTGGCCTGTGGGATGTTATCCAAGAGTGGTTGGCAGAACAGAGCAACCAAGCTCGGTACCCTCTTTCCCTCCAGCGTGGCCTCAGTGGCAGCCATGTCATCAAGGGCTTCCTCTTCCTCCCGTGGATCTCAGGTAACCAAACACAAATCTGTCCGTTCCTCAAAGGGTAGATCCCCCTCCAAATATCGGACTGCCACTGGCATTGCCCTTGAGGAGCACGCTCCGGGCAAACAGCCCCAGTGGGAGTCCCTGGCCTCCAAAGCCACTTTGGGACTCCATGAAGTTCTGGAGGCCTCAACCTGGTCCGACCACCTGGTGCTATGCTCTGGGGTCCTGGCTTTGGCCAGTACTCATACACAGACATTGGCAGTGTTGATTGACCAGAGGATCGTGGCCATCGAACGCAGTCTGGCAGCTCTCCTTGCGGCATCAAAGACCTTGGTTCCACCCCAGACCCTGCAAAGTCCAGCACCGGTATGTGCAGCAATTGCAGGACCGGCATCGGCAAATGCACCATTGGTGCTGATGAGTACCGGTATCCACACACCGGTACTGTGTCACTCCGATACTGAGGCCAATTGGTACCGATACCTCACTTTACCTGAGCCTCCGTAGAGAAGATACATCCAATCTCCTGAGGGGTCTGATGACTCTGACAGCTCAGAGGGTAACGATGTACCTCTCCAGGACAAGCCTGCCTCTCCCAAGAGGAGATTGTCCCCTCCTCAGGATATGTCCTTCCTGGATCTCCACACACATGTAGTCAAGGGCCTCTCTATTTCATTAGTAACTCAATGTGAGCACAGGCCACGGGGAACCAGAGATTCACCAATATCACCAAACTCCAAAGGAGGCAGACATCCTGCCAATACATCAGATCTTAAGGAATCCTCTTTTGAGAATGTGGAAGATTCCTCTTACCACCTCTCCACATTCTCACATGTGCCTACTATGTATCGTGTGCCTCTGTCCCCTGGTTTGCAGAAAGGACACCTCCCTGATCACTCCATCATGGTGGAGTGTGCTATGAGGAGAATTAAACATTACAAACAATATGCCACCAACCCTCCTGTAGGTAGGGAGTGTAAGACATTGGATGCCTTTGGTCGCTGTGTCGTCCAAACATCCATGCTTTCAGACAGGACAGGTTCCTATATCATGTACATGGGAATGTTCCTGACGGAGGTCACACGAGATCTACAGCTGGTAAGTCCACATCTCCAGATCACAGAGGTCACGACTATGTAGCACCTGTCAAGCATGCCCAGAACATTTCAAAAGTTGTGAACAGGGCCGCTTTTGACTGTTTTTCATGCATAGGCAGAGTCTCTGCCATTGCTATTGGGGCAAGGAAACTTGGCTGGCTGCAAGCCTCTCACCTGGAACACTGGGTACAGGATAAACTGGCCAACACCCCCTGTAGTGGTGAAAACATGTTTGGAAAAACCAGCAGGACAATTATACCTTGACAATGCTTTCAAATATTGTAGATCCTGCAAAGATGAGAGCCTTAGAAAAGCGCTTCCTCTCCAAAAAGAAAGGATACTATCAGTCCTATGCTCAGCAAGGACAACCTGCAGTACAAGCTACTAGAAAGGGTCAACAATCTACTAAGCAGAGAAAGCCGAGAGCTACTCTGCCTCAGCAGACCCAGCAGCCTCAGCCCCCACAGGGCCTTTGACTCCGTGATGGAGTACATGCCCTTCCTGGCCCTCCAGGGAAAGCAACCGTCAACAATCCCAGGAAGATTAGGTCACCTCATCCACAGATGGAGGCAAATAACATCAGAACCCTGGACTCTGTCCATCATAGAAGAGGGTACAGGCATCATTCATATAGCCTGCCGCCTCCTACAATAGTAAGGACATTCAGTTCGCAAACGTCCCCCCAACTGAATCCAGAGGTAAAACATCTTCTACCTCAAGGAGCAATGGAAGAGGTACCTCATCTCCAACAGGGTTCTGGGTTCTAACCCCCCAATTTCCTCATACCAACGGAAAAAGGAGGTCACAGACACATCTTAGATTTCAGAGAACTGAACAAGTTCCTGTTCCAACAGACATTCAAAATGATTTCTCTAGGAAACGTACTTCCTGACCTACACAGGCAGAACTGCCTTTGTTCTCTAGATCACAAGGATGCGTACACCCATCTTCTCTGCCTACAAGCACAGCGAAAGTTCATTTGGTTCCTCCATCAAGGAAACCACTATCAAAACAAAGTTTTCCCTTCAGCCTTGCCTCAGCACCCAGAGTATTCACAAAGTGCATGTCTGTGGTAGCCGGTTTGGTCCGTACCAGGGGAATATTTTTGTGCCCCTTCTTGGACAACTGCCTCATCCAGGCACAGTCACAAACACATGCCCAGGCCTCTCTCTCATACACAATGCGTGGACTCCAATATCTAGGCCCTGTCAGAGATCTCCAGGAATCCTTTCTGACTCCCATGTAAACGCTGGAGTTCATAGGAGGAAGGCTAGATACCAGACTGCCAAAGACCTACCTGACTCAGCCTCGCTGTCCTCGCATTGTGCAACTTGTTTCGACAGCACTACAAAAGACTCAACTCTCGGCTCAAGAGATGCGTCAGCTGCTCGGTCACATGGCATCTACGGTGCATGTGGTCCCCTACGCTTGTCTCCACATGAGACCAGCCCAATGGGCCCTCTCTTTCCAGTGAACGCAAGCAACAGGCTGTCTCTCAGATGTGATAGTAAACTCAAACCGCCATACCCTGTCCCTGAACTGGTGGCGGTCAGCACAAAACCTGTTGGAGGGGTCACCTTTCCTGCAAACCCCTCCTCAGATCACATTAACAACAGATGCCTCCAAAGTGGGGTGGGCTGCACATCTACTGGACACCTCCACCCAAGCCACCTGGAATTGTCAGGAGAGTCATTTCCACATCAATCTGTTTGAGCTCTGAGCAATTTGCCTGGCTCTTCATGTCTTCCATTCCCTTCTACAGGCCAATAGAATACTACTTTACACAGACAATCAGGTAGCCATGGTCTATGTGAACAAACAAGGAGGAACAGGCTCTCTGTCCCTTTGCAACGAAGCTCTTTAACTGTGGTCATTTGCCAGAGAGCAGCAGATCCACCTCCTGCCAGTCTATCTCCCTGGCAATCAGAAATCTTGGCCATACAAACTCAGTCATGTTCTGCTTCCGCACAAATGGTCTCTACACATGGACCAACTCTGTAGAGTATTGCAACTCTGGGGAACTCAAGAGTCAGACCTCTTTGCAAGTCCATCATATGCCAAACCTACCCGGTTCTCTTCACGAATCCCAGCTCAGGGCTGCCAAGCGAGGGATGCTGTCCTCCTCAACTGGGGGCAGGAATGCCTGTATGCCTTTCTTCCCATTCCCTTGATTGCCAAGACCCTATTCCAACTCCTGAGGGACAGAGGCAACATGACCCTCATAGCCCCACGCTGGCAACACCAGGTGTGATACCCTCTGCTTCTACATCACTCCCAGGTTCCACCCCTGTACGTAGGGTCAGCTCCAGACTTACTGTCGCAGGAGGAGGGGAATGTATGGCATACAAACCCCCCCCCCCCCTTCTCTGCACCTCAGAGCCTGGCTACTGAAGGCTGTAACTGCTTTGGCCCTCCCCTCACTCAGGAAGTGCATGATGTCCGTTATGCTTCCAGGAAACCTTCCACAAGGCAGTCCTATGCCATCAGGTGGACGTGACATTTCATTTGGTGATAACAAAAGGCCTTCTACCCTCTTGTCATCCATATATAAACATGTTTTGGACGAACTCCATTACTTTTCAAACAATGGTCTCCAAACTGAGTCAGTCAGAGTCCATTTAAGTGCCATTGCTGCTCCTTCTGAACCCATCAATGGACAACCCATTTCATCCCATCCTCTCATATCCAGAATCATGAGAGGCCAGCATCTACCGAAACCTGCCCTTAGACCACCTCCAGAGGCATGGGATCCCAATCTGCTTCGAGGCCAGCATATGCTGCCACCTCCTGAGCCCTTAGACACTACTTCCTTAAAGTCTCTGACCTGGAAAGTAAAATACCTTCTTGCAATCACATCGCAAGTCATATCAGTGAATTTCAAGTTCCAGTGGCTGATCCACCTTACACACCGTTTCACCATGATAAGGTAATCCTAAGGACACATCCACACTTCATGCCTAAGGTGGATTCCTCCTTTCATTTGAAACAAGAGGTTTAGTTACCTGTAGTCTTTCAACAGCCGCAAACTTCACATGCAGAGAAGACTCTTCATACCTTGGACTGTGAAAGAGCTGTGGCTTTTCATCTGCAGAGGATCCAGCAACACAGAAGGTCCTCTCAGCTATTCAGAGTCTCTGATCCTTCGCATTTGGGTACAGCAGTTTCCAAAAGATCTCTATCCAACTGGATTTCTCAATGTATTACCTTTATCTATCATAGCTAACACCTTTCACTGGCGGCCCATGTTCCCGCTCACAATGTGAGAGTCATGGCAGCCTCTCGGGCTCACCTCCATTCCATCTATATTAACGACATTTGTGGAGCAGCTACCTGGTCCTTGGTTCACGGCCCACTACTGCTTGGATAAAGGCTCCCGCAGGCATGCTATGGTTGGTCAGGCTGCTCTCCAACACCTCTTCCATACGTAATCCACTTCTAGCCGCCTCTTTTACAGGATGCTAGAGATCCATTGGAGGAAATGGAAGCCCTCCACAGGCCCTCACCACTCTGGGGATCCTTCCCTGGCATCTACATCTAGGGTGTCTTCACATATGATGACTACATCCTGCTTGTTCCTGTTGATAGCATAGTTAATCACCTGTAACAGGTGATCTCCGGGAACAGCAGGATGAGGTCATCACAACCCACCCATCTCCCCTAGCGGGTTGTCTCTCTCTCTCTCTCTTTCCCTATCTCTCTCTCTCTCTCTCTTTGTGTCAGCTTTAAACTCAACTGTAGAGAGGCAGTTGGGAAAGGCGGGAAGGCAGCATGCATGCACGCACTGTGGGATGCTCCCAAAAGCTTTCATATAGGACGCTGGGGAGCATTCCCACACAGGCTCAGTTGGTACCGATGCTACCCACATGTGAATACAAATTCCTGGTGTTCCTGGAGATCACCTGTTACAGGTGACTAACTATGCTGTACATGACACACACAGCAGTGGAGCAGGAGCAGCAAGATGCTGGCCACACAGATGTTTGTTTATGTTGCCCACCCACCAGAGGTAAGCAGTCACTGATGCCCCCACACATTGTTTTCACATCCACAGGTAGAGGATCTCCGGAAGAAGGGGCGAGAGTTGCAGCTCCATCACAATGCTTACCTTGCCCGCCTCCAGAGGGTGACGCATTCAGAGCGTGACAGTGAGTATTGGCAACCTTGCTGCCCAGTAACAAATGTCACATTGGCCCACCAGCCTGTGTGGTGCCTGCATATGTACATGTGTTATGTGACACACATGATAATGTGCTGATGACTGTCATCTTCCACAGAGGGTGATGACAACGATGAAGAGGCCACCACATCTGCCTATGCCCTGAGGCACTCCCCTGCCCACCATGCCACAGAGGTGGAGGTGGTGGTGGTGGAGGAGGAAGCTGAGGTGGAGGTCGAGGAGGAGCATGAAGAGCTGCCGGAGAGTGCAGCGGAGGAAGGGGCTGATGGGGGCATGGAAGGGGTGGGTGGCGGGGTGTCAGGGGAAGGAGAGGGTGTGTCTGATGTGGGTGTGGGGGGAGGGGTGGAGGAGGGTGTGAAGGGTGGGTGGGAGGTGGCAGGGGGGAGGAGAGGGATGTGTGGGTGTGGGAAAGTGATGGGGAACACAGTGCAGCACAGGGCACTGTGGGCTCCTGCCAGCCATGCCATGTCGCTCCACCATCCAGGGCCACACACAGGTCGCATGCACATGCCATCACCCAGACCCCTGGGACTATGTGTGTGTGTGGTGGCAGGTGTGTGGCGGACCTGTATGTGGCCCTGGATGCCTTGAAGCGGCGTGTGCATCTCCTTGTGCACTCACACCAGTGGCTGGCGGGAGCCATTCAGCAGGTGGCCGCCGAGGTGGAGCGGCTGCCATGTCGGCGGCCATCCCCTGAAGGGTGTCACAGGAGTCATTGATGGCACCTGTGATGTCCACACATGTGCCCTGTGCTGTCCTGTGTTCCATCACTGGGCATGCAACATGCAGGGAGAGGGGGTGGCTGATGTGGGGGTGGGGGGAGGGGTGGAGGAGGGTGTATAGGGCGGGTGGGGGTGGCAGGGGGGAGGAGAGGGGTGTTTGGGGGGGAGGGTGATGGGTATTGTCCCTATCCCTAACATTGTTTTATATTCTGTCTTTTTATACAATATACACACTGTTTCGTAACTCGAAGTGGTCACGTGTCTCTCTTAGCAACACACTATGGATGCAAGCATGGGATATGTGTGTAGACAGGTATGTGTTGTAAAGGTAGACATGGGTATTTATTTTATTTATTTATTTATTTGGTGTACACTTGTATCCTGCTACTTCCAGCAGCGGTTTTCTATGCATCAAGGGAGAGGCTGTACAGGCCAGAATTAGAACATACAGTAAGATTGCAGGGATGGGTAATAGGCACATCAAACGGTTACAGATTTACATATGATTGTTTGAGAGGAGTCTTTACATATATAAAATTTGATTGCTTGAGAAGCGGCTTTACCTAAATACATACTTTACATAAATACAGGACACATTTCTTGCTGTTATGATTAGTTTAAGTGGGCATGTTGCTCAAATAGTATATGACATCCTGACTAGGTTAGGTTGTAATGTGTCTGAAAGAGGTGAGTCTTAAGCTTTTTCCTGAAATCCTTCAAGTCCTTGTTTGCTCTCAGTTCATAGGGCAGTTGGTTCCGGAGTGTTGGAGCAATAAAGGAGAACGCTCTGTTGGTGGTGTTCGCGTTGCAATTTCTCAGGCTACTCGGGACATGAAGGGTGTTGCTATTTACTGTTCTGCTTCTTATGGTTGGTTGTGCGGAGATTAAGGTGTTGAGGTATGAGGGTGCTACGTTATGAACGAGCTTGAATGTGGTTACTAAGAGCTTATATTGGATGCGGGCCGTGATGGGGAGCCAATGAAGCTCAATTAGTACTGGAGTGATGTGTTCGATTAGACCTTTTTTCATGATGAACCTGGCTGCTACGTTTTGTGCTAGTTGAAGTATGTTAAGGGTTTTTTTAGGCAGACCTTGTAATATAGCGTTGCAGTAGTCCAGGTGGGGAATGATGAGGGCTTGTGCCACTGTCCTGAAGTCGGAGTGATCAATGATATTCCGTAGCGGTTGCAGTACTCTTAATTTGTGGAAGATGGCCCGATTGGTAATTCGGAGGTGCTTTTCCATATTTAGGTTGCTGTCCAGCATTACACCTAGGTATTTTATTTCAGGCTTTGTGGTATAAACGTTATTGTTCATGGTAACCGTTGATGGTGGGTTAAAGTCAGGTTTTCTGGAAATGCACATCACTTCTGTTTTTTTATGGTTTATTGACATATTATTCAGTTGCAGCCAATTTTGTAGTTCGCTTAGGCATTTTTCAAGTTTGTTGAGGTTGGGGTTGTTTATGTCAAGATGAGTGTAAAGCATCAAGTCGTCTGCATAGATATGGTAACTGATCTTGTGGTCCTGTAGGATTTCACAAATAGGTCGTATATATAGGTTGAACAAGAGTGAGGATAGGGCAGAGCCTTGTGGTATGCCTTGGGTTTGAGGGAAGGCGGAGGCATTCGCGTTGTTGAATTGGACCTTCTGCATTCTGTTACTTATGTATGATGAGAACCATTTCAGGGGGGTCCCTGATATGCCTATGGAAGCAAGTCTGTCCAGGAGCGTGGAATGATGCACCAAATCAAAGGCAGCTGATATGTCTATGAAAATGAGCATATACATTTTGCTTCTGCTTTCAAGACCCTTGAGTAGTTTGTCCATTAGGGCCAGTAGGAGAGTTTCCACGCCGTGATGTTGGCGGAAGCCATATTGGTGATCTCAAGGGCATTGTTGACATCGATGTGGTCTTGCAATTGTTGCTGGACAGCCTTTTCGATAATCTTTGCTAAGAAGGGTATGCTTGAAATCGGACGGTATGAGGCAGGGTCGTTCTCGTTAAGAGTTTTGTTTTTTAGGATGGGCTGTATGAGGGATTGCTTGAGCTGTGCTGGCATGATCCCTTGTAGTAGAGATTGGTTTACAATATGGGCGATATACTTGGAAGCTTCTTGCTTTACAGCCTTAATCCAGGCAGCTGGGCATGGATTGAGGGGGGAAGTTGTGATGTTTAAGTTGGTAATTACGTTCAGGATTTGTCTGTCATCTATGTTTCGGAAGGTGTCCCATTCTTGGTACTGGTTTGCACTTTCAGATGTGAGAGTTTTTTGCTGGGTGATGATTGTATCCATCTCTTGAGTGTGGTGTGCGGGTGTTTGTAGGTTTAGCTTGCTGTCTTGAGGGTTAAGCTTGCTGGCATAATGATCAGCTAGAGTTTGGGCCGTCATTGTTCCGTTTTGATTTGTTGCTTGGGACGTCTTGGTGAGTGATTTGACTCATGCGTGGACTGGCTCCACATGCAGTCGTGGGGGATGACCATGTGTGTAGGTATGTAAGACCAGGGTGGACCCTGAGATGTTGCAATGTAGACGATGTCCCAGGATACTGAGGCACGTGCATGCTGTGTGCAATGTGTGGGAACCGTTTCTGATGCAACATGCCTGTGTGCCAATAGTAGAACTTGCAAACCAGTACGTCTGTGCTGGCAGGGTAAGATGTACTGATGAGCCCAGGAGCTACTCAGGGGTAAAGCTGTTGAGTGTGTCATGGGACAATACATGTCACAGGGATGGTTGGTGAGTAACCGTATATGTTTGTGGGGGGGCAGGCACATAGGCAGTGTTGCAGGCAGGGACAATGGTCACACATGTGCGTTCAATGTAGAGGGTATGACAGGATGTAAACTGTGACGGCTCCCAACACTGTACATGTAGCTCCAGGACATTCCCCCTGTGCAACCCGGGAGGATATGTAAACCGCCACACTGCAGCCCAGGGGCTGGGATCTGACATAGTGCATGGCACACACGACATGTGATGGTATCTGTGCAGTGATACCTGCCAGTACAGACACCCCACCATCGAGGGGCCTGTGTGCGTGACACAACATGCATTTGCACACTACCTAGGCGAACACAGGGACACACATTGGAAAACACACATATGTACTGGTTAACAGCTGTTTATTAGACCCACAGTCACCTCCTGCATGGCCGCCCACGCCTCCCATGGCACACCACCCCCCGCGGTACTGCACCTTGTCCTGGTGCCTCAGGTGATAGTGCTGGTGCTGGTGCTGGTACTGGTGCTGGTGCTGGTGCTTGCTGCCGCATTAAGCCCACAATGTCCTCCATGGCATCCGCAATGCAGGCAAGCGCCCCCGACCGCATCTCCTCACGGATCATCCTCAGCTCCCTGGTATTTTCTCCCATGGCCATATATAGACGCTGGAGTGCCTGATGAGTGCCTGTGGGTGGGACAGAGGGTGATATGTGAGATTCCTCTCCAGTACCAACTGTCACACATACACATGTCACGCATATCCCAGAAGAGCAGTCTGCAGAACAGTCATGCCTGCCAAACCTACCAACGTTTAGATCTGTGTCTCCCATGAGCCATCCCCATGTCTGGAAGGGGTCTGGATGAGGGGTCCTGATAAACACAGATCTCACACATGGCACATTGCCACAGTTTAATATGTCAATGCCAGGTCTGCACACTGCTTGTCTGGGATAGGTCAGATGATCTGAGGGGGCCTAAGACACACATACACATATCTAAGGTGCCCCCATTTCTATAATGCTGGCACACACTGCAGATTATGTTGTCAAATGATACTGCGTGACAATACCCATGACGAGGTCTCTGTCACATAGGGTGTCTGGGTGACCTGCGATCATTGCTCTTCTCTTTGGCCTTATGTGGGGTTTATGGGCAAGCACAGTGTGCATTCGTGTTAGCCCCTCACAAATGCTGACACCTGACAAGCCATGCTACAGGAGGTAGACTCACAGAGAACATAAGACAACCCCCCAAAATCAGAACGCTATGCTATGTGGGCAATATGCAATCATTTTGTGGATGTTAGGACAACCCCGTCGGGATCGTGGGGTATGCTGTTACCCACCTTCTGTATTGTGCCGTGCTGCAGCAGTGTGTGTCCGCAGCTCTTCAACGATTGGGTCCATTTCTGGTGGAGGGGTTTCATCTGGCGCTGGTGCATGAATGGGGTGGTGTCTTGTGATCTCCTCGGAGCCCTCTGTGGCAGTGACGTCTGGGGTGTAGTCCTCTGGCTCAGGCTACACATGTGTGCTTGGGGTCCCGTCACCATTGCTGGTGCTGCCCCCAGACATTGTGGGCTGGGGCTCTGGCACATCCTCGGCCAATTGCACCTCCTCCTCCTCAGCTGGGGCCATGGTTGTGTAGTCACCTGGGTTGTGGAAAACCATACACAGCACAGATTGGTTTGCATGGTTCAACTATATACAACTGTTTAACACATCCACCCCACAATCAATGTGTGTATGTCCGTGGCCTGTACATGTGCCACATAGCTACCACTACAGCTCCTGCTACCACTATTAGGCATATATAGGCCAGTACCTAGCAGACACATCGATGTGTACATCAGGGGTCCTCAAACTATGGGACGAGGGCCACATGTGGGCCGCCAAGGAGATGTATGCAACCTGACGGGTGTATTTGCCGCCACTGCCAGTCCTCAGGGGCAGTTCTACCCAGGACCGCAGCATTCATTGAGTAGCAGTCCAGCTAAGTTAACACCTTACAAACCTGCTGCTGCGGCTGCCACCATGGCAGCGGCATAATCACGCCTCCCGCGGGGCTCCCCCTGCTCTGCAGTGTCCTCCATGCAGCCTCAGTGTTGGCTGTCAGAGCCGTGCAAACAGAAAGAGCTTCTCTTCTCGTGGCTCTGTTAATCCCGCCATGGGGCTGATGGTATTTTCCATCAGGACAGTGGCGGGATTGACATGGCCGTGATAAAGGGATACTCTCCCTTCACACGGCTCTGACAAGCCCACACTGAAGCCGCATGGAGGACGCTGTAGAGCAGGGGGGGGGGCCCACGGGATGCTTGAATCTGCTGCTGCCACGGTGGAAGCAGCAGCAGTAGCTGTGTTTGGTTTATTTCGTACCCTATCTGGCCTGATGGGGGTGGAGGAGGTTTGGAGTGGTAATTGGCTATGGAGGGGAGAGGTAAGACTGGAAGTGTGCTGATGTTGGGGAGGGGGTTAGGACAGGTCCTGGCCTATGGGTGGTGGTAAGATTGGAAGTGGGATGATGGGGGGCCTAGTATAGGGCTTGAAATGTGCTGTTGGGGGTGCTAATATTGCAAATGGGCTGATGGTGGGGCTAGGAGAGGGCTATCAATACATTTTTGGGGGGCTGGGGTTTGGAAATGCACTTCTGGAGGGACTTGGATAGGACTGGAAATGGATGTGGAGCTAGGACTGGTACTGGGCTGATGTTGGGCCAGGGATAGGATTGGAAATGGGCTGATGGGGGGCTAGGACTGGAAATGGGCTGCTGCACGGACTAGAGGGGAGCGGATGCTGATGTGGCTGGAAATAGACGGGAGGTGAGGTTGTGCGAGGATCAGAATGGGATGGAGTTGGACAAATCAAATGGTGAGGGAAAAAAACTTTTTGAGGGAGGTAAGAAATTTCTACAATTGGACAGATAGTGGGGACTGAGGATGGGGGTCTAACATTTGAGTGCATGACCTAGGAATGCGGAAAGAGAACAAGGAGAAATATTACTATGTTAAAGCAGATGTAGACAGAGAATGGAAACAATACTAGACGTGGGACGAAAGTACAAATGGAAAGCAGATGATGGGGAGTTAGCAGAAGACCCAAAGAAACAAGACTAACGTGGCTAGAGCAATTGCCACTGGAAAAACAAAACCAAAATGTTTGGAAACATTCTCTGTTTTTTGTATTTGTGCAGTGTTCGTTGGGGTTTGTTCATAGTGTTTATTTCAACTATATTCCGGCCCTCCAATGGTCTGAGGGACAGTGAACTGGCCCCCTGTTTAGAATGTTTGAGGACCCCTGGTGTGCATTATCCCACAGAAGGACCATCCCTGCTCAGCAGTGCTTAGATTAGACACAGACATAACACGTACAGGTCTGAGAGGGCTCTTGTAGCAGACATGTAGCCACATGTGCAGGGCAGATATAAAAAGGGATGATGCTAATGAAACATGTGGTTGGAGGGCAGCAAAGCACAGAGTAAGGGGGTGGAATGGGGTACAGCACACTCATGAGCCAAAGGTGGGAGATGATCCAGGGGAGCAGGTATGAGGAGGTGTTAATAAGAAGCCTGATGCACATCCAAAGGGCAGGTACTCAATGGGTTGGGAGCAGCAAGGTGTGATTTGGGTACCTACCTGCCTGGGGATGGGCAGTGTCCAGTGCCTCTGGCAGTCCATAGAGGTATATTGGCCCTAGCCGCTCTGCCAACTCCTGCTCCAGGGATGTTAGGGAGGGTGTAAAGGGGCCTCCCCCTCCAGTGCCCATGGCATGCCGCCGCTCTGCCACCATGTGTGCACGCACACCCCTCTTTATGTCATTGAACCTCTTCCTGAGGCTGTCGAGGTCTCTGCTTGGGCCCCCTGCTTGTGCAACTGCCTCCTGCACCTCCTCCCACACCTGGGTGCGTGTTGCAACAGTGGTGGTGTTGCTTAGTCGTCCGTATAGGACATCATAATTTTCAAGAACAGACGCCAGCAGGATGTGGTTTTCCTGCGGTGTGAATTTCTGAGCCCTCTTCCGTTGCAGAGCTGGCACCGGTATGCGCCTACGTTTTGTAGTGAGAGGACCCTGTGTGGGCTGGGCCGATGGGCTTGCAGCCTCCACCACACTCCCTGCCATATCTGTCTCCTCCCCAACAGGTGGCCCCACCTCCCTCTCCCTCTCCCTCTCCCTGTCCCTCTCCCTCTCCACTCCTGCCCTGTCCTGTGGCTCCATCTCCCTGTCCTCTCCCTCCCTGTCAGACATTCCTTCTCTTGCCCTTCTCAGCTCCACCTCACACCTCCCTCTTCTCCATGCTATCTGCTCTTTACCTCACCTCCTTTCTCACTCACCTGCTCCTTGCCTCCCCTATTCTCTGTATCCCCTGCTGTAACTCACACCTATCCTCCACAACCCAGCCTCTACCACTCTGACCCGCAACACACTAACATAGCTCTACTAGACACCTGCTTCTCCCTCTCTATCACTGACACCACACACCTTCTCTCTCCCTCGCCTACCAACAAACCCTCAATGTGCAGCACGTGTACAGGTTTATTTATAGGGTTTTTTATGTTGCACGTGCGCAGTTGGGTGAGCATGTTGGCTGCGCAGTTGCCGTATCTTAAAAAGGATATAGAGTTATTAGAAAAGGTTCAGAGAAGAGCCACCAAAATGGTAAAGGGGATGGAAGGATACTCCTATGAAGAAAGGCTAAAAAGGTTAGGGCTCTTTAACCTGGAAAAGAGACGGCTGAGGGAGATATGATAGAAGTCTATAAATTAATGAGCGGAGTGGAACGGGTAAACGTAGATTGATTGTTTACCTTATCAGAATATAGAAAGACTAGGGGACATGCAATGAAGCTACAGGGTAAACTATTTAAGACTAATAAGAGAAAATATTTTTTCACTCAACGTGTAATCAAACTCTGGAATTTGTTACCGGAGGATGTAGTAAAGGCTGTTAGTGTAGCTGGTTTTAAAAAAGGTTTGGACAAGTTCCTGGAGGAACGTTCCATAAGCCATTATTAAGAAGGGACCCAGGATATCAATGCTTGAACCAATACAAGCATTGTGGAACCTGTGTCCCTTGGGGAAACTGCTAGGTACATATTACCTAGATTGGCCACTGTTGGAAACAGAATACTGGGCTTGATGGACTTTGGTCTGACCCAGTATGGCATATCTTATGTTCTTATGTTCTTATGTGTCACCCAGAAGCGGGAAATGCATGTTTGTGCGTTGTGCAGTCAACTATGCAGCACACGCTGCCGTGCTCACTGCGCATGCGCAGTTGGCTGTGCGCATTGCGCATGTGCCACGCAGACGCAGGACGTGGGTGTGTGCATACGTTTGTGCATGAGATGTGGCACATGCACAGTGCTGCGTGTGCATGGGGCATACGCCATGCACACAGCCAACTGCGCATGCGCAGCCGTCGCGCTTGTGCACCTGTGCACGCGCAACACGCGCTACATAAAAAACCTCTATAAATTGTCCTCAGCACATGTTTCACGTTGAGGGTTTTTTTGTAGGCGAGGGAGAAAGAAGGTGTGCGTTGGCAGTGACGGAAGGAGTGAGTCTGAATCAGGTGTATTGTGGAGCGTGACTTGGTTTGTGATTGTTGTTGGTTGTATTGTGTGGCTGTGTTTCTGTGTGGTGTGTAAGGTGTGTGTCCTGGTTAGGGAAGTGTTGTCTGTGTTTGAGTGGTTTAGAGGAGCAGGGCGGGTGAAGGTTATGGCGGCCTTTGTGTTTGCTGCAGCTGCAGCGCGAGGTGGGCAGGTGGTGCGGTTGCGTGACAGGGGAGATGGTGTCTATGGGGCTGAGGCACAGGGCATGGGTGTAGTCTCGCAGCAAATCAGATCTGCAGCTGTGGGGGCAGGGCCGGCAGGGGCTGTGCCCGCACGGCGCAGGAGGCGTGCTGAGGTGCAGGCTCGCCAGCCACGCCTCTACAGGCCAGGGACCAGCTCCAGGGCATGCGTGAGGACCAGGTCATCTCCCTGTACAAACTGAGCACAGGGGCTATTAGGGAGCTCTATGAGGATCTAAGACCTGTCCTCGAGCCCCTGACTGATCGGTCACATTCCATACCGGGTTTGGTCAAGCTCCTTGCTGCCCTACATTTCTTTGCCTCTGGCTGTTTCCAGTCATCTGTGGCCGCAGTGGGTGGCATGAGCCACCCCACCTTCTCACACTGTCTCCACCAAGTACTGCGTGCCATGGTCAGCCGAGTGCAGAATTATATTGCCATTCCACACACTAGGCAACAGTGGTGGACCCTGAACCAGGCCTTTGAGGCGTTAGCTGGGATACCACACGTGATGGGAGCTATTGATTGCACACATGTTGCCCTGGTCCCGCCTAGAGACAGGGAGGTAGTGTTCCGCAACCGCAAACACTATCATTCCCTGAATGTTCAGGTTGTATGTGATGCAAATATGCATATTCTGAATGTGGTCCCCAGGTTTGCAGGGTCCACCCATGATGCCTATATCCTGCATCACTCGGCACTATTCCAACAATTTGAGGCAGGACAGTATGATGACTGCTTAATGCTGGATGGTTGTTTCCCATTTCTGACATGCACATGGTGCTCATGTGACTAGGCATATGTGTAAATGTGTGTCTTGGAATAGATCACTCATTGTGTGTGTGTGTCATCTGCCTGTGTGGGATATAGGGGGAAGGGGGGGGGGGTTGCCCTCCAAATGCGCCCTACTATGGTGCTGTGTGTTGCTGTTTGATTGGATGCGAGCATTTGTGTGGTTGTTACATATTATGTTGTCGCCAGTCCATACAGCTACCCCTTGTCTGGTGTTTCTTAGGTTCCCCCACTCAATCTGTAATAGGGTAGACACCCAGGAAGCTCTAAAAAACATGAGGAGTGATCTAGCTAAGCTTCATGAATGGTCTTACATTGGCCAGCTGGGATGTCATGATAGGAAATGTGAGGTCGGGCTTTTGGGCTGAAGCAATCCAAAGGAGCACTATTGTATAAAGGGTGAAGTGCTCTTGTGCACTACAGAAGAGCGGGACCTAGGTGTAGTTGTGTCTGCTGATGTCAAAGTAGCTAAACAGGTTGAATAGGCAAGGGAAAAAGCTAGAAGGCTGGCTGGGTGCATACAGAGATGAATGGCTAGCATAAAACAGGAAGGGAGAATACCTCTGTATATGTCTTTTGTGAGACCTCATTTGGAGTATAGTGTGCAATTCTGGAGACTGCACCTTCAAAAGGATGTGCACAGGATGGGGTCGGAGCAGAGGGTGGCTACTAAAATGATTATGGTCTTCATTATACAGCATATGAAGACAGACCGAAGGATCTTAGGATGTACGCCTTGGGGAAAGGAGGGATAGAGGTGATATGATGGAGATGTAGAAATACCTCCGTGGCATATATGTTGAGTGAGAGAGCCTCTGCAAATTGTAAGCAAGTTCAGCTACGAGGGAACATGGGATGAGGGTGGAGGGAGATAGATTCAGGGGTGATATGCCACCATATTTCTTTACTGAATAGGTGGTGGATCCATGGAATACTCTCACAGTGTAGGTGGTAGAGAGGAGGACAGTAACTGCATTCCAAACAGCATGGGACAAACACAGAGGATCTATAAAGGTAAAAAGGGGACTGTTGTACCTGTTGATATGGACGGACAGACTAGATAGGCCATGTGGTCCTTTTGTGTCATCATATTTCAATGTTGCAATGCTGCATAGTTGTGATATCATATGTTTCTTTCAGAATGTGTTATGCATTTGTTTTGCACATATATACCTGTGTCCATTTGAGGGGACATGAGTTCATGCTTTAACTTATCTCATTTCTTTCTACAGGTGATGCAGGATATGGGTGTCGCCCCTGGTTGCTGACCCCTGTGCGTCAACCACGGACACGTGCAGAGCGGAGGTACAATGAGGCCCATGCCACCAGCCGCTCTGTCATAGAGCGCACCTTTGGCGTTTTGAAGAGTCGCTTCAGGTGTCTGGATAGGACAGGCGGTGCCTTACAATATACTCCACAGACTGTGGCAGAGATCATCATAGCCTGTTGCATCCTGCACAACATTGCTCTCAGGCACAATATCCCTGCAGAGATTAATGAGGGTCTGGAGGATGATCCAACGTGCCCCCCTGTACGTGCCCATGAGGACACACGTGAGGGCATAGCAATCAGGCGGCAGGTGATTGCACAGCTCTTCTCATGTACGTACTGCATATGTTCCCACATTTGTTGCTATATGTGTGTAGTGCTAATACAGATTAACATTTGTAGACCAATATCAGTAGGATGCAACACTGCACTGACATGTAACAGACACTGGCTGGCCATCCCAACGTCAAATATAAGCATGACTGGGAACCAAACGATGTGGGCAGGACAGAACAGAGGGCTGAGGTGGATGATGTGGGTGGGTGGTTTTAGGCTTGTGGGAGGTTTTGGGGTGACATTCGTAGTTTGTGGATGATTGTGATAGCGGAAGCTGTGCAACCACAGTTAGTTTGTGTTATGCTTTGGGTGCAGCAAGGTGAGAGGCATGTGGTGTGGGTTTCACACTGGGAGAGAGGACCATGTTTGGGGCCACTTGTCCAGCTGTGCGTGTTTTTCATTTGGTATTTTGAGCTGATTGTGTGTGTGGTATGCTCTTGTAAGCTGGATGTGTGGGTCTGTAATTTTTGTATAGCGCTACATGTGCTATGTAGCACTATATACATGCTCAGTACTATCTGTCATAATGGTAATTGAAATCCTTACGGGGAGTTAGTGGAACAACACAGTGTGGCAGACTGTATAAGTCATCGAGTAGTCCTAATATGGATGCGGAGAAGGATAGGGAAACTGCATTGTCCAGCCAGGGGTTGTTTTTTATTTTTTTCCATTGCAGAATAGACATGCAGTGCAGTGTTGCATATGTACACACAAACAGAAGTGATTCAGGCAAGATCAACAAGGTGTAGGTTACAGTAGGCAAGCAGAGAGATCAATGTGGGGGTGGATTGGGTTTTAGGGTTGTTTTCAGGGAACTTTAAAAAACATTTTTCATCAAATTTTTTTAAGCAAATCTAGCTGATGACATGTCGACATAAATCCATGACTGAACTACAGGCTGTATAAGTGCATAGAGGAGGAGAGTGCATGCCAAGACACCAACTACATTGCATACCCAAGAGAAGGAACATAATGGCCACATACACAAAGAGACTCTGATGGGAGGGGGGTTATTAGGTGCACATATAGCCTATCCATGCTTTGCCATTATCACTTTCACACAGTGGGCTGACATGCAGCCATCAAGGTTAGGTCAAAAGCAGACATCGGGGTGTGGTTTAGCGGACATAACGCAGACATTGAGATATATGTTTAGCACACAGCTGTTAATGTTAGTCAAGGTATGAGATATACACACCAGGAAATGTGTTTGGACAGAGGATCCCGGAGGTGCCCCTGCATATTTCCATGTGTTACAGCAATTGACAGCGGGGTAGCAGACGACATTGATTTGTGTGGTCCATCAGCTCTGATCTACGTCCTTATTTTACTTATGCATTGTCTTTCCTTTCTGCTCTGTGCAGTATTTGGGTTACATAATGGTGCCTAGATTCTTTTTTTGGTTGATGCTTTCTAACAAGGCATCTTTTCTTATCTTTTAGATGCTTTTATGCTGCCCTCTACAGTTTCTAACGTAAAATGTGTTGACCACCAGAAACCTTATGATAATATTATTGTGGGATGCCTTGGACGGCTCTGCAGCCAAGGATGTGACTATTTCTTCACATAATACCACTCCTATGTTCTTGTCTACCTTAACTGACTAGTCTTCTATGGCAACTCTTAATGATGCCTCCTCCAAGATCAGGCTCCAGAATAAAAGAAAGACTTGTGGAGAGTGGCTGGGTATCTTTTGCACCCTGACCATATGTAGTGTGCTCCAGAGAGCTGTCTGGTTGTGACTATCACTTATAGCCTCAAACTTTCTATCAGTGGCCCTGCCTTTGCACATGAATAGGCTTCTACCTATCTTGAGTTCATGCATAGACTTGTAAACATATATTTTTAATAATAGTATTTATTAATTTGAATAAAATCAGCTTGAATATTCAGAAATGGATTCCATGGTAGAGTCGTGTTGCCTGTTTCATCTTCACCGGTATCCCAATATTGTAGGCTTAGCAAAGAGGGCAGGTCTGACAATCAACCCTCCTCCACACCCAACCAGACACTAGAGTTTGTAGAAAAAATGCTAGCAACTCCTTTGTAATCCCCCACTCTATCCGCAAGACAAAACAGACTACAAGTTCCAGAACTTCCACATATACTGCCCCAACCTCTGTAACTCACTACCTCCCGACATTTAGAAGAGACCTCAAAACATACCTCTTTTCTACTCATTACAGAAACTCAGATTTGAACCCAAATATAGACATGTCCTCACAAACAGTGACCATGCCTCCCTGAACGACACCCACCTACAACAATCTCAGACTCAATGTAATTCTTCTAACCTGAAATTTTGTACATAGTTTATTATCATCCTGTAATAGGCTAGGTTTGTAGCCAAATGTATATCCTAAACTGTTTTGTTACTCCCAAAACGTTACTATGTAAAAAGTTAAACCATTGTTCTATGTAAAATGTTCTATTATCTGTAAACCGCCCCTGATTTTTGGAAGGGGCGGTATAGAAAAATCAAATAAATAAATAAATAAATACAAATTTTGCTGGGTTACTAAAGGAAAATTTGGAGCAAACTAAATAAGGCTTACAACATTATTTCTCTTTTGCTTACATGGTACATGCAAGCAAAGGGGCATGTTTACTAAAGTCCGCAAATCTGCGCGGCGCAAAATAGCGCACGGTAACGCGGCATTGAAACGCGCAGAAACACGTTTAAACGCCCCGCACACGTGCGTGTCACCCCCGCACAGGTACGCGGTTCAGTAACGGGCCCCGTACAAGTGCGGGCCCGCAAATGTCCGATAGAGGCGTGGAACGGCTAAAGGAGGGCGGAGGAAGGCTCCGGAGGGGCGGAGGGACGGGGTCAATGGGTGGAGAGTGGGAGGGGAGAGTCTCCCCGCACGGTATCGGGGCCGAATCTACATGTAAAAAATAGCGCGAGTGAAACACTCGCGGTAGAGGGCATATAAAGGGAAAGAGAAACCATTTCCGTCAGCAATGTACAGCAAAACCGGGGAAACATGCAAAACGTCAGCAGTGTGATACATGTGCACAGCACAAAACTGCAATGAAAAAGAGGAAATGACCACAACAAAAGCATTAAAATAGTAAATCAGCTGGGGAACAGGTATAGTAATGCGCAAAAGTTAAAAACACACCCAGCAGAGCTCCTAAAAAATAAAATAACAGTTGTTTGGAAAGGGGCACGGAGCGGAGACACCTCCAAAAACGTCTCCGTGTATTGGACCCCTCCTGGGAGTGTTACTTATGGTTGACCATCAATAGCACTGTTGCCCAGCATGGGAATATGCTATCCCCCTCTGTTCGGACGTCATACCCGTGTTATATTTGCACGTTTGTCACCAGACAGGGTGAAGGAGCTCACAGTAATAATGTGCAGAGCAGGTCTTGGAACCCCACCCTGCCAGGTCTACTATCTCCAGGGACTGCACTGTCTCTGTGGCCACAGTGTGGTGCAGTGGACAGAGCCGGTACCTCTAGGACCAGAGGGTCACACGTTCAAATCCCAGCTAAGGCACATGCCAGCACAATCCCAATATTTAACCCACCACTAAACACAGATAGCAGAGACACCCCTTTATTGCACAGAACAAAAGCATGTTGCAAACACCCATATTTTACCCTACACCACACACACACCAGCACAATGTGCATCACCAACAGCCGCGTCCCCCAAATGCAGTCCTGTAGTGCCACAACTGTAGGGGCCAAGGACACGTAGGTAGAGGTTAAGTAGGTAGAGGTTATGTACGACAGATGTGCCTGTACATGCCTTCACCCCACGTGCCAAGGGCCAAGTGTGTCCCTGGTCATGATCACGTAATGGGTGGCCCACGTTCCACAAAAACCTTGCTAAAGAACAACAGCTAGACCGCTATACCATGTGAGCCAAATACAGTCCTGGGGTTACACTACGCAATCAGGTCATATCCCTTTGCAAGGATAAGGACATGCCAGCATGTTGGCGGAAGGGTTCAGATGGTGGAGGGGGCAGTGGCTGCTAGCCACAGAGGACAGTGGCCAGGCCATGTGCAGGCTGGCACCGTCCACTGCAACAGACAGGCCCTGTCGGATGTACAGTCATGGACCACCCAGGGATTGCAGCCAATTAGTGGCTACACGGTGGTGCAGTGCACACAGACAGTGTGTGCAAGAACAGAGGGTCACAGGTTCTGAGCCCAGCTGCAGCTACCGCCAACCCTGTCCACATATTCACCCCACAGCTACACCGTGGTAGTAAGGACAAACCTTTATTGCTGAGAACATAGGCATGGTCAATACGCCTATCTTTTACCACACCAAACACAGACACCATAAACAGGCACATTATCTCCAGCAGAGTCTCCCAAATGCAGTCCTGGAGGGCCAAACACCATTCAGGTTCCATGCTTCCCCTAAGACAGATGCCTGTGCTGCAGATGTCTGCACCACCCCCATGCTATGCAACTGTAGCCCATGCATATTCATAGGGGACAGCATGAAGGCCCGAACAGTGTCTGGAACACCAGGACTGGAGTAGGGACACTCTGCCGTAAAGCAAGAGGCAAAGGTCCAGACGCACCCACACCCACAGGCCACATTGGAAAAGCCCCCTGGGGGGGCATCTCCCAGATCTAGCTCCTGCGTACCCTAGCAATGCCACCCTATACCTGGGTACACGGTACACAGACCACAAACTTTTGATGTGGGTACTGGCAGGTAGACAGTCCTACACTCAGCACTGTTTGCTCCTTGTGCTGCAGCAGAACAAGCTGTCGGCTGTCTGTGGTGCGTGCCCCAGGTCTGGCCCCTGACAGTATTTACCACCCTGGGGAGTGACATGCAGCAGTACAGTGTACCATATCCATGCCTGTACCCTTCCCAGGACTGGTGTGGTGGGCACGTCGAATGACTCCCCCAATAGTAGCACAATGCTGGCATAGTTGAGGGGGGGGGTGTCTGTCTATACAGTGTGTGTTGGCTACAAAACACCCTCCACAGGCCACACTGCCAGCACTGTTGCCAGTATTGGCCTGACAATGTGCATAATGAGCAGCAAGGTACCATGGGTATAGCTCAGACAGGGTGTGCTGGCCAGGATGCATCTGCACAGGGCATGGGGCACTGGCTGGGACATTGTAATGCCCAGCCACCACCTACACAGACAGGCTGACCTCTGTATCTGCTGCTGGTGGATCACTCTCACCCTGAGCGTGCAGTGATGACAGCATGGCTAGGCACCCCCATAGTGCTGTATAGCATTTCTCTCCTGTGATATATATGGGTGTCCTGTTGGGGCCTCTTCATGGACTGATCTCCCTGTGTGTGCTGCCACCCCAGTTTGGGGTGCATGCAAACCTATCAGGACTATCCAGCAGACTCTGCACAGCTGGTATGTGTCCTGATGGAGCTCCTTGCAGGGTGCAGCAGCTGATGGCCTGCTGCAGGAGAATATCAGATAGTGCTGGGGTGCACCCCTGAATATCCAGGCCTACTGTCTGTCTGATAGTGTGTTTTGGATGTGTGTGGAGCTGCTTGGACTGCCCTGTAGGGTGTCCTGTCCCCCAGCAGGACAGGGGTTGATGGCCCACTCTACTGCCATTAGTGCAAGGGGGGGGGGGAAAGGATGGGGATGTGTTGATGGGAGACCCTGTTTGTCATGGGGGGTAGGTATGTTGCCCACCTATGGGGGGGGAGGGGAGAAACCACCAACTAAGACAGAAGGGGTATCCATGATGAGTTTGCAACACCTTCTTATCACACAGGTTAATACTGATGTTGAGCTCTGGCATGGCCGTTGATGTGGACCTGGTCCTGGGCACCACCACCCACCCTCAGGGTGAGCACATTACCTGCACAATGTGACGGTGTGTAGCTACCCCTCGCCGGCAGTCCTCACGCTCAGGCCCCCCACCAGGCCGAGGCTCTGTGTGGGTGGACACGGACAGTTCCCCCTACCATGCCGTGTAGCTTTTGGGGTGCAGTCCCCATCTTGTGTGCATCTGTGGGCAGCTGATTTGCATGTGCATTGCATCATGGGTACGGGTGGCCTACCCCGTCCTGTCTACAGCAGCAGACTGTCTGTGGGGTGACGTGCAGGCTCTCTGCAGCCCACAGGCGCTTACTCAGAGCTATAGTGCCGTAGCCCAATGGTTCCGTCACTGCCTTTATAGCAGGAGGTCATGGGTTCAAGTCCACAGAGGGGTTCTGTGATAGGGTTGTCCAGAGCATTGTACATTTTACTGGACATATGTTTATGGCATCAAACACACCCTTGCCATACTGAACCCATAAGGGTGCCTCTGAGGGTGCATTATAGGGCGCCCTATAGGCCACCTTATGGTTGCCATCCATATTGCGTGCACTATACATTATCCTGTGGCGCAGCATACATGGTGCCCTATAGGGGACTTGCTAGGGTGCCTTTGCGGACTGTGCACTGTAACATGTGCCTTACGGGCCTCCATATATTAACACGCTGTTAGAGCGGGTATACTGGTAGTGGGTAATAAAAATAAACTATAAGGCCTCCTACAGCACACCTCACCATAATACTTACTGCCCCAGCCAACCTTGCTCACTGGGCACTGTGAGGGGTTGAACCCCTGACCTCTGCACCATTGGTCAGTATCCC
Organism: Ichthyophis bannanicus; assembly: GCA_033557465.1. Lineage (NCBI taxonomy): Eukaryota > Metazoa > Chordata > Amphibia > Gymnophiona > Ichthyophiidae > Ichthyophis > Ichthyophis bannanicus. The sequence continues at coordinate 1,180,391,776 of CM066033.1, read as the reverse complement.
AACCATTGTGCTAAGGCTCTGTTACTGTTTGCTGTGCACATCAGTGCGCCACCTATGCCGCCCACTATCGGACTGCCCCCTCATACATCAGCGCGCCGCCCTCTGCCCCCCAAACCTAACAGTGCGCCGCCCCCTGCCGCCCCCCCCAATGAACGGTGCGCCGACTCATGCCGTTAAAAATAAACCGTGCGCCGCTCTCTGCCGCCCAAAATTACTATACCTCCCACAACACTTTTTCCCACTACATTTGATGCCGCAGCTGGCCTCTTCCATTGAGCACAATGGGGTGTTGAACCCATGGCCCCTGCACCATGGGTCAGTGTCATCACCATTGTACTACGGCTCTGCTGTATGTTTTATGCAGCAGCGGCCCACGTAGCCTTCCCACGCGCCAATGTGGGCCCCGCACATTACTGCGACACGCACAGGTTTGCTCTGGTGTCTGTCCATGTCCGCCCTGAAACGGCCACTCCGTATATGGCACCAGTACACTAACGGGTACCCACACAGCAACCTACTTTAATTAACATCGCCCTTAATATTGGCAGTCATTGCAATGTGAAAGCTATAGCACATCACATCATACAGAAGCCAAAGAACCATTGTGTATGTGTTGATAGGTTCAAGACCCAAATGTGTATACACATCAACATTCGCAAATGGTGTTCAGTTCCATAAGATAAATGACACACAACAGTGTATATGTAATGTGTGTCGCGCAGGTTCTAGCGATAAACTTTTCTGTGCTCATTTGCGTGACGCAGTTGCACGTGATATATTGCAAACATGCGCCAGCTGCGTAGGCCACATGCACGTACTGCGTTCGGTGCGCACATGGACGCCATACGTTCCTGAACTGCGCCATATGCGTGGCGCAGGTGCACGTAAATTTGCGCGTCAGGTGCCCTACGCATGGGCGTGATGCACGCTGCGTCCAATCAGGTGATAATATCTGAAAATGGCGCCCAGAGTAAGGAAGCCCTCCTTCAACCTCCGAGAGCTCAGGCACCTGTCCCGGCTGATCGCACCACGCCAGCACAAGCTCTTCCCAGGGGCCACCGGGCACAGGGACAGCTCCAGGGTCCTAAGGGCGTGGCAACGTCTGCAAAGACGCTTCAATAGTGAAGCAGACTACCCACGTGAGGTAAGTGTATGGCGCCTGTACCTCAAAATGAGATCTGTAGCCTGTGCTAATTGCAAATATCCATGCTGTTGTCATGAGTTACTGTGAGTCAGTAATGTGCACAAGATGAGAAGACATAGCGAAATGTATCTGTGTCATTTGTGAGTGTGGTGACCTGCACCCAGGTGGTGATGGACATGGTCATAGAGGTGTCCATGCTACCCTTGTGGCATGTCAGCTGCTGCCATGGCTGTGCCACAACATACTGTAATTATGCTAGACCCTAGATCAGCAGATGTAAATAGAAACAACAACATATGGATATGGTGGGATCAGTACCTGTAACAAAGCACCCTGGGACAAGCACAAGGATAAGTGAAACGTAGCATTGATGGTATGTCACACACCCAGATGAGATGGGCAGTGTTGGCCATGTTGTTCAATACACACTCCTATCTGCATGGGTCCACAGCGCCCATCACAGTGGGCTAGCAATCACCCTGGAGAAATGCGTGTGCGTGCCCATCCAATTTCAGGCATCCCCCCTATCACAAGGAGGACAGAGAGCCCATCACAGTGTGTTTGCTGTCAGCCCTGTGATATTGGTCTGTGTGCTGTCAGAGCCCCAAACACTTCCCCTAACTGCAGAGGTCCATAGAGCTCATCCCAGTAGGCTCTAAGAAACCCATGAATATGCTTGTCTGTGCATGGGCAGGTTAACACATACACCCTATCCCCTGGATTCCATGTGGACAATCGCAAGGGCTCATCTGGCACCATGGAGATATGCTTGTGTGTGCACTAACAGTTTTGCTCTATGCTCCCTATGCCCTGGAGGCCAGGTATGCCACTACAGTGGCTCATCTGGCACCATGGAGATATGCTTGTGTGTGCTCTAACAGTTTTGCTGTATGCTCCCTATCCCCTGGAGGCCAGGTATGCCACTACAGTGGCTCATCTGGCACCATGGAGATATGCTTGTGTGTGCACTAACAGATTTTGTCTATGCTCCCACTGCCCTGGAGGCCAGGTATGCCACTACAGTGGCTCATCTGGCACCATGGAGATATGGTTGTGTGTGCTCTAACAGTGTTGCTGTATGCTCCCTACCCCTGGAGGCCAGGTATGCCACTCCAGTGGCTCATCTGGCACCATGGAGATATGGTTGTGTGTGCACTAACAGTTTTGCTCTATGCTCCCTATGCCCTGGAGGCCAGGTATGCCACTACAGTGGCTCATCTGGCACCATGGAGATATGCTTGTGTGTGCTCTAACAGTTTTGCTCTATGCTCCCTAACCCCTGGAGGCCTGGAAGGACCCATCCCAGTGTCTAATCTGGCACCATGGGGATATGCTTGTGTGTGCCTAACAGTTATGCATTCTCCCTATCCCCAGGATTCCTGTGAGCTGCGCAATGCGTCGTGTTAGTCCACCCTTTTGCTAATGTGTGTGCAGCTGATGAATTGTGGTAGGACAACCAGCCCACAGGGGACAGATCAGCAATAGCTATGGTGGGTATGTCAGTAAGATTATGTGTATGTTCATGGCAGGTAGGTTGGACCTATACCATAGTTTGTGAAGTGAATATCTCATCACACATGTCTGTGATGTCTCCAGATGATATTGCTAGCTGCAGAGGTTAATGTGTGTAACAGCACCCCATCCCCCTTAGCCATTATATGTGTTATCAGAAACCTGTAGCAGAGACATGTCCCCATACCACCATGCAGAATGTGGTCCAAAACCTTAACACCTAAGATAAATCCAACAACATCAGACACATGGCATCACTGATGGTGTTTCAGTGACACATGCAACTGATGTTGCTGGATAACACATACATAAACCCACACATGAGCACTGGTGCAAAGAGCCGTTATGTTGGTTTGGCCCCTGTCGATATTTGCTTCCACAAAACAACCTTCTGTCAGCCCAGCTGAACAGTGAAATATGAACATAACAACATAACCTAGGCCATACAGGAACAATCTCCACCCCTACCCCTCCCTTACGCTGACATGAACTGTGTGCAACGTTGGTTGCACATAGCCAGCAGGTTGCCAATATGACACACCTCCTACAATGCAGCCAGTGGTGCTAGAATTGATATTGTTGGCCCTGTCAAAGGTGAATGTTTATGTTAGTGTCCCCTGTCACAGTCAATAGGGCCACCCACACAAAGACACCTCTCACCACACTCCGCCAAAGAATGCTTGAATATCAGTTTTCCAGTGGGGTTTAGAACCAGGATGTCTAAAGAGAATCACAACAAAGATTTCAGAAACACAGCACATGCAGTGTAACTGTGACTAGCATGGACAACATCATTGGCACCAACTGTGCAATGTTGCTACAAGGTCATGCAAGGGTGCGATAGGGTATGTACAGGATGTGCGGAGGGAGCCATGTACACTGGCCACAGGTGGCACTGCACACATGTGCACAGACAAAGCAACTAATGCCGGTGGTACTGTGACCCCCGAATGTTCTGTGAACAACAGGAGGTCGGCCTTCCAGGGGTATCTATAGTGATGAAACCCCAGGATGCATGAGCACAAACCCCAGGGTCCATTTTCAATGACATCATAAGCAAACTAATGTGTATGTGTGTTGTGATGTTGGCCGTGCAATATGGCTCTTCCTAGGTCATGGATTGCCAAACATCAAGCAGGTCACTGTGTCTGTCATTGCATGACACTAGTTATTGTAGTGAAAACACGTGTGGCAGTGTATGTTTAGTTTGTGTGTCCATCTGACCTATATGTCACAATGTACACAAATGGAGGTTCCATAACCCCCCACACACACGTGAGCCATGAGAATAACAGGAGTATGTCACTTTGTAGGTTTCCCCCCGTTTGCCAATAGGCCGTAATGAAATATGAATACTTAAGACGCCTTGCTGGCCACCCCCCACGAAACCATGTAAGCTTCCCTGAAGGCCCTTCCAGGCATGGCCGGTTGGGCTGACTGCCCTGGGCCACACCCAAATGATGTCACCCACTTTTATCTGACACTCACACAGGATGCTATAGAAAGAGGGGGGAATAAGAAGGCAGCCACAGTCCATCAGCCACACCTGTGAAAACAAACTAGCATGTACATATACTTTTGCAGCCAGGTGATAGACCATGTTATGTGTGTATCTGGTGACAGCATATACCAACCACTGTCAGAGTTTTCCTGGCGTAACATCATCATGATGAGAAAACAGCCACGCCAATCCCCGTGGGGGGGGGGTCCCAATCCCTGTCGGTGTCACTCTCACACTTTTTTCTCAAGGTTGATCCGTGTGTAAGCGGTATACCTCACCGGAGAGAGACATTTTGGACAGGGGAGGGCAGTGCATTCACACTGTGGAATGCTGACACACACCGTCACAAGGGATGAGGGTCAGCTGTGACACACAGGCTCCCTTGTCACCAGCGGAGAACCCATGGCATGACATATGCGTGTTGCCCATGGAACTGCCTGCTGACAGGTGACAAACTATGCAGTACATGGACACACACACACACAGCACTGTCGCTGAAGCAGCAAGACCCTGTGCACAGTGATTGTGTGTGTGTGTGTGTGTGTGTGGGCAAACCAGCAGAAGGTGACCAGTCACTAATGCCCTCACCTTTCCTTTGCATATCCACAGATCGAGGATCTCCGGAAGAAGGGCAGGGAGCTGCGCCTCCACCATGCTGCATACCTTCCAAGCGCCTCCCAGGGTGAGAACTCACAAAAGGGTGATGATGTATAATAATGAGGAATGTCACGTATTTGTAACTTAAACTGTACCCTCCCATTATCAGAGATGGCCTTTGTGTACCACCTGCCTATGTAGACTAAGCATGCTATTATTTTCTGTACAGAGAAACGTGCTGTATGGCGTTGTCATGTTTCCACAGATGAGTGATGGCACCGAGGGGATGAGGCCACCACCTCTGCACACCTTCTTCAGAAGGGACACCAACACCACAATGATGCAGAGGGTGGTGGTCCTGGACACCACAGAGGGGGAGGAGGAGGAGGAGGAGGAGGAGGTGGGACGAGGATGATGAATGTGGAGGTGGTGGAGGCCGCAAACACCTGCAGGCACCTTAAAAGAAAGGGACACAGGAGGGCCAGGAAGGACATTCTGACGGGGTGTCGGTGGGGGTGGCAGGGTTGAGGGTTGCTGCGGGGGATGTGGAGGGGGGGGATGTTTCGGGAGGGAATCAGGAGGGTGGATGATTTTCCCAGAAGGGGTTGGGAAAGTGATGGTTGAAGACAGGGCCAATCACAGGGCCACTGTGGCCTCCCCCCAGCCACTGCAAGGTTGCCTCCACCATCTCAGGGGCCACAGACAGGCCCTATGCAGATGCCACCACCACAGACAGCATTGACAATTGTGTTTGTGTTTGGTGGCATATGCGGGGACCACCTTGTCTGTGGCCCTTGGATGGGATGGAGCAACGCATACATGAGATGTGTCACTCTCAGCAGTGGCTGGCGGGAGTGATTGAGAAGGGTGGTTGCCGAGGTGGGTACGTCTGCCATGTCGGGCAAGCAACCCCCTCAATGTGGCCCGTCACTGGAGTCAGTTATTGTGCTAGTGACGTCACCCACATGTGGCCCTGTGCTGCCTCTGTCTTCCATCAGTGGGCATGCCTGGGGGAGGGTGGGTTCTGGTCCACCTGTGTGTCTGTTTTTATGTGTGTGTGTGTTTTATATTTGCGTGTGGGCGTTTGCTGGGAGGGGAGGATGTTTGGGGAGGGGGGGAGGGTGATGGTATTTTCCCCCTTTCCCTACGTCTGTAAAGTTTTATCCCAGTTCTGTTTTTCATCAATAAAATATAGTTTTTTGTAAAAACCTGTATTGCGCACTGTGTTGAACCTAGGCAAAGTGTGCGGATGTCAGCATGTGATATTGTGGGTGCCCACATATGTTTTCTGTGGTGCAAACATGTGTGTGAAAGCCAACGAGCACCCCCCAAATAACGGTGTAGATGTTTTCATAATTAGGGGTCTACAAGTAACCTTGCAACGTATCGCAGCTGTCTCACTGATGTAACATTTGGCACAGGAATGGTCCCTATGTGGAAAGAAAAAAAAAAAAAAAAAAAAACAAGGTCTTCACATATCCTGAGTCCCCAAACATAGGCAAAACCACCCATATCTGCCTGCCGGCTCTCACAGACGTACCCTATGGGTGTGTTGGGAGGCAGGAGATTAGTGATGTGGTCAAGGGAAAAAAGCCACATATATGCCAACCAATGAGTGTTCTATGATGGGTTTCACACGGCGATGAGTATGTGCCGTAAACCACGAACCATTGGGAACATAGTCCCCCCGGTGAACCACATGGGCTTTGTCTGTGCACGACTGTGCCGCTGCATCCCCAAGGATGTTGGGAAACAAGGTGCACGTGACCACAATCACATGTCTGTGGCAGCATGACAATCGTAGGCTGACACTGTTTCGAGGTATTTGCAGCAGGGAACCTGTTGTGTGGGTCATCTACTGTACCCATCTACTAGATGACCTGGGCGCAAGACTCATTTAAGGGTTTTCACAAACACCACGCCCCCGCTCTCCCGTGATACACCATGGGACAAACTACATGGACACGTCATTGGACCACACACACTGTTATGTATAGTATTACAGCTGTTTTATTGTCACGAGTAAGTCTCCATAATTAGCTTTCCATATACACATGGACTATTCTAATGTGTGTGCGTTACAAATTGAAGTGTTTACCTGACACCTCACACAACATATGAATCTGCATGACTGGTAAGCTATTGACATGACACACATAACAACACCACCTCAAAAACATGTTGTACTGGATACATAATTGCATCTAAACTGAGCATTGTCAGATCAACAAAAAAACTAGGATTATACCATGTTTATTGCATATATCATGTTTCATTGTTTGGCGACGTGGGTCCGGCCACAGGCCTGACACGTCGGGGCCACCCTCCCACCCTCCCCCCCCTCCCCCGGCCACGACCCTCTTCTCGAAAACCCGTGCTGGTGGTGGTGCCAGGAGCCAAGTCCGGCGCATGACATCACAGCGATGCCCTCAAGGGCCTCCACATATCCGGGTGACGGGCATGTTTTTGGACCGCCTCATGTAATTGCATGGATCTCACCACACACCTGCCTTGTGTTTTGCTCCACTGCAAGGCGTATCTCGCTCTCAGAACACGTCCGACTGCCTGTGCATGGGATACAGCGTGTTATATTCCATACATCCCCACTACTCCCACGCCAGACACAAACATTTAATGTACATGCCACACGATTGGTGATTGTGATGGGCAACAGAAGCCTCACACTCACAGAGGCATGGAGAGGGGCCAATATACATAATGGTCCCACATTACGTATATGGCAGGCAGGACAAACCCACATGGCACAATCACAACGACGTAGATGTGGTATGCCCTCACAACGATTTACAGGCTGTGGTGAAACACCCATATCCTACAGCTGTGGCCACAGGATTGGCCAATGACAGCTCTCACATAACCATCAGTGTAGGGGAGCTTGCGCATGCACGATCCACAAATACATCAGCTGGACACCAACGCGAGATGAACCACAGGAAGGTCCGAGATATGACATCACAATTGATGACAGCCTGTGGAGGGAACAATACATTCTTCTCTGACAGGGACCTGTGTAAGGTTGTTAATGCAGCCATTGGATGTCCTGTAGGCACAGGGATTGGACACACCTTCCCTGGACATGTGCACCTCGGCTGCACATATGTGACCTCCTGAGTGATACCTGTGCACCCTCACTGTAACACAGAGGAGGGTCCTTGGTCCAGATAATGTAGGCCATGTAACAAATGTGTATTTATATAGTTATTTATGTATTTTTACATGTTTTCTATACCGTCCGTTTCCTTTACATCACAGCGATTACCAAGACACCAGAGGGTAGAACAGAGACAGGGGGGCATACACTGACTAAACTTAACATTGAAGGTAAAATTGTGTGACACAACATCAAGGAACTGTTACAGTAAAACACGTTACATGCAGGCTATAATAATAGCGACTGTTAGATGGCTGTGCCATAGTAACTCAGTGAAGAGTACAAATGTCAGTTGTGTTTCTGAACTCCTTTAAAATCATCCAGGGATCGCACATCGGGAGGGAGAGAGTTTCCATATAAGTAGGGGCCGATCAGCAAATTGCCCTTTGTTGTAGTACATTTACCACGTCTTTTCTGTTTGGGACACAGCAGGGGAAGCCACCAGGTGGGTACATCAGAGCTCTACAAAGACATGGCTATGTTTCCCGCTAACCTTCGCAAATGCAGACATTGAGGAATGGTCATATAGCTGAACATATGCTCATTAACACAGCATACTATGGCTAAGTTGTCATCCTGCTGTGTACAAGACATTTGGGTATCTGCAGAGCGGGCATGATGTAGCTTTCCCAATGTCTGTATCAATTTATGTTGTCCTAGAGTGCTGGGCCGTCATCAACACATTCCTCATATTTCTGCATCCCTGTGTATCAACCTGACCATACACTATTCGATTGGGGTTAGAAGGCTCTCATTTCAGGTACCCTACACCATTTGGGTATCACACATCTAAGGTAATCAACCAGAACATTTTACGTGTGTAGGTAATTTTTGAACAGCCCCCACACACACACCA
>CM066033.1:1180280259-1180382494 GCA_033557465.1 Ichthyophis bannanicus | reverse complement strand
GCACATGTATCACACTGCTGACGTTGTGCATGTTTCCCCGGTTTTGCTGTACATTGCTGACGGAAATGGTTTCTCTTCCCTTTATATGCCCCTCTACCCGCCGAGTGTTTTCACTCGCGCTATTTTTTACATGTAGATTCGGGCCCGATACCGTGCGGGGAGACTCTCCCCTCCCACTCTCCACCCATTGACCCCGTCCCTCCGCCCCTCCCCGGAGCCTTCCTCCGCCCGCCTTTAGCCGTTCCACGCCTCTATCGGACATTTGCGGGCCCGCAATTTTACGGGGCCCGTTACTGAACGCGCGTACCTTTGCGGGGGTGACACCCAGTGTGCGTGTGCGTTTAAACGTTTTTCTGCGCGTTTCAATGCCGCGTTACCGTGCGCTAGTTTGCGCCGCGCAGATTTGCGGACTTTAGTAAACATGCCCCTTTGCTTGCATGTACCATGTAAGCAAAAGAGAAATAATTGATGTTGTAAGCCTTATTTAGTTTGCTCCAAATTTTCCTTTAGTAACCCAGCAAAATTTGTATTTATTTATTTATTTATTTGATTTTTCTATACCGCCCCTTCCAAAGATCAGGGGCGGTTTACAGATAATAGTACATTTTACATAGAACAGTGGTTTAACTTTTTACATAGTAACGTTTTGGGAGTAACAAAACAGTTTAGGATATACATTTGGCTACAAACCTAGCCTATTACAGGATGATAATAAACTATGTACAAAATTTCAGGTTAGAAGAATTACATTGAGTCTGAGATTGTTGTAGGTGGGTGTCGTTCAGGGGGGCATGGTCACTGTTTGTGAGGACATGTCTATATTTGGGTTCAAATCTGAGTTTCTGTAATGAGTAGAAAAGAGGTATGTTTTGAGGTCTCTCCTAAATGTTGGGAGGTAGTGAGTTACAGAGGTTGGGGGCAGTATATGTGTAAGTTCTGGAACTTGTAGTCTGTTTTGTCTTGCAGATAGAGTGGGGGATTACAAAGGAGTTGCTAGCATTTTTTCTACAAACTCTAGTGTCTGGTTGGGTGTGGAGGAGGGTTGATTGTCAGACCTGCCCTCTTTGCTAAGCCTACAATATTGGGATACCGGTGAAGATGAAACAGGCAGCACGACTCTACCATGGAATCCATTTCTGAATATTCAAGCTGATTTTATTCAAATTAATAAATACTATTATTAAAAATATATGTTTACAAGTCTATGCATGAACTCAAGATATGTAGAAGCCTATTCATGTGCAAAGGCAGGGCCACTGATAGAAAGTTTGAGGCTATAAGTGATAGTCACAACCAGACAGCTCTCTGGAGCACACTACATATGGCCAGGGTGCAAAAGATACCCAGCCACTCTCCACAAGTCTTTCTTTTATTCTGGAGCCTGATCTTGGCGGAGGCATCATTAAGAGTAGCCATAGAAGACTAGTCAGTTAAAGTAGACAAGAACATAGGAGTGGTATTATGTGAAGAAATAGTCACATCCTTGGCTGCAGAGCCGTCCAAGGCATTCCCACAATAATATTATCATAAGGTTTCTGGTGGTCAACACATTTTACGTTAGAAACTGTAGAGGGCAGCATAAAAGCATCTAAAAGATAAGAAAAGATGCCTTGTTAGAAAACATCAACCAAAAAAAGAATCTAGGCACCATTATGTAACCCAAACACTGCACAGAGCAGAAAGGAAAGACAATGCATAAGTAAAATAAGGACATAGATCAGAGCTGATGGATCACACAAATCAATGTCGTCTGCTACCCCGCTGTCAACTGCCGTAACACATGGAAATATGCAGGGGCACCTCCGGGATCCTCTGTCCAAACACATTTCCTGGTGTGTATATCTCATACCTTGACTAACATTAACAGCTGTGTGCTAAACATATGTCTCAATGTCTGCGTTATATCCGCTAAACCACACCCCGATGTCTGCTTTTGACCTAACCTTGATGGCTGCATGTCAGCCCACTGTGTGAAAGTGATAATGGCAAAGCATGGATAGGCTATATGTGCACCTAATAACCCCCCTCCCATCAGAGCCTCTTTGTGTATGTGGCCATTATGTTCCTTCTCTAGGGTATGCAATGTAGTTGGTGTCTTGGCATGCACTCTCCTCCTCTATGCACTTATACAGCCTGTAGTTCAGTCATGGGTTTATGTCGACATGTCATCAGCTAAATTTGCTTAAAAAAATTTGATGAAAATTTTTTTAAAAAGTTCCCTGAAAACAACCCTAAAACCCAATCCACCCCCACATTGATCTCTCTGCTTGCCTACTGTAACCTACACCTTGTTGATCTTGCCTGAATCACTTCTGTTTGTGTGTACATATGCAACACTGCACTGCATGTCTATTCTGCAATGGAAAAAAATAAAAAACAACCCCTGGCTGGACAATGCACAGTTTCCCTATCCTTCTCCGCATCCATGTTAGGGCTACTCGATGACTTATACAGTCTGCCACACTGTGTTGTTCCACTAACTCCCCGTAAGGATTTCAATTACCATTATGACAGATAGTACTGAGCATGTATATAGTGCTACATAGCACATGTAGCGCTATACAAAAATTACAGACCCACACATCCAGCTTACAAGAGCATACCACACACACAATCAGCTCAAAATACCAAATGAAAAACACGCACAACTGGACAAGTGGCCCCAAACATGGTCCTCTCTCCCAGTGTGAAACCCACACCACATGCCTCTCACCTTGCTGCACCCAAAGCATAACACAAACTGTGGTTGCACAGCTTCCACTATCACAATCATCCACAAACTACGAATGTCACCCCAAAACCTCCCACAAGCCTAAAACCACACACCCACATCATCCACCTCAGCCCTCTGTTCTGTCCTGCCCACATCGTTTGGTTCCCAGTCATGCTTATATTTGACGTTGGGATGGCCAGCCAGTGTCTGTTACATGTCAGTGCAGTGTTGCATCCTACTGATATTGGTCTACAAATGTAATCTGTATTAGCACTACACACATATAGCAACAAATGTGGGAACATATGCAGTACGTACATGAGAAGAGCTGTGAAAATCACCTGCCGCCTGATTGCTATGCCCCCTCACGTGTGTCCTCATGGGCACGTACAGGGGGGCACGTCGGATCATCCTCCAGACCCTCATTAATCTCTGCAGGGATATTGTGCCTGAGAGCAATGTTGTGCAGGATGCAACAGGCTATGATGATCTCTGCCACAGTCTGTGGAGTATATTGTAAGGCGCCGCCTGTCCTATCCAGACACCTGAAGGGATTCTTCAAAACGCCAAAGGTGCACTCTATGTCAGAGTGGCTGGTGGCATGGGCCTCATTGTACCACCGCTCTGCACGTGTCCGTGATTGACGCACAGGGGTCAGCAACCAGGGGCGACACCCATATCCTGCATCACCTGTAGAAAGAAATGAGGTAAGTTAAAGCATGAACTCATGTCCCCTCAAATGGACACAGGTATATATGTGCAAAACAAATGCATAACACATTCTGAAAGAAACATATGACATCACAACTATGCAGCATTGCAACATTGAAATATGATGACACAAAAGGACCACATGGCCTGTCTAGTCTGTCCGTCCATATCAACAGGTACAACAGTCCCCTTTTTACCTTTATAGATCCTCTGTGTTTGTCCTATGCTGTTTGGAATGCAGTTACTGTCCTCCTCTCTACCATCTACACTGTGAGAGTATTCCATGGATCCACCACCTATTCAGTAAAGAAATATGGTGGCATATCACCCCTGAATCTATCTCCCTCCACCCTCATCCCATGTTCCCTCGTAGCTGAACTTGCTTACAATTTGCAGAGGCTCTCTCCCTCAACAGATATGCCACGGAGGTATTTCTACATCTCCATCATATCACCTCTATCCCTCCTTTCCCCAAGGCGTACATCCTAAGATCCTTCGGTCTGTCTTCATATGCTGTATAATGAAGACCACTAATCATTTTAGTAGCCACCCTCTGCTCCAACCCCATCCTGTGCACATCCTTTTGAAGGTGCAGTCTCCAGAATTGCACACTATACTCCAAATGAGGTCTCACAAAATACATATACAGAGGCATTCTCCCTTCCTGTTTTATGCTAGCCATTCATCTCTGTATGCACCCAGCCAGCCATCTAGCTTTTTCCCTCGCCTATTCAACCTGTTTAGCTACTTTGACATCAGCAGACACAACCACACCTAGGTCCCGCTCTTATGTAGTGCACAAGAGCACTTCACCCCCTATACAATAGTGCTCCTTTGGATTGCTTCAGCCCAAAAGCCCGACCTCACATTTCCTACCATGACATCCCAGCTGGCCAATTTAAGACCATTCATCAAGCTTAGCTAGATCACTCCTCGTGTTTTTTAGAGCTTCCTGGGTGTCTACCCTATTACAGATTGAGTGGGGGAACCTAAGAAACACCAGACAAGGGGTAGCTGTATGGATTGGCGACAACATAATATGTAACAACCACACAAATGCTCGCATCCAATCAACCAGCATCACACAGCACCATAGCAGGGCGCATTTGGAGGGCAACCCCTCCCCTCCTTCCCCCTATATCCCACACAGGCAGATGACACACACATACAACGAGTGATCTACTCCAAGACACACATTTGCACATACACCTAGTCACATGAGCACCATGTGCATGTCAGAAATGGGAAACACCCACCCAGCAATATGCAGTCCTCATACTGTCCTGCCTCAAATTGTTGGAATAGTGCCGAGTGATGCAGGATATAGGCATCATGGGTGGACCCTGCAAACCTGAGGACCACAATCAGAATATGCATATTTGCATCACATACAACCTGAACATTCAGGGAATGATAGTGTTTGCGGTTGCGGAACACTACCTCCCTGTCTCTAGGGGGGACCAGGGCAACATGTGTGCAATCAATAGCTCCCATCACGTGTGGTATCCCAGCTAACGCCTCAAAGGCCTGGTTCAGGGTCCACCACTGTTGCCTAGTGTGTGGAATGGCAATATAATTCCGCACCCGGCTGACCATGGCACGCAGTACTTGGTGGAGACAGCGTGAGAAGGTGGGGTGGCTCATGCCACCCACTGCGGCCACAGATGACTGGAAACAGCCAGAGGCAAAGAAATGTAGGGCAGCAAGGAGCTTGACCAAACCCGGTATGGAATGTGACCGATCAGTCAGGGGCTCGAGGTCAGGTCTTAGATCCTCATAGAGCTCCCTAATAGCCCCTGTGCTCAGTCTGTACAGGGAGATGACCTGGTCCTCATGCATGCCCTGGAGCTGGGCCCTGGGCCTGTAGAGGCGTGGCTGGTGAGCCTGCACCTCTGCACGCCTCCTGCGCCGTGCAGGCACAGCCCCTGCCTGCCCTGACCCCACAGCTGCAGGTCTGATTTGCTGCAGGACTACACCCATGCCCTGTGCCTCAGCCCCATAGACACCATCTCCCCTGCCACGCAACCGCACCACCTGCCCACCTCGCGCTGCAGCTGCAGTAAGCACAAAGGCCGCCATAACCTTCACCCGTCCTGCTCCTCTAAATCAGTCAAACACAGACACTTCCCTAACCAAGACACACACCACACAGAAACACAGCCACACAATACAACCAACAACAATCACAAACCCAGTCACGCTCCACAATACACCTGATTCAGACTCACTCCTTCCATCACTGCCAACGCACACCTTCTTTCTCCCTCGCCTACAAAAAACCCCTCAATGTGCAACATGTGCTGAGGACAATTTATAGAGGTTTTTTACATAGCGCGTGTTGCGCGTGCACAGGTGCACGAGTGCAACGGCTGCACATGCGCAGTTGGCTGTGTGCATGGCGTATGCCCCGTGCACACGCAGCACTGTGCATGTGCCATGTCTCACATGCAAATGTATGCACACACCCACGTCCTGCATCTGTGTGGCGCATGCGCAATGCGCACAGCCAACTGTGCATGCGCAGTGAGCATGGCGGCGTGCGCTGCATAGTTGACTGCACAACGTGCAAACATGCATTTCCCGCTTCTGGGTGGCGCATGCGCAATGCGCACAGCCAACTGCGCATGTGCAACTGCGCAGCCAACGTGCTCACCCAACTGTGCACGTGCAACGTAAAAAACCATATAAATAAACCTGTACACGTGCTGCACGTTGAGGGGTTGTTGGTAGGCGAGGGAGAGAGAAGGTGTGTGGTGTCAGTGATAGAGAGGGAGAAGCAGGTGTCTAGTAGAGCTAAGTTAGTGTGTTGCGGGTCAGAGTGGTAGAGGCTGGGTTGTGGAGGATAGGTGTGAGTTACAGCAGGGGATACAGAGAGGAGGGGAGGCAAGGAGCAGGTGAGTGAGAAAGGAGGTGAGGTAAAGAGCAGATAGCAGGGAGAGGAGGGAGGTGTGAGGTGGAGCTGAGAAGGGCAAGAGAAGGAATGTCTGACAGGGAGGGAGAGGACAGGGAGATGGAGCAGCAGGACAGGGCAGGAGTGGAGAGGGGGAGGGACAGGGACAGGGAGAGGGAGAGGGAGGTGGGGCCACCTGTTGGGGAGGAGACAGATATGGCAGGGAGTGTGGTGGAGGCTGCAAGCCCATCGGCCCAGCCCACACAGGGTCCTCTCACTACAAAACATAGGCGCATACCGGTGCCAGCTCTGCAACGGAAGAGGGCTCAGAAATTCATACCGCAGGAAAACCACATCCTGCTGGCGTCTGTTCTTGAAAATTATGATGTCCTATACGGACGACTAAGCAACACCACCACTGTTGCAACACGCACCCAGGTGTGGGAGGAGGTGCAGGAGGCAGTTGCACAAGCAGGGGGCCCAAGCAGAGACCTCGACAGCCTCAGGAAGAGGTTCAACGACATAAAGAGGGGTGTGTGTGCACACATGGTGGCAGAGCAGCGGCATGCCATGGGCACTGGAGGGGGAGGCCCCTTTACACCCTCCCTAACACCCCTGGAGCAGGAGTTGGCAGAGCGGCTAGGGCCAATATACCTCTATGGACTGCCAGAGGCACTGGACACTGCCCATCCCCAGGCAGGTAGGTACCCAAATCACACCTTGCTGCTCCCAACCCATTGAGTACCTGCCCTTTGGATGTGCATCAGGCTTCTTATTAACACCTCCTCATACCTGCTCCCCTGGATCATCTCCCACCTTTGGCTCATGAGTGTGCTGTCCCCCATTCCACCCCTCTTACTCTGTGCTTTGCTGCTCTCCAACCACATGTTTCATTAGCATCATCCCTTTTTATATCTGCCTTGCACATGTGGCTACATGTCTGCTACAAGCCCCCTCTCAGACCTGTACGTGTTATGTCTGTGTCTGATGTAAGCACTGATGAGCAGGGATGGTCCTTCTGTGGGATAATGCACACCAGGGGTCCTCAAACATTCTAAACAGGGGGGCCAGTTCACTGTCCCTCAGACCACTGGAGGGTCGGAATATAGTTGAAATAAACACTATGAACAAACCCCAACGAACACTGCACAAATACAAAAAACAGAGAATGTTTCCAAACATTTTGGTTTTGTTTTTCCAGTGGCAATTGCTCTAGCCACGTTAGTCTTGTTTCTTTGGGTCTTCTGCTAACTCCCCATCATCTGCTTTCCATTTGTCCTTTCGTCCCATGTCTAGCATTGTTTCCATTCTCTGTCTACATCTGCTTTAACATAGTAATCTTTCTCCTTGTTCTCTTTCCGCATTCCTAGGTCATCCACTCAAATGTTAGACCCCCATCCTCAATCCCCACTATCTGTCCAATTGTAGATATCTCTTACCTCCCTCAAAAAGTTTTTTTTCCTCACCATTTCATTTGTCCAGCTCCATCCCATTCTGATCCTCGCACAACCTCACCTCCCATCTATTTCCAGCCACACCCAGCATCCGCTCCCCTCTAGTCCGTGCATCAGCCCATTTCCAGTCCTAGCCCCCCATCAGCCCATTTCCAATCCTATCCCTGGCCCAACATCAGCCCAGTACCAGTCCTAGCTCCACATCCATTTCCAGTCCTATCCAAGTCCCTCCAGAAGTGCATTTCTAAACCCCAGCCCCCCCCCAAAACTTATTGATAGCCCTCTCCTAGCCCCACCTTCAGCCCATTTGCAATATTAGCCCCCCAACATCCCACTTCCAATCTTACCACCACCCATAGGCCAGGACCTGTCCTAACCCCCTCCCCAACATCAGCACACTTCCAGTCTTACCTCTCCCCCCCCCCCCATAGCCAATTACCAATCCAAACCTCCTCCACCCCCATCAGGCCAGATAGGGTACGAAATAAACCAAACACAGCTACTGCTGCTGCTTCCACCATGGCAGCAGCAGATTCAAGCATCCCGTGGGCCCCCCCCTGCTCTACAGCGTCCTACATGCGGCTTCAGTGTGGGCTTGTCAGAGCCGCGTGAAGGGAGAGTATCCCTTTCTCATGGCCATGTCAATCCCGCCACGGTCCTGATGAAAAATACCATCAGCCCCATGGCGGGATTAACAGAGCCATGAGAGGAGAAGCTCTTTCTGTTTGCGCGGCTCTGACAGCCAACACTGAGGCTGCATGGAGGACACTGCAGAGCAGGGGGAGCCCTGCGGGATGCATGATTATGCTGCTGCCACAGCGGCAGCGGCAGCAGCAGGTTTGTAAGGTGTTAACTTAGCTGGGCTGCTGCTCAATGAATGCTGCGGTCCTGGGTAGAGCTGCCCCTGAGGACTGGCAGCGGCGGCAAATACACCCGTCGGGCTGCATACATCTCCTTGGCAGCCCACATGTGGCCCTCGTCCCGTAGTTTGAGGACCCCTGATGTACACATCGATGTGTCTGCTAGGTACTGGCCTATATATGCCTAATAGTGGTAGCAGGAGCTGTAGTGATAGCTATGTGGCACATGTACAGGCCACGGACAAACACACATTGATTGTGGGGTGGATGTGTTAAACAGTTGTATATAGTTGAACCATGCAAACCAATCTGTGCTGTGTATGGTTTTCCACAACCCAGGTGACTACACAACCATGGCCCCAGCTGAGGAGGAGGAGGTGCAATTGGCCGAGGATGTGCCAGAGTCCCAGCCCACAATGTCTGGGGGCAGCACCAGCAATGGTGACAGGACCCCAAGCACACATGTGCAGCCTGAGCCAGAGGACCACACCCCAGATGTCACTGCCACAGAGGGCTCCGAGGAGATCACAAGACACCACCCCATTCATGCACCAGCGCCAGATGAAACCCCTCCACCAGAAATTGATCCAATCATTGAAGAGCTGCGGACACACACTGCTGCAGCACGGCACAATGCAGAAGGTGGGTAACGATCCCAACGTGGTTGTCCTAACATCCACAAAATGATTGCATATTGCCCACATAGCATAGCGTTCTGATTTTGGGGGGTTGTCTTATGTCCTCTGTGAGTCTACCTCCTGTAGCATGGCTTGTCAGGTGTCAGCATTTGTGAGGGTCATCCAGACCCCTTTCAGACATGGGGATGATGGCTCATGGGAGACACAGATCTAAACGTTGGTAGGTTTGGCAGGCATGACTGTTCTGCAGACTGCTCTTCTGGGATATGCGTGACATGTGTATGTGTGACAGTACTGGAGAGGAATCTCACATAGTACCCTCTGTCCCACCCACAGGCACTCATCAGGCACTCCAGCGTCTATACATGGCCATGGGAGAAAATACCAGGGAGCTGAGGATGATCCATGAGGAGATGCGGTCGGGGGCGCTTGCCTGCATTGCAGATGCCATGGAGGACATTGTGGGCTTAATGCGGCAGCAATCACCAGCACCAGCACTAGCACCAGCACCATCACCTGAGGCACCAGGACAAGGTGCAGTACCGCGGGGGGTGGTGTGCCGTGGGAGGCACGGGCGGCCATGCAGGAGGTGACTGCGGGTCTAATAAACAGCTGTTAACCAGTACATACATGTGTTTTCCAATGTGTGTCCCTGTGTTCGCCTAGGTAGTGCATGTTGTGTCACGCACACAGGTCCCTCGATGGTGGGGTGTCTGTACTGGCAGGTATCACTGCACAGACACCATCACATGCCGTGTGTGCCATGCACTATGTCAGATCCCAGCCCCTGGGCTGCAGTGTGGCGTTTTACATATTCTCCCGGGTTGCACAGGGGGAATGTCCTGGAGCTACATTTACAGTGTTGGGAGCCGTCACAGTTTACGTCCTGTCATACCCTCTACATTGAACGCACATGTGTGACCATTGTCCCTGCCTGCAACACTGCCTACGTGCCTGCCCCCCCACAAACGTATACGGTTACTCACCAACCATCCCTGTGACATGTATTGTCCCATGACACACTCAACAGCTTTACCCCTGAGTAGCTCCTGGGCTCATCAGTACATCTTACCCTGCCAGCACAGACGTACTGGTTTGTAAGTTCTACTATTGGCACACAGGCATGTTGCATCAGAAACGGTTCCCACACATTGCACACAGCATGCACGTGCCTCAGTATCCTGGGACGTCGTCTACATTGCAACATCTCAGGGTCCACCCTGGTCTCACACACCTACACACATGGTCATCCCCCACGACTGCATGTGGAGCCAGTCCACCCATGAGTCAAATCACTCACCAAGACGTCCCAAGCAACAAATCAAAACAGAACAATGACGGCCCAAATTCTAGCTGATCATTATGCCAGCAAGCTTAACCCTCAAGACAGCAAGCTAAACCTACAAACACCCGCACACCACACTCAAGAGATGGATACAATCATCACCCAGCAAAAAACTCTCACGTCTGAAAGTGCAAACCAGTACCAAGAATGGGACACCTTCCGAAACATAGATGACAGACAAATCCTGAACATAATTACCAACTTAAACACCACAACTTCCCCCCTCGATCCATGCCCAGCTGCCTGGATTAAGGATGTGAAGCAAGAAGCTGCCAAGTATATCGCCCATATAGTAAACCAATCTCTACTACAAGGGATCATGCCAGCACAGCTCAAGCAATCCCTCATACGACCCATCCTAAAAAACAAAACTCTTAATGAGAACGACCCTGCCTCATACCGTCCGATTTCAAGCATACCCTTCTTAGCCAAGATTATCAAAAAGGCTGTCCAGCAACAATTGCAAGACCACATCGATGTCAACAATGCCCTTGATGATCACCAATATGGCTTCCGCCAACATCACAGCGTGGAAACTCTCCTACTGGCCCTAATGGACAAACTACTCAAGGGTCTTGAAAACAGAAGCAAAATGTATATGCTCATTTTCATAGACATATCAGCTGCCTTTGATTCAGTGCATCATTCCACGCTCCTGGACAGACTTGCTTCCATAGGCATATCAGAGACCCCCCTGAAATGGTTCTCATCATACATAAGTAACAGAATGCAGCAGGTCCAATTCAACAATGCGAATGCCTCCGCCTTCCCTCAAACCCAAGGCATACCAAAAGGCTCTGCCCTATCCTCACTCTTGTTCAACCTATATATACGACCTATTTGTGAAATCCTACAGGACCACAAGATCAGTTACCATATCTATGCAGACGACTTGATGCTTTACACTCATCTCGACATAAACAACCCCAACCTCAACCAACTTGAAAAATGCCTAAGTGAACTACAAAATTGGCTGCAACTGAATAATATGTCAATAAACCATAAAAAACAGAAGTGATGTAAATTTCCAGAAAACCTGACTTTAACCCACCATCAACGGTTACCATGAACAATAACGTTTATACCACAAAGCCTGAAATAAAATACCTAGGTGTAATGCTGGACAGCAACCTAAATATGGAAAAGCACCTCCAAATTACCAATCGGGCCATCTTCCACAAATTAAGAGTACTGCAACCGCTACGGAATATCATTGATCACTCCGACTTCAGGACAGTGGCACAAGCCCTCATCATTCCCCACCTGGACTACTGCAACGCTATATTACAAGGTCTGCCTAAAAAAACCCTTAACATACTTCAACTAGCACAAAACGTAGCAGCCAGATTCATCATGAAAAAAGGTCTAACCGAACACATCACTCCAGTACTAATTGAGCTTCATTGGCTCCCCATCACGGCCCGCATCCAATATAAGCTCTTAGTAACCACATTCAAGCTCATTCATAACGTAGCACCCTCATACCTCAACACCTTAATCTCCGCACAACCAACTATAAGAAGCAGAACAGTAAATAGCAACACCCTTCATGTCCCGAGTAGCCTGAGAAATTGCAACGCGAACACCACCAACAGAGCGCTCTCCTTTATTGCTCCAACACTCCGGAACCAACTGCCCTATGAACTGAGAGCAAACAAGGACTTGAAAGGATTTCAGGAAAAAGCTTAAGACTCACCTCTTTCAGACACATTACAACCTAACCTAGTCAGGATGTCATATACTATTTGAGCAACATGCCCACTTAAACTAATCATAACAGCAAGAATGCGTCCTGTATTTATGTAAAGTATGTATTTAGGTAAAGCCGCTTCTCAAGCAATCAAATGTATATATGTAAGACTCCTCTCAAACAATCATATGTAAATCTGTAACCGTTTGATGTGCCTATTACCCATCCCTGCAATCTTACTGTATGTTCTAATTCTGGCCTGTACAGCCTCTCCCTTTATGTATAGAAAACCGCTGCTGATCGCTGGAAGTAGCGGGATACAAGTGTACACTAAATAAATAAAATAAATACCCATGTCTACCTTTACAACACATACCTGTCTACACACATATCCCATGCTTGCATCCATAGTGTGTTGCTAAGAGAGACACGTGACCACTTCGAGTTACGAAACAGTGTGTATATTGTATAAAAAG
Organism: Ichthyophis bannanicus; assembly: GCA_033557465.1. NCBI lineage: Eukaryota > Metazoa > Chordata > Amphibia > Gymnophiona > Ichthyophiidae > Ichthyophis > Ichthyophis bannanicus. The sequence continues at coordinate 1,180,369,717 of CM066033.1, read as the reverse complement.
ACAGAATATAAAACAATGTTAGGGATAGGGACAATACCCATCACCCTCCCCCCCAAACACCCCCTTCCTCCCCCCTGCCACCCCCACCCGCCCTATACACCCTCCTCCACCCCTCCCCCCACCCCCACATCAGCCACACCCTCTCCCTGCATGCTGCATGCCCAGTGATGGAACACAGGACAGCACAGGGCACATGTGTGGACGTCACAGGCGCCATCAATGACTCCTGTGACGCCCTTCAGAGGATGGCCGCCGACAGGGCAGCCGCTCCGCCTCGGCGACCACCTGCTGAATGGCTCCCACCAGCCACTGGTGTGAGTGCACCAGGAGATGCACACACCGCTCCAAGGCATCCAGGGCCACATACAGGTCCTGCACACACCTGCCACCACACACACACATAGTCCCAAAGGTCTGGGTGGTGGCATGTGCATGTGACCTGTGTGTGGCCCTGGATGGTGGAGCGACATGGCATGGCTGGCAGGAGCCCACAGTGCCCTGTGCTGCACTGTGTTCCCCATCACTCTCCCACACCCACACATCCCCCTCCTCCCCCCTGCCACCTCCCACCCACCCTCCACACCCTCCTCCACCCCTCCCCCCACACCCACATCAGACACACCCTCTCCTTCCCCTGCCACCCCGCCACCCACCCCTTCCATGCCCCCATCAGCCCCCTCCTCCGCTGCACTCTCCGGCGGCTCTTCATCCTCCTCCTCGGCCTCCACCTCAGCTTCCTCCTCCACCACCACCACCTCCACCTCTGTGGCATGGTGGGCAGGGGGGCGCCTCAGGGCATAGGCAGATGTGGTGGCCTCTTCATCGTTGTCATCACCCTCTGTGGAAGATGACAGTCATCAGCACATTATCATGTGTGTCACATAACACATGTACATATGCAGGCACCACACAGGCTGGTGGGCCAATGTGACATTTGTTACTGGGCAGCAAGGTTGCCAATACTCACTGTCACGCTCTGAATGCGCCGCCCTCTGGAGGCGGGCAAGGTAAGCATTGTGATGGAGCTGCAACTCTTGCCCCTTCTTCCGGAGATCCTGTACCTGTGGATGTGAAAACAATGTGTGGGGGCATCAGTGACTGCTTACCTCTGGTGGGTGGGCAACATAAACAAACATCTGTGTGGCCAGCATCTTGCTGCTCCTGCTCCACTGCTGTGTGTGTCATGTACAGCATAGTTAGTCACCTGTAACAGGTGATCTCCAGGAACACCAGGAATAAGTCTTCACATGTGGGTAGCGTCGGTACCAACTGAGCCTGTGTGGGAATGCTCCCCAGCGTCCTATATGAAAGCTTTTGGGAGCATCCCACAGTGCGTGCGTGCATGCTGCCTTCCCGCCTTTCCCAACTCCCTCTCTCCAGTTGAGTTTAAAGCTGACACAAAGAGAGAGAGAGAGATAGATAGGGAAAGAGAGAGAGAGAGAGACAACCCGCTAGGGGAGATGGGTGGGTTGTGATGACCTCATCCTGCTGTTCCCGGAGATCACCTGTTACAGGTGATTAACTATGCTATCAACAAGAACAAGCAGGATGTAGTCGTCACATGTGAGGACACCCTAGATGTAGATGCCAGGGAAGGATCCCCAGAGTGGTGAGGGCCTGTGGAGGGCTTCCATTTCCTCCGATGGATCTCTAGCATCCTGTAAAAGAGGCAGCTAGGAGTGGATTACGTATGGAAGAGGTGTTGGAGAGCAGCCTGGCCAACCATAGCATGCCTGCGGGAGCCTTTATCCAAGCAGTAGTGGGTCGTGAACCGAGGACCAGGTAGCTGCTCCACAAATGTCATTAATATAGATGGAATGGAGGTGAGCCCGAGAGGCTGCCATGACTCTCACATTGTGAGCGGGAACATGGGCCGCCAGTGAAAGGTGTTAGCTATGATAGATAAAGGTAATACATTGAGCAATCCAGTTGGATAGAGATCTTTTGGAAACTGCTGTACCCAAATGCGAAGGATCAGTGACTCTGAATAGCTGAGAGGACCTTCTGTGTTGCTGGATCCTCTGCAGATGAAAAGCCACAGCTCTTTCACAGTCCAAGGTATGAAGAGTCTTCTCTGCATGTGAAGCATGCGACTGTTGAAAGACTACAGGTAACTAAACCTCTTGTTTCAAATGAAAGGAGGAATCCACCTTAGGCATGAAGTGTGGATGTGTCCTTAGGATTACCTTATCATGGTGAAACGGTGTGTAAGGTGGATCAGCCACTGGAGCTTGAAATTCACTGATATGACTTGCTGATGTGATTGCAAGAAGGTATTTTACTTTCCAGGTCAGAGACTTTAAGGAAGTAGTGTCTAAGGGCTCAGGAGGCGGCAGCATATGCTGGCCTAGAAGCAGATTGGGATCCCATGCCTCTGGAGATGGTCTAAGGGCAGGTTTCGGTAGATGCTGGCCTCTCATGATTCTGGATATGAGAGGATGGGATGAAATGGGTTGTCCATTGATGGGTTCAGAAGGAGCAGCAATGGCACTTAAATGGACTCTGTCTGACTCAGTTTGGAGACCATTGTTTGATAAGTAATGGAGTTCATCCAAAACATGTTTATATACGGATGACAAGAGGGTAGAAGGCCTTTTGTTATCACCAAATGAAATGTCACGTCCACCTGATGGCATAGGACTGCCTTGTGGAAGGTTTCCTGGAAGCATAACGGACATCATGCACTTCCTGAGTGAGGGGAGGGCCAAAGCAGTTACAGCCTTCAGTAACCAGGCTCTGAGGTGCAGAGATGGGGGGTTTGTATGCCATACATTCCCCTCCTCCTGCGACAGTAAGTCTGGAGCTGACCCTACGTACAGGGGTGGAACCTGGGACAGATGTAGAAGCAGAGGGTATCACACCTGGTGTTGCCAGCGTGGGGCTATGAGGATCATGTTGCCTCTGTCCCTCAGGAGTTGGAATAGGGTCTTGGCAATCAAGGGAATGGGAGGAAAGGCATACAGGCATTCCTGCCCCCAATTGAGGAGGACAGCATCCCTCGCTTGGCAGCCCTGAGCTGGGATTCGTGAACAGAACCGGGTAGGTTTGGCATATGATGGACTTGCAAAGAGGTCTGACTCTTGAGTTCCCCAGAGTTGCAATACTCTACAGAGTTGGTCCATGTGTAGAGACCATTTGTGCGGAAGCAGAACATCACTGAGTTTGTATGGCCAAGATTTCTGATTGCCAGGGAGATAGACTGGCAGGAGATGGATCTGCTGCTCTCTGACAAATGACCACAGTTGAAGAGCTTCGTTGCAAAGGGACAGAGAGCCTGTTCCTTCTTGTTTGTTCACATAGACCATGGCTACCTGATTGTCTGTGTAAAGTAGTATTCTATTGGCCTGTAGAAGGGAATGGAAGACATGAAGAGCCAGGCAAATTGCTCAGAGCTCAAACAGATTGATGTGGAAATGACTCTCCTGACAATTCCAGGTGGCTTGGGTGGAGGTGTCCAGTAGATGTGCAGCCCACCCCACTTTGGAGGCATCTGTTGTTAATGTGATCTGAGGAGGGGTTTGCAGGAAAGGTGACCCCTCCAACAGGTTTTGTGCTGACCGCCACCAGTCCAGGGACAGGGTATGGCGGTTTGAGTTTACTATCACATCTGAGAGACAGCCTGTTGCTTGCGTTCACTGGGAAGAGAGGGCCCATTGGGCTGGTCTCATGTGGAGACAAGCGTAGGGGACCACATGCACTGTAGATGCCATGTGACCCAGCAGCTGACGCATCTCTCGAGCCGAGAGTTGAGTCTTTTGTAGTGCTGTCGAAACAAGTTGCACAATGCGAGGACAGCGAGGCTGAGTCAGGTAGGTCTTTGGCAGTCTGGTATCTAGCCTTGCTCTTATGAACTCCAACATTTACATGGGAGTCAGAAAGGATTCCTGGAGATCTCTGACAGGGCCTAGATATTGGAGTCCACGCATTGTGTACGAGAGAGAGGCCTGGGCATGTGTTTGTGACTGTGCCTGGATGAGGCAGTCATCCAAGTAGGGGCACAAAAATATTCCCCTGGTACGGACCCAACCGGCTACCACAGACATGCACTTTGTGAATACTCTGGGTGCTGAGGCAAGGCTGAAGGGAAAACTTTGTTTTGATAGTGGTTTCCTTGATGGAGGAACCAAATGAACTTTCGCTGTGCTTGTTGGCAGAGAAGATGGGTGTACGCAACCTTGTGATCTAGAGAACAAAGGCAGTTCTGCCTGTGTAGGTCAGGAAGTACGTTTCCTAGAGAAATCATTTTGAATGTCTGTTGGAACAGGAACTTGTTCAGTTCTCTGAAATCTAAGATGTGTCTGTGACCTCCTTTTTCCATTGGTATGAGGAAATTGGGTGGGGTAGAACCCAGAACCCTGTTGGAGATGAGGTACCTCTTCCATTGCTCCTTGAGGTAGAAGATGTTTTACCTCTGGATTCAGTTGGGGGACGTTTGCGAACTGAATGTCCTTACTATTGTAGGAGGCGGCAGGCTATGTGAATGATGCCTGTACCCTCTTCTATGATGGACAGAGTCCAGGGTTCTGATGTTATTTGCCTCCATCTGTGGATGAGGTGACCTAATCTTCCTCGGATTGTTGACGGTTGCTTTCCCTGGAGGGCCAGGAAGGGCATGTACTCCATCACGGAGTCAAAGGCCCTGTGGGGGCTGAGGCTGCTGGGTCTGCTGAGGCAGAGTAGCTCTCGGCTTTCTCTGCTTAGTAGATTGTTGATTCTTTCTAGCAGCTTGTACTGCAGGTTGTCCTTGCTGAGCATAGGACTGATAGTATCCTTTCTTTTTGGAGACTAAGTGCTTTTCTAAGGCTCTCATCTTTGCAGGATCTACAATATTTGAAAGCCTTGTCAAGGTATAATTGTCCTGCCGGTTTTTCCAAACATGTTTTCACCACTACAGGGGGTGTTGGCCAGTTTATCCTGTACCCAGTGTTACAGGTGAGAGGCTTGCAGCCAGCCAAGTTTCCTTGCCCCAATAGCAATGGCAGAGACTCTGCCTATGTATGAAAAACCGTCAAAAGCTGCCCTGTTCACAACTTTTGAAATGTTTTGGGCATGCTTGACAGGTGCTACATAGTCGTGACCTCTGTGATCTGAGAGATGTGGACTTACCAGCTGTAGATCTCGTGTGACCTCCGTCAGGAACATTCCCATGTACATGATATAGGAACCTGTCCTGTCTGAAAGCATGGATGTTTGGACGACACAGCGACCAAAGACATCTAATGTCTTACACTCCCTACCAGGAGGGTTGGTGGCATGTTGTTTGTAACGTTTAATTCTCCTCATAGCACACTCCACCATGATGGAGTGATCAGGGAGGTGTCCTTTCTGCAAACCAGGGGACGGAGGCACACGATACATAGTAGGCACATGTGAGAATGTGGAGAGGTGGTAAGAGGAATCTTCCACATTCTCAAAAGAGGATTCCTTAAGATCTGATGTATTGGCAGGATGTCTGCCTCCTTTGGAGTTTGGTGATATTGGTGAATCTCTGGTTCCCGTGGCCTGTGCTCACATTGAGTTACTAATGAAATGGAGAGGCCCTTGACTACATGTGTGTGGAGATCCAGGAAGGACATATCCTGAGGAGGGGACAATCTCCTCTTGGGAGAGGCAGGCTTGTCCTGGAGAGGTACATTGTTACCCTCTGAGCTGTCAGAGTCATCAGACCCCTCAGGAGATTGGATGTATCTTCTCTACGGAGGCTCAGGTAAAGTGAGGTATCGGTACCAATTGGCCTCAGTATCGGAGTGACACGGTACCTGTGTGTGGATACCGGTACTCATCAGCACCAATGGTGCATTTGCCAATGCTGGTCCTGCAATTGCTGCACATACCGGTGCTGGACTTTGCAGGGTCTGGGGTGGAACCAAGGTCTTTGATGCCGCAAGGAGAGCTGCCAGACTGCGTTCGATGGCCATGATCCTCTGATCAATCAACACTGCCAATGTCTGTGTATGAGTACTGGCCAAAGCCAGGACCCCAGAGCATAGCACCAGGTGGTCGGACCAGGTTGAGGCCTCCAGAACTTCATGGAGTCCCAAAGTGGCTTTGGAGGCCAGGGACTCCCACTGGGGCTGTTTGCCCGGAGCTTGCTCCTCAAGGGCAATGCCAGTGGCAGTCCGATATTTGGAGGGGGATCTACCCTTTGAGGAACGGACAGATTTGTGTTTGGTTACCTGAGATCCACGGGAGGAAGAGGAAGCCCTTGACGACATGGCTGCCACCGAGGCCACGTTGGAGGGAAAGAGGGTACCGAGCTTGGCTGCTCTGTTCTGCCAACCACTCTTGGATAACATCCCACAGGCCAAACATTCAGACATGCATTGATCTGGCCATTAGCATTTGCGACACCAATCATGGTTGTCAATGACTGAGAAGGTACCGGCACATTATCAGCATATTTTCTGCAGCCGAGGAGTGCTTTTCCATGATGGAGGAGGGATTAGGGCCTAATGCCAAACCGGGGGGAGACCTACAAAGGGGATTGTTACTCTTTTGTTAAAAAGGTTTGTTTGTGTGAGGGAATCTGACCTTTTTGAAAATAAAATTACAAGACCAGTGGTACCAGTAAAGAAAAACAGGCAGACACTGCCACAGGAGTGGCACTACAATAGCTGTTTTTCAGCATTGACAGGAACAATGACCTGCTGGCTCTGTGGAAAACAATGAACTGGAGAGAGCCATTTGGGAAAAGCAAGATGGCAGCACACAGGCGCTGTGGGGTGCTTCCAATAGCTTTCCTATTGGACACTGGAGAGCGTTCCCACGTAGGCTCCGTCGGTACCGATGATACCCACATGTAAGGACTACTTCCTGCTTGTTCCAGGCGATTACCTGTTCCCAGTGCCACCTGCATGCGTAGCTGTGTCTCTGGACATGTGTGCAGTGACACCTATGTGCAGTGTGCCTGGCACCCTGAACACATCATTCCAGTCCCCTGTGGCCCCCTTGCATGACATTGCATGACCATGCCACATTTGGATTGCCAATGATGGTGTCCATGGTAACCCCCCTAACCCCGTATGTGGTCTGGTGAACACATTTGTGTTGTCATGATCTACGCACATCCTCAGACCCAACCCCACTGGCAACATGATATCCTAACAATCATGGGTGCTGTGTCCATACATGGAACATTGTGTGGCTGGCCCTATTCACCTTGCCAGGGGCCACTACCATGACATTTGGGTTTCTACAAGGCCCAGGATAGCAATGCTTGACCCACTACAAGCTTGTGTAACGTGTCTCTCTTGGGGATACTGCTAGGTACGTATAACCTAGTTTGGCCACTGTTGCAAAGAGCATACTGGGCATGAAGGACGAGGGTGTGACCCAGTATGGGCTATCTTATGTTGTTATGTTCCTATGACCTCGGCCTTGTATGCTTACGGCAGGTGTGGTTGCCAGCACCAGGGGCAGGGGCCATTGCACCAGAATAGGCTATTGCCACCTGTGCTCATGTCAGGGTTTCTGTCTGTGCTGTGCAACCACAACAGGTGCATGTATCCTTCCAACACCATCAGTAATGTTCATCTGCAACAAGGTTTGGGATTCGTAGCAAGTGGGCAGATGTGTGACCTGATCAGCATACAGTTATGGGGACATGGCTCTGTTACAGGCCTTTGTAATCAGATCTCATAGCTCATGGGGTGGGGTGCTGTTACACACATCCACATCTGCACCTAGCATACCATCTGGATACATCAAAGACGTGTGTGATGAGGTGCTGACCTCAAAGACTACGGGAGATGTGCAGCCTACCTGCCATAACCTAACACAATATCTGAATGACATACCCACCATTGCAATCAGGTCTCTGGCCCCCTGGGGGTTGGGTGTCCTAGCACACATCATCAGCTCCATACACCATAGCAACAGGGTGACTGACAGTACACCTTACGCAGGTCTCAGGACTCCTGGGGATAGGGAGAATGTATTGAACTGTTTAGGCACACAGAACCATATCACCAGGGTGAGTGATAGCCCACCTTGATGGGCTCTCAGGGCTCCTGGGGATAGGGAGAATGGATTCAACTGTCTAGGCACACAGAACTATATAACCAGGGTGCCTGACAGCCCACTTTGATGGGCTCTCAGGACTCCTGAGGATAGAGAGAATGTATAGAACTGTCTAGGCACACAGGACCATATCACCAGGGTGAGTGATAGCCCACCTTGATGGGCTCTCAGGGCTCCTGGGGATAGGGAGAATGGATTCAACTGTCTAGGCACACAGAACCATATCACCAGAGTGCCTGACAGCCCACTTTGATGGGCTCTCAGGACTCCTGGGGATAGGGAGAATGTATAGAACTGTCTAGGCACACAGGACCATATCAGCAGGGTGAGTGATAGCCCACTTTGATGGACTCTCAGGACTCCTGGGGGTAGGGTGGATTGGAAAACAGCAACAGCAGCATATTCCATACCAGCAGGGGTGCTGGGGACCCACCTTTTTCAACTTTCTGGCCAAGTGGGGGTAGGGCAGATGTTTTAGACTGCTGGGCCACACACACGCATATCACCAATGTGACTAACATACCATTTTGGGCACGTTTCACAGCCCCTGGGGGTGGGGCAGATGTTTTACCCTGCAACTGCAGACCCCATCATACCAGCAAGATGTTTAGAAACCCTCCTTAGTCTGATCTATGTGCTACCTGTGTTACGGTGTGTTGTAGCATATCAACAGCAGCAGCTGCCATGACACCAGGATGGCATCAGGAACTCTGTGAACAGGTCCTTAGCCCCCTGGATACAGGGCAAGCCACTCAGATGTGATATATAGACAATATGGCATGTGGATTTACCTGATACACATCACTGAGACAGACTACCTACACACATCAGCATGCACAGCTACAATCAACACTGGATATATATATATTTGGATCTACTGACCTGTCCCCATACACTTACCTCACGTGGGTAATCAGCCAGACGGTTATAGCGCCGGGTCAGCCGATCCTATGCCCTCCGGACCCTGATCTTGTCCTGACGCCTGGATGAACCAGGAAACAGCTTGTGCTGCCTCACAGCAATCAGCTGTGCCAGGCAACGTAGCTCCCGGGTGGTGAAGGCAGGCTTCCTGGATCTGGTTGCCATGTTCTACACTGTCACCAATGAGTAACGCACGCACGACGCAACACGCGCGCATGCGCAGCACACCACCTGCGCATGCGCACCACAACATGCGCGAAGTTGGGCCCGCGATGCGCGCATCTTTTTGCCTCACAGGGTATGGTGTCGCCAACAATATTTATACAGATCTATGATGCAGACAGACATTGCACTGATGTGTCTTACATTTAAAAACAAAATTAGAAGTTTTTGTTTACACACTTGGGTCTAAAACCCACCACCACTGGTTCTTAGGGTACTGTTGGAACCGGTGTGCTATGTGTTTTCATATAGCAATGACTGGCTAAACAGTTACACCAATGAGTCCTGAGAGCCCATCAACGTGGGCTGTCACTCACCCTGGTGATATGGGGTTGTGTGTGCCTATGGGGTATGTTCATTAATCCATCTTAATGTGAATCCAGCAATGATGTGCAGGATGCCATAAGTGGGGGGGGGGGAGGGGGCCTTCTGGGCTAAACGTTGGACTCACGCAATAGGTTATGTACCGCACATTATGACACGATGGAGGTAGGTGTAGCACATTACTGTGTGTTAATCATAGGCATGTGTGCTGGCATACAGACCTAGTGGCAAAGGTGTAGCACATTGGTTGACAAATTGCTTGATGGTACAGGGGTCATGGGTTCAATGCCACATTTTGGCTTTTGCATATGACTGCCTGAGACATTACCCTTTAATATCAGCAGTGCTTCGTGAGGCATTTGAATTTTTGTTTTTAATTCTGCTGCCAGCAAACACACCCTCCCATTGGCAAAACCTAAGGTGCCACATCATGCGCCCTATGCGGCACTCCTGAGGACACATAATAAGGTGCACTGTCCAACACGGCACCTTATAATGTTCCCTTTGGGGCACCTTATAGGGCGCTTTGGAGGCACCTTCAGGCTACAGCACTGAGGGTGTTGTTGGTGGCAGCACCAATTTAAATTATAAAAGAAAATTCCTCAGACAGCCCTATCACATAACCCCACTGTGGGATCAAACCCATGACCCCTGGCTCCACAGGCAGTGCAGTCACCCATGGGCTATATCTCCATAGCTGCTAACAAACTCCTGTCTGGCTACAGTTGGACTGCAGCCCACCACACGAACGGTCTGCTGTGGTTGGCAGGATAGGGTTAAACCACACATACCCATGATGCACTGCACATGCAAATCAGAAGTCTACAGATAACCACAGGATGGGGTATGCACCCCCACACCACTAAGTAGGGGCGGGGGGTGGGGAGGTGGGGCGGCGGGGGGGTGGCGGCAAGGGGGGCGGGGGCAGTGGGGGTGGCGGTGGCAAGGGGGGGCGGCGGCGGCGGGGGGGGCGGCGGCAGGGGGGCGGTGGCAAGGGGGGCATTGGTGGGGGGGCGGTGGCAGAGGGGGGCGGGGTGGCGGAGGGCGCAGCGGGGTAGGGGGCGGCAGAAGGGCAGGGGGGCGACGGGGGGTGGTGGCGGCGTGTGGGGCGTGGCGGCAAGGGAGCAGGGGGGCAGCGGGGGCAGCGGGGGGTGGGGGGCGGCCGGGGAGGAGCGACAGGGGGGTGGCGGGGCAGCGGGGGGGGGCAGGGGCAGGGGTGGCGGCAAGGGGGGGTGGCGGGTTGGTGGCGGGGGGGCAGGGCAGGGGGGCGGCAGGGGGCAGGGGGCAGGGGGGGTGCCGGCAGCGGGGGGGCGGGGGACGGTGGGGGGTGGTGGCAGGGGCGGCAGTGGGGGGTGGCGGCAAGGGGGGGGCGGCAGCAAGGGCGGTGGCAGGGGGGGCAAGGTGGGGGGGCGGTGGCGGGGTGCGGCAGTGGGGGGCGGGGTGGCAGGGGGGGCGGTGGCGGGAAGGCGGTGGGGTGGGGGCGGTGACGGGGGGCGGCAGCAAGGGGGGGGCGGTGGCAGGTCAGGGGGGCAGTGGCGGAGGCAGGGGGAGTGGCAGGGGGGGCGGCGGCAGGGGGGGCAGTGGTGGGGCTGAGGGGCGGTGACGGAGGGGGCGGCGGCAAGGGTGGGCAGCGGCGGCGGGGGGGGCGGCAGCGGGGGGGTGGCGGCAGGGCAGGGGGGGCAGCGGCGGCGGGGGGTCGGGGGGCGAGGAGTGAGGGGGGGAGGATTGGGCTGGGCAGAGCCGGGCCAGGCTGGGCAGGCTCTTTGGACCCATAGGCGGATTATGCAGTACCACCCAAACTGCCCCCTGAAGCTCAGGATCTCCCACCAACAGATCCACATTCTACATCATTGCAATGGTGCTGGTAGAGGAGACCATCAACCTCAGTTCAGCTGGGGGACAGACAACATACAGGGCAGTCCATGCATTTCTGTATACATCCATACGGTGATAGCAGACAGACAGGAGGCCTGGAAATGTTCAGCTGCCCACCACCACTATCTGACATTCTCCAGCAGTGAGCACAGTGAATCTGCAGCCGCTGCACCCTGCAAGGTGTTCCAGCCTCACACATACTAACTGCAAACAGTCTGCTAACTAGTCCAAAGTGCATATTACTGGAAGAAATGTGTGCACCCAAAACCAGAATGTCAGCACACCCACCAAGCAGATAGGTTAGTGATTGGGCCCAAAAAAGGCAGCCCATAGATATCACTTGAAAAAGATGCTATTAGCACTATGGGGGACCTAGCCATGCCATGGTGACTGCTCAGTCAGGGTGAGAGTGACCTCCCAGCAGGACATGCAGGGGCCACCCTGTCCGTGCAAGTGATGGCCGGCCACTACAATGTCCCAGCCATTGCCCTATGCCCTGTGCTCATGCATCCAGCCCAGGCCACCCTATCCGAGATATACCCACAGTACCTTGCTCCTCATTATGCACATTGGCAAGCTAACACTGGACGCAGTGCAAACAGTGTGGGCTGAGTAAGGTGTTGCAACCACCACACACTGGATGGACAGACACACACTCCCACACCTATGCCAGCATTGTGCTACTATAGAGAGTTTTTGCAGTCCAGGCCAACTCACCAGTCCTGCACACAGCACAGGCATGGCTATGGTATGCAATACTGTTGGGGCCACTCCCCAGGGTGGTGAACACTGTCAGAAACCAGACCTGAAACACACTCCACAGACATCAGAGATATTGGTATGATACAGCTCAATGAGCATATTGTGCTTAACTTAGGAATTGCTATCTGCCAGTAATCATAGCAACCTTTTGATATATGTGTACCATATTCCCAGGTTTATCGTGGCATTGGTAAGGTATGCACGTACTAGTATTGTGAGATGTACGCAAGGCCCAATATCCTGCCTCTCCATGGCCTTTCGATAATGGAGCCTGTGGGTGCGGTTCTTTCTGCTCCAGTTGGCCGCTGCTCTAGGGCAGAGGTCCACAACTCCAGTCCTGGTGGGCCAAACACTGTTCATGTTTTCCTGCTGTCCCTAATGAATATGCATGAGATACATCTGCATACCATGGAGGCGGCGCATGGAAATGAAGCACACACATCTTTATTAGATACAGCATATACGTGAATGATTTGTGGCCCACCAGGACTGCATTTGGGGACTCTGCTCTAGGTAATGCGCATGTATCTGGTGTCTGTGCTCTGTAGGGTAAAATGTAGATGTTTTGGGCATGTTTACGTTATCTGCACTAAAGGTTCTGTCTGTATTATCACATTTTTGTGGTGGGTAAAATGTGGGGACTGAGACGGCAGGAGCCACAGCTGGGACTTGAACTTGTGACCTTCTGCTCCTGAAGGCACTGGCTGTGTGTGCTGTACCACCATCTTGGCGCAGAAACAGTGTGTTCCCTGGGGAGTCCATGGCTGTTCGTCAGACAGGGCCTGTCTATTGCAGTGCACGGCACCCATGTGAAGAGGGCTATTCCATGGTGTGTTGTGGGCAGCAGACACTGCCCCCTCCACCACCGGTACCCCTCCGCCACCATGCTGACATGGCCTTATATTGGAGATAGCATCAAACCTGAATGATTTGTGGCCCTCCAGGGCTGCATTTGGTGAAATGTGCTCTAGGTAATATCCATGTTTCTGGTGTCTGTGCTCTGTAGGGTAAAATATAGGCGTTTGAACCATCCTTATGTTCTCTGCAATAAAGGTTCGTCTGTACTATCATGGTTTAGTAGTGGTTAAAATATGGGGACTGGATTGGTAGGAGCCCCATCTGGGACTTGAACCTGTGATCTTCTTCTCCTGAAGGCACTGGCTGTGTGCACTGCACCACCGTCTTGGTCCTCCAGGGCTGCATTTTGGGGAATGTGCTCTAGGTAATGTCCATGTTTCTGATGTCTGTGCTCTGTAGGGTAAAATATAGGAGTTTGAACCATGCTTATGTTCTCTGCAATAAAGGTTTGTCTGTACTTTCACGGTTTAGTAGTGGTTAAAATATGGGGACTGGATTGGCAGGAGCCCCAGCTGGGACTTGAGCTGATGACTTTCTGCTCCTGAACACACTGGCTGTGTTCACTGCACCACACTGTGGCCACAGAGACAATGCAGTCCCTGGAGATAGGAAACCTGGCCAATGGGGTAGGATACCCTGCTCTGGACAATTTCACTGTGGGCTCATTCACCTTGTATGGGGACGGAGCGTAGACCCTTCCAAAATTCATTTCTTTTTTTTGGAACTTTTTTGGGAGTGTTTTTTGATGTTGCCCATTGATATCACTATTAGCCAGCTTGGTTATGTTTTTTGTCCATTTTGTTGAGGTCATTTTCACTGTTTCTTTGCCCTTTTGTTCCGTGCACATGTATCACACTTATCACTTTTTGTAGGTTTCCCTGGTTTTGCTGTACATTGCGGACATAAATGGTTTCTTTTCCCTTTAAATCGGCTCTAACGCGAGGGTTTCTCTGGCGATATTTTTTTGCCTCGGATTTCACAGCATTAGTGTGCGGGGAGCCTCTCCCCTCCCACTCTCCACCCATTGACCCCTTCTCTCCGCCCCTGGGGAGCTTTCCTCCGCCCTCCGGGAGCCTTTGCCCACCTTCATTGCTCGTTTTCGCCGCGGCACGCATTATCACGCGATAAGGTACCTATGCGCCGCGAGATACAACATTATCGCACGATAAGGTACCTTATCGCGCGCTAATGTTACAAAGCGCACATTAAGACGGTTTAGTAAACATACCCCTTAATCTGTGCCAAGTGATCTCATCCACCAGTAATTAAAATGTACTATCTCCCATAGGGGAAGAAAATGTCATCTTTGGAAGTAGTAGGGACACAGCATGCTGATATTCTCAATGTGTCTGATTTAATAGAGTCCTCTCAAGAGCAGCCAGCTTTTCCCCTCTACTTTATTGATTATTTTTGCTTTGTTGTCTGATAAGAAAAGGCTGTTGAGGTTATTTTTTAGGAATAGAAACTTGTTCCATGGTTTATCTGTCCATATATTTCCTGACCTTGCCAAAGCTACTCTAAAACATCATAGGAAATTTCTACTTCTCCATCCAGGGGTCCAGCAGTTTGTTTTGTTTCTTATATATTTTTTTTAGCTTTCCCAACTGCTGGCCTTTTTGAACTCCCACCACTCAGACACCTCTGGTTGTTCTCCTCTTGGGATCCCGTAAAATATGTTTAACTGACTATAAGTTGTACCTATTTCCCTTGTATAATGGCATATTTCTGTTTCCTCTAGGTCTCTGGGGTTATTTGTGGGCTGAAGTAGGCAGAATTGTAATGTTGATATTAATTGGAGTTTAAGTTGTTGCCTTTAGTATGTTCCATGATATTTTGCTCAGTAAAGGAATAGCCTAATGGTTAGAACACTAGCTTGAGAGCCAAGAGACCAAGGGGTATGTTTACTAAACTTTCTTAACGTGCGCGCCGCGTAATTAGCTCACACTAAGGTACCTTAGCGCACGCTAAGGTACCTTAGCGCACGCTAATGATGCTTTACAGGGCAAAAAATGCGCTGTAGTGCGCGCTCACGCGGTCAGCGGCGCAAACGAGTGCTGAAGGCGGGGAAAGGCTCCCGGAGGGCGGAGGAAGGCTCCCCAGGGGCGGAGAGAAGGGGTAAATGGGTGGAGAGTTGGAGGGGAGAGGCTCCCCGCACACTAATGATGTAAAATTCGAGGCCAAAACTAACGCAATTGAAAACCTTGCGTTAGAGCTGATTTAAAGGGAAAAGAAACCATTTCTGTCAGCAATGTACAGCAAAACCAGGGAAACCTACAAAAAAGTGATAAGTGTGATACATGTGCACGGAACAAAAGTGCAAATAAATATTGAAAATGACCCCAACAAAATAAAAAAAAATCATAATCAAGCTGGGCAATAGTGATAGTAATGGGAAACATAAAAAAACACTCCCAAGAAAGCCCCAAAAAATAAATTTGAATTTTGGAATGGTCTACGCTCCGTCTCCATACAAGGTGAATGATCCCACAGTGAAATAGCACTGATCAGGGTTTCCCTCTCCATTGGACAGGTTACCTATGGCATGCACATGTTCCACAACAGCAGGGCGGGCATGTCGGAATGGGCAACTGGACAGATGCTGGGAAAGGGGATACAGAGGGCTGCAGGCGGCACATGCTGTGGTGCAGCTGGGGCACAGTGCGGACTAGGCAGATGCCTAGGTGGCACTTAGGAATGCTGAAACTGAACAGCAGCCAGACAGCAACTGATGAGGGCCAAACATGGGCACGAGAGTGTTTATCACAGTGTCACAGGGGAGAGTACCCAGCAGGTACCCCCAAGGGCACAGAACATTGGCAGGCAGTGTTGGGGGGAAGCGTGGATGCCTATGCAGGCACCCCTACCCCAGAACACGCACCATAGGCAGCCGCCTACCTGCACACTGGATGGCTTGAGACTGCACACCACCAGCACCACCAGCAGAAGGGCATGTCAGCATGGTGGCACAGGGGTACTGGAGGTGGAAGGGGGCAGTGGCAGCTGCCAAGAGCCGACCATGGCCTAGCCCTGTGTAGGTGGGTGCCATGCACAGCAACAGACAGGCTCTGTCTGACAAACAACTATGGTATCTCCAGGGACTACACCATTTCTGTGACCACAGTGTGGTGCGGTGAACACAGCCAGTGTGTTCAGGAGCAGAAGATCACAGGTTTAAGTCCCAGCTATGGTTCATGCCAACCCAGTCCCCATATTTTACCCACAACTGAAACATGCTACTACAGACAGAACCTTTGTTGCAGATGACGTAAACAGGCCCAAAATACCTACATTTTACCCAACAGAGCACAGACGCCAGAAACAGGAGCATTACCTAGAGCAGAGTATCCCAAATGCAGTCCTGGAGGGCCAAACACCATTCAGGTTTTATGCTGCCTCTAATAAAGATGCCTGTGCTGCATTTCTATGCACCGCCCCCATGGTATGCAGATGTATGCCATGCATATTCATGAGGGACAGCATGAAAACCCGAACAGTGTTGCGTACACCAGGACCAGGGTTGGGAACCTCTGCCATAAAGCAGCAGCCAACAGGGCCAGACAAACCCGCACCCACAGGCTCCATTATCCAATGCTCCTGGAGAGGCAGGACATTGGGCCCTGCGTACATCTCCCAATACTAGCACCTGTATACCTTAGCAATGTCACCCTAAACCAGGGAATACAGCACACTGCTATCAAAAGGTTGCTATGATAACCGGCAGATAGCAATTCCGAGGTTAAGTACAATTATCTGATTGAGCTGCATCGTGGCAACCTTTCTGATGTCTGTGGAGTGTGCTACAGGTCTTGTGTCTGACAGTGTTTACCACCCTGGGGAGTGACCCCAACAGTATTGCGTGCCATAGCCATGCCTGCACTGTGCCCAGGACTGGAGCGGTGGCCAGGGCTGCCAAACACCCCTATAGTTCTACAATGCTGGCATAGGTGTGGGAGTGTGTATCTGCTATCCAGTGTGTGGTGTTGCAAACACCCCCCACAGCCCACACTGCCAGCACTGTTGCCAGTATTGGCCTCCAAGGGCACAGAGCAGTGGCAGGTGGTGCTGGGGGGGGAAGCGTGGATGTCTATGTAGGCACCCCTACCCCAGAACCCTCACCATAGGCAGCCGCCTACCCGCACACTGGATGGCCTGAGACTGCGCACCACCAGCCCCACCAGCAGAAGGGTATGTCAGCATAGTGGCAGAGGGGTACTGGTGGTGGAGGGGGCAGTGGCAGCTGCCCACAGCAGTCCAGGCCCAGTCCTGTGTAGGTGGGTGCTGTCCACTGCAACAGACAGGCTCTGTCGGATGTACACTTATGGATTCCCCAGGGAATATGCCAGACTTGTGGCAACACGGTGGTGCAGTGCACACAGACAGTGTGTTCAAAAGCAGACGGTCACAGGTTCAAGTCCCAGCTGTGGCTCCTGCCAACCCAGTCTCCTTATTTTACCCATGAAGAAAACATGGTAGTAAAGACTGTACCTGTATTGCTGAGAACAGAAACATGCCTCAAATGCATATATTTTACCCCATAGAGCACAAACACCATAAACATGTGCAGTACCTAGAGCAGAGTCCCCCAAAGGCAGTCCTGGAGTGCCAAGCACCATTCAGGTTCCATGCTGTTTCCAATACATATGTCTGTGCTGCATCACCATGCACCGCCCCCATGGTATGCAGATGTATCTCATGCATATTCATTAAGGATATCATGAAAACCTGAGCAGTGTTTGGCCCACCAGGACCGGAGTTGGGAACCTCTGCCCCAGCGCAGCGGACAACAGGGGCAGACACGCCTGCACCCACAGGCCCCATTATCCAAAGCCACCTGGAGAGGCAGGGCTTCGGGCCCTGTTTCCTTCCCGGAATGCTAGCACTTGCATAACTTAGCAATGCCACCCTACACCTGGGAATATGGTACACATCTATCAAAAGTTTGCCATGAGTAATGGTAGATAGCAATTCCTAAGTTAAGCACAATATGCTGAGTGAGCTCCATCATAGCAATCGTTCAGATGTCTGTGGAGTGTGATACAGGTCCTGTGTCTGACAATGTTTACCACCCTGGGGGGTGACTCCTACAATATTGCGTGCCATAGCCATGCCTGCACTGTGCCCAGGACTGGTGTGGTGGCCAGGGCTGCCAGACACCTCTATAGTTGCTCAATGCTGGCATAGGTGAGGGGAATGTGTGTCCATCTATCCAGTGTGTGGTGGCTGCCAACACCCTCCTTAGCCCACACTGCTAGTACAGTTGCCAGTATCGGCCTGCCGATGTGCATAATGAGGAGCAAGGTACTGTGGGTATAGCCTGGACAGGGCGGCCTGTGCAGGATGCATCTGCACAGGGCATAGGGCAATGGCTGGGACATTGTAGTGTCCGGCCACCACCTGCACAGACAGGGTGGCCACAGCATGTCCTGCTGGGAGGTCACTCTCACCCTGACTGAGCAGTGACCACGGCATGGCTAGGTTCCACCATAGTGCTATACAGAATATCTGTCAAGTGATATATATGTGTTCTCTTTTTTGGGGACTAAACCCTGATATATCTGCCTGGTGGGTGTGCTCACATCCCTTCTGGTAACATGCACTATGGACTAGCTAGCAGATTGTCTGCAGTTGGTATGTGTATGGCTGGAGCACCATGCAGGGTATGGCAGCTGAGGACTAACTGTGCTTGCTGCTGGAAAATGTCAGATGGTGGTGGGGCAGCTGGGCATTTCAGGCCCTACTGTCTGTCTGCTATTGAAGTATGGATGCGTACAGGGCTGCATGGAGTGCCCGTAGGTTGTCTGTACCCCAGCTTGACTGAGGTTGATGGTCCCCTTGCTGCCACCATTGCAGGGATATAGAATGTGGATCCATTGTTTGGGGATCCTGAGTTACAGAGGGCAGGTTCGGTGGTACGACACACTCCGCCTATGGGTCCAAACAGCACCCCGCCCCGCCCCGCCCCGATATCATGTGGCCCTGGCACCCACACAGGATATGCACTACTCTATGGGCATCGTAGTCCACAAGGCCCAGACATGACTGGGATATACAGATGAGGACAGATGTATCATAGGTGTGTCTGATAGGACCATCTATCACACACTAGCACTAATGGAGACCTGCAGCATAGCATAGCCTAGCCCAGCTGGGGCAGGTGCTGTGGACATGGTGCTGGGCGCCCCACCTCACCCTCAGGGTGAGCACAGGACCTGCACACTGGGACGGTCTGTAGCTACTCTGTACCAGTAACACACACGGTCAGTACCCCCTACCAGGCCTAGGTGCTGTGGGGGTGCATACTCCATCTTCAGATCATCTGTAGACTGCTGCTTTGCATGTGCAGTGCATCATGGGTGCGAGAGGACTAACCCTACCCTGGTAACCGCAGCAAACAGTCTGCAGAAGTTATTTTGTAGCCAGCCAGACAGCTCTTTACAGTTATAGAGCTGTAGCTCACTGGTGACTGCACTGTCTGTGGAGCCAGAGGTTGGTGGTTCAAATCCACAGTGGGTTTATTTACTTTATTTATTTACATTCCCTCATATACTGCGCTATTCTGCACCATTGCGGTTTACATTGCACAAACTGGACATACATTGAACAGGGCATTATAACTTGGAAATAACTACTTTACAGGGTACATGGGGGGGCTGTCTGGGGCAGTTTGTGTGTAATTTCAAGTAGTACAGCCAGCAGAAACACCCTCACAGTGCTGTAACCTTAAGGTGCCTTATGGGGCACCTGAAGATTACAGCACTGTGAGGGTGTTTGAACTGGTACTACTAATTTAAATTAAAAAAACCTGCCACAGGCAGCCCTCATAAATAACCCATCTGTGGATTCAAACCCACAACCTCTGGCTCCACAGGCAGCAAAGTATCCTGTGGGCCACAGCTCTATAGCTGAGAACAGATGCCTGGCTGGCTACAGAAGGAATCCTGCAGACTGTGTGCTGCGGTTACCAGGGTAGGGTTGATCCATTCGTAACCATGCTGCACTGCACATGACGTTTATAGCACTGTGAGGGTGTTTCACCAGGCAGCACTGCTGTAACGTAGAAAGGAGACTGCCTCAGGTAACACTGTTGTAACGTAAAAAGACATATGCCTCACACAGCACTGATGTACATTAAAAAGCACTATGCCTCATTCAGCACTGCTGTATAGTAAAGTGTGATGCCTGAGACAGGTAGTCATTAACCACACTGGGGGATTGAACCCATAACACCTGCACCATCAGTCAGTGTTTTAACCATTGTGCTACACTGCTGTTTCTCCTTGCATGTCAGCGCACCTACTGAACATTTCCATGCGTTACAATGCACAGTGCTGCCATGAAAAACAGTGCTATGACCTTGCCGTGCCTCATAGGGCACCCTATATGGCGCCCTATAGGCCACCCTTTATACAACATTGTAGGGTGCCATGGCAGACAGTGCACTTTAGAATGTGCTCTCTGGGGTACCTTATGGGGTGCCTTATGCAGCACCTTATGTTACAGCGCTTTGAGAGTGCATTTGCTAGCAGCAGTAATTAAAATAAAATTAAAATGCCTCATAATGCAATATTACACATAAACGGTAGTGCCTCAGCCAGCCTTATTCATTGGGCATAGTGGGGGATTGAACCCATGACCCTTGCACCATTTTTCAGTGTCTTCACCATTGTACTGCAGCCCTGTTCCTTTGTTTGCACATCAGCACGCCTGCTTATGCTTTCCGCGTGTGTTACACGTGCGATAATGTGCGTGGCGCACAAGAGCGCGTGCTAATCCCGTTTTGTTACTTTAAACTGAAACGCCCACTCCTTATATGGCATTCTGCACACTAATGCGGCGCGCACGTTAAGAAAGTTTAGTAAACATACCCCCAAGGTTAAATTTCTACTAGCACTCCTTGTGGCCTTGGGCAAGTCACTCAACCCTCCATCACCTCAGAAAATTACAAGTTTAATGTACATTACCAAGTTTAAGTTACAAAAAATGTAAATAAGTTAACTCAGTTGAATATGTAAGCTTGTTATAATACTAGTTTTATTGTTAAACTGTTTTATGTGCATGTTGTTCAATTGTAAACCGCTATGATTACCAGAAATAGCTGTATAAAAACCACACAAATTAAATAAATAAACAATGCAAACTGCTTTGATTGAAATGATAAAGCGGTATAGAAGACCTAATAAATAAATAGCTATCTGTACAAGATTTTCTTGTTATGTTTGTTGAAATGGCATAAATATAACATAAAAAAAATTGGTCTGGAGAAGTTCACAGAAGAAAGTTGATAGTTTGTTATTAACCATGCAAATGAGGAATGCCACTGTTTATCTCTTGCTGTAAGCAGCATGAAATTTAACTATGATTTGGGACCCTGTCTGGCTCTCAGTCCATCTCAGGATTGTGTTTAACATTTTGTCTATGGTTTACAAATTTATAACGGGTAGGAATCCAAAGCTAAAAAAATTTGTAGCATGTCAAAGTATAACAATTTTTTCTCTCATCCCCTACCTCAAGCAGTGCATCAAATACCTGAATTTACAGCCAAACTTAAGCCCAGCATGAGAAGAAAGTGGTCTTTCCTCTTCCCTCTGGGCCAAATACTATGTGCAGAAATGACAGCTACTAGCACTTAGGGGTATGTTTACTAAACCTTCTTAACGTACGCGCTGTGCAATTAGCACGCGCTAAGGTACATTAGCGCGTGCTAATGACGCTTTACGTGGCACAAATGTGCCTTAGTGCGCGCTCACGCGCGCAGCGGCGCAAATGAGTGCTGAAGGCGGGGAAAGGCACCCGGAGGGCGGAGGAAGACTCCCCAGGGGCGGAGAGGAGGGGTCAATGGGTGGAGAGTGGGAGGGGAGAGGCTCCCCACACACTAACGATGTGAAATCCGAGGCCAAAACTAACGCAAGTGAAAACCTCGCGTTAGAGCTAATTTAAAGGAAAAAGAAACCATTTCTGTCAGCAATGTACAGCAAAACCAGGGAAACCTACAAAAAAGTGATAAGTGTGATACATGTGCACGGAACAAAAGTGCAAATAAACATTAAAAATGACCCCAACAAAATAAAAAAAAATCATAATCAAGCTGGGCAATAGTGATAGCAATGGGAAACATCAAAAAACACTCCCAATAAAGCCCCAAAAAATAAATTTGAATTTTGGAATGGTCTACGCTCCGTCTCCATACAAGGTGAATGATCCCACAGTGAAATAGCACTGATCAGGGTTTCCCTCTCCATTGGACAGGTTACCTATGGCATGCACATATTCCACAACAGCAGGGAGGGCATGTCGGAATGGGCAACTGGACAGATGCTGGGAAAGGGGATAGAGAGGGCTGCAAGCGGCACATGCTGTGGTGCAGCTGGGGCACAGTGCAGACTAGGCAGATGCCTAGGTGGCACTTAGGAATGCTGAAACTGAACAGCAGCCAGACAGCAACTGATGAGGGCCCAACATGGGCACGAGAGTGTTTATCACAGTGTCACAGGGGATAGTACCCAGCAGGTACCTCCAAGGGCACAGAACATTGGCAGGCGGTGTTGGGGGGAAGCGTGGATGCCTATGCAGGCACCCCTACCCCAGAACACGCACCATAGGCAGCCGCCTACCTACACACTGGATGGCTTGAGACTGCACACCACCAGCACCACCAGCAGAAGGGCATGTCAGCATGGTGGCAGAGGGGTACTGGTGGTGGAGGGGGGCAGTGGCAGCTGCCCAGAGCAGACCATGGCCTAGCCCTGTGTAGGTGGATGCCATGCACTGCAACAGACAGGCCCTGTCGGACAGTCATGGTATCACCAGGGAATGCCCTGTCTCTGTGGCAACATGGTGGTGCAGTGCACACAACCAGTGTCTTTGGAGGCAGAAGGTCACAGGTTCAAGTCCCAGCTATGGTGCCTGCCAACCCAGTCCCCATATTTTACCCACTACTACAACATGCTAATACAGACAGAACCTTTATTGCAGATGACGTAAACATGCCCAAAACACCTACATTTTACCCTACAGAGCACAGACTCCATAAACAGGCGCATTACCAACAGCAGAGTCTCCCAAATGCAGTCCTGGAGGGCCAAACACCGTTCAGGTTCCATGCTGCCTCTAATAAAGATGCCTGTGCTGCATATATATGCATCACCCCCATGGTATGCACATGTATCTCATGCATATTCATGAGGGACAGCATGAAAACCCGAACAGTGTTTGGCACACAAGGACTGGAGTTGGGAACCTCTGCAGTAAAGCAGCAGCCAACAGGGGCAGACACACCCACACCCACAGGCTCCATTAGCCAAGGCACCCTGGAGAGGCAGGACATTGGGCCCACTGTTCCCTCTAAGCTGTGTGCGTGTGCGCGCGCACACACCTCGCCGAGTGAGCGCACATACTTTACAACAGAGCGCACAAAAATTACGGTTCTGATTCTGATAGAAAACAACACAGACGTTCTTAAAATTGAAAAGTTGTTGTGTATTTATGGTTTTCACAAGTTCTACAATATTTTCTAGTGCAATCAATATGGTGTACATACTGTATTCTGACGTGTAGTCAAATTTTAAAGTATATAACTCCGAGTGTCGTTATGTGGCGCACAAAAGATTAACCTTCCTTCAAAAGCTGCACAGCTGATATTTTATGCGCACACAGCCTACACAAAATTAGAGGGAACATTGATTGGGCCCTGCGTGCATCTCCCAATACTAGCACTTGCATACCTTAGCAATGCCACCCTACACCTGGGAATACAGTACACAACTATCAAAAGGTTGCTATGATTACTGGCAGATAGCAATTCCTATGTTAAGCACAGTTTGCTGATTGAGCTCCATTATAGCAACCTTTCTGATGTCTGTGGGGTGTGCTTCAGGTCTGGTCTCTGACAGTGTTTACCACCCTGGGGAGTGACCCCCAACAGTTTTGCGTACCATATCCATGCCTGCAGTGTGCCCAGGACTGGTGTGGTGGCCAGGGCTGCTAAACACCTCTATAGTAGCACAATGCTGGCATAGGTGTGGGAGTGTGTGTCTGTCTATCCAGTGTGTGGTGGCTGCAAACACCCTCCACAGCCCACACTGCCAACACTGTTGCCAGTATTGGCATGCCAATGTGCATAATGAGGGACAAGGTAACATGGGTATAGCCCGGACAGGGTGGCATGGCCAGGATGCATCTGCACAGGGCATAGGGCAATGGTTGGGACATTGTAGTGCCCGGCCACCACCTGCACAGACAGGGTGGCCACAGTATGTCCTACTGGGAGTTCACTCTCACCCTGACTGAGCAGTGTCCACGGCATGGCTAGGTTCCCCCATAGTGCTTTATAATACTTTTTTCATGTAAATGTTTTGGGTTCCCTTTTGGGGCCCAATCACTGACTTATCTGCTTGGTGTGTATGCAGACATCCCAGTTCTGGGTGCATGCATCTTCTCCAGGAAAACTGGAACACTGTGCAGTGGCTGCAGGAGAATATCAGAATGTGGTGGGGTGCAGCTGAGTATTTCTGGGCCTGGTCATAGGATATGCCATACTGGGTCAGACCAAGGTCTATCAAGCCCAGTATTCTGTTTCCAACAGTGGCCAATCTAGGTCATATGTACCTAGCAGTTTCCCCAAGAGACACAAGTTCCACAATGCTTGTACTGGGTCAAGCATTGATATTTTCGGTCACTTCTTAATAACGGTTTATGGACCTTTCCTCCAGGAACTTGTCCAAACCTTTTTTAAACCCAGCTACACTAACAGCCTTTGCTACATCCTCTGGTAACAAATTCCAGAGTTTGATTACACTTTGAGTGAAAAAATATTTTCTTTTATTAGTCTTAAATAGTTTACCCTGTAGCTTCATTGCATGTCCCCTAGTCTTTCTATATTCTGATAACGTAAACAATCGATCTATGTTTACCCATTCCACTCTGTTCATTAATTTATAGACTTCTATCATATCTCCCTTCAGCTGTCTGTCTGCTATTGTTTTATAGATATGTACAGAGCTGCATTGACTGCCCTGTAGGGTGTCTCTTCCCCAGCAGGACTGCGGTTGGTGGTCCCCTGTACTGCTGCCATTGCAGGGATGTAAAACATGGATCTGTCAGTGGGAGACCCTGTTTCCCACCCTCAGCCCCAGAGGGTGGGTTGGGTGGTGGTACATAATCTGCCTAGGGGTTCATAAAGGTCAAACCTGACTGAGAAATACAGATGTATCCAAAGTGTGTCTGAAGGAACTACCTATCTCACACACTAGGACTGCTGGGGACCTACAGCATGGCCTATTTCTGCCATGGAACATGCTGTGGACCTGGTGCTGGGCGCCCCACCGCACCCTCAGGGTGAGCACAGTACCCGCACAATGTGACGGTGTGTAGCTACTCTGTGCCAGTAACACACATGGTCAGTTCCCCCTACCAGGCCGAGGTGATGTGGGGGTGCATACCCCATCTTGTGTTCATCTGTAGATGGCTGATTTGCATGTGCAGTGCATCATGGGTACGGGTGGGCTAACCCTATCCTGGTGACCACAGCAGACTGTTTGTGTGGTGACATGCAGTCCTTCTGCATTCAGCCAGCCAGGGGCTTGCTAGCAGCTATAGAGCTGTAGCCCACTGGTTACTTCACTGCCAGTGGAACCAGAGATCATGGGTTCAAACCCACAGTGGGGTTATTTGATAGGGCTGTCAAAAGCATTATCTATTTTTAATGTACATTAGTGCTGCCAGCAAAAACACTCTCAGTGTACTGTACCCATAAGGTGCCTCAGAGGGAGCTTTATAGGGCACCTTATGGTTACCGTACATATAAGGTGCACTATACAGTATCCTATAGAGCGACTTATAGGGTGCCCTATAGGGGACATTATAGGGTGCCGTGGTGGACAGTGCACTTTATAATGTGCCCTATGGAGTGCCTTATAAGGTGCCTTATGTGGCACCTTAGGTTACGGCATATGAGGGTGTGTTTGCTGGCAGCAATTAATGAAATACAAATAAAGTGCCGTAGGAAACAATACTTACATGTCAAAGCTGATGCCTCAGCCAGCCTTAAGTATTAGGCTGGGGACTGAACTCATGACCCCTGTATCATCAGTCAGTGCCTTAACCATTGTGCTACACTGCTGTTCCTCTTTGTATATCAGCGCACCTACTTAAGATTTCCATGCGTTTAAATGCACAGTGCTGCCATCAAAAACAGTGCTATGACCTTGCCGTGCCTCATAGGGCACCCTATATGGCGCCCTATAGGCCACCCTTTATGCAACATTGTAGGGTTCCTTGGCAGACAGTGCACTTTAAAATGTGCCCTCTGGGGTACCTTATGGGGTGCTTTATGCAGCACCTTATGTTACAGCGCTTTGAGAGTGTGTTTGCTAGCAGCAGTAATTAAAATAAAATTAAAATGCCTCATAATGCAATATTACACATAAATGGTAGTGCCTCTGCCAGCTTTATTCATTGGGCACAGTGTGGGATTGAACCCATGATCCCTGCACCATCTGTCAGTGTCTTCACCATTGCACTGCAGCCCTGTTCCTCTGTTTGCATATCGGTGTGCCTGCTTATGCTTCCCGTGCGCGTTTCTCGTGCGCTAATGTGCGCGGCGCACAAGAGCGCACGCGCTAATCCCGTTTTGCTACTTTTGACCGGACCACCCACTCCTTTTATGGCATCCTGCAGACTAACGTGGCGCGCACGTTAAGAGGATTTAGTAAACATTCCCCTTAGTATTTTTTCACTTCAGTTCTCTATGAGTAGCCCAATCCCACTCAGCACTGAATTAGCCAGTCTTTTAGCAAGTATTTGAAGTTTTGCCTGTTTGGATCAATTATAATCATTCAAGAAAGACAAGCAGACAAAAAATCTGATGATACATTGCTCTTGGCAGAAGAGCTATGAAGGACCTAAACAAGATTCGCAAAAGCAGAGATGTATCTCCGTACACAAAATTCAACTTGTCCAAACCATGGCATTTTTTGATAGCGCCATAGGGATGTGAAAATTGGACAGTAAAAAACTTTGACAAGAAGAAAATTGATACTTTTGAATTATGGTGCTTGCTTTCACTAATGCACTGCATGTGGCTCACGATCGCGGTGACAGTTCGATGGTGGTAGCCCTGGATCTCTCTGCTGCTTTTGACTTAGTTGATCACTCCCTCCTTCTTCTTTGCTTACGTGAAGCAGGCCTTTGTAGCACTATTTTTCACTGGTTTCATTCTTTTCTTTCTTCACGGTCCTGTGACGTTCTTTCTTCTTCACCTTCTATCCCCACCTCTGACCCCTTCCCTTTACTCTGTGGGGTCCCTCAAGGCTCTGTGCTTGCACCTCTCCTCTTCAACCTCTTTCTGGCTCCACTTGCTCTGCTGATACAACAAATTGGGATTTCCACTTTCTATTATGCAGATGATATTGTCCTCCTTCATCACACCCCCCCCTCTCATCCCAATCTCTCCCCACTCAACTCGTGTCTTTCCACTGTTGCAAGCTGGCTAACCCAAAACTGCCTACACCTTAACCTCACTAAAACTATCGCAATCTGGTTCTCCCACGGCAGCCCCCCCCCCACCTCCGCTAGCCCCATCTTTCTCAGACTCTCCTATACCCCTGGTTTCTACCTTCCGCTACCTAGGCGTACTCTTCGACTCCGATCTCTCCTTTCGATCCCACGTCTCACATATCACTAAAACCTCTTTCTTCCTATGTCAAATTCGTGCAATTCACCCTTTTCTCACTCCGTCCGCTCTTACCACATTACTTTTGTCTCTAGTCCTATCTAGATAAAACAACGCTAATCATCTCCCCACCCAAATCCACACGCCACACTCTCCACTGCATGAAGACACTTGCCCTCCCCTTGATTGTTTGCCGTGGAAACCGCCTTGATTGAATGATAAGGCGGTATATAAATACCATTAAATAAATAAAATAAATAAATAAATCTTGCGTTGATTTCTCTAACTCCGTCTTCACCGGTCTCCCTAAATCCCAACTCAACAGATTACAAAGGATCCAAAATACTGCTGCTCGTATTGTCACTCACTCTTTCCAGCGTGATCATGTCTCACCCCTCCTTCTTCAACTTCACTGGCTACCACTTCCCTTTCACTTCCAGTTTAAACTACTTACTCTTGTCCACCGAGCCATCCACACCAGCACCCCGCAATACCTGGCAGACTTCATCACCTTTCATACCCCTAGACACACACCCCGTTCATTCCATCTTAACCGTCTCACTCTCCCTTCCCCCTCTCTTGCTCATCTACAGTCCACCCGCTCCTCAGCCTTTTTCTTTGCAGGCCCCGCCCTTTGGAATTCCCTCCCCACCTCCCTCCGACTCGAGCCCCATCTCCCCTCTTTTAAGCATGATCTAAAAACCTACCTCTTCTCCCTGGCCTTTGACCTTCCCTCCCCTTTTGTGTGATTCTAATCTCTAAGTCTCGTGTCGTATCCCTTCTTTCTCCCGCTTTCCTCTCAAAGATTGTAACTTCCTTTTTCCTTCCCTCTAACCTAGTACTTTCTTTAACTATTTGTATTTTGTGAACCGCTCTGCTTCCCCAGAAGGGCAGTATATCAAGTGAAATAAACATAAACATAAGAATACTGTGTATACCATGAACTACCCGAAAAACAAATCAGTTGATACTAGAGATCAAACCTAAGCTTTCTTTAGATGCTCAGACAATAAGAAGTTGACTGTCATACTTTGGACAGATCATGTGAAGAGAGAGATCATTAGAGAAAGACATCATGCTTGGCAAGGTTGAAGGTCAGCGCGAAAGAGGAAGGCCAGCAATGTGATTGAGCGATACAGTAACAGCAGTTTTAGATGCTGCTCTGTCAACACATAGCTGCGTGACTAAAGACCAAACACAGTCTAGGATAACTATTCATAGGGTCACCATGAGTCAACACCAACTCAATGACATTTAACAACAAAAATGTGATAAGGCATCACTTTTCAGCATCATGGAAGTAGTTAATAATTGTCTACTTAAAAGATTATGGAAAAAAATAACAGTGGATACAGGAGAGAATTTTAAATAGCATTTGCTATTTTCAGTATATGAGGGCACATTTAGCCTACCTACATTGCAGCACAATACAGCTACTATTTGTGCAGTTGGCTAAGATGACATATTATACTGTTTGTACTTTTCAAAATTCAATTACCTTTTCCTCCTCTGACCTACATATGTCCCTAGGACACCTCATTTTAGCAAAGATTAAAAGTATGTAAAACATACCTTGAGCTGGGGAGAGGAGGAAAGTTTTCAGCTGAGTCATTTTATCTGTGTGCTGTAAATCATTCTTTCACAAAGCAATGGTTTGAAAAGTTGTCTTCATAAAGTTTTGCTACAGTTCAGGCAGTCAAAAATGATTTACTTCAGGTTCAGCATATTGCAATAAATCTCTCAATAAAATAGTATAATTAATGGAGCTTCCCAGGTAGATTCAGCAGGAAAAAATTACAGTTTATCACTTCCTAATAGGTCATACACTATACAAGTATTTATTTTTTTAACAAGGTTTTTATACCATTTTATTACTTTAGTCAAAGTGGTTTACATTGTAACTTAAACTTGGTAAGATACATTAAACAGGGGCACTGATAACTTGGATTCTTCTGAGGCAATGGAGGGTTAAGTGACTTGCCTAAGGCCACAAGGAGTGCTAGTTGGAACTGAAGCCCAGTCTCTTGGTTATCAAGCCAGTGCTCTAAGCTCCAGGATACTCCTCTACTCCAGCTTGATCGTTGGCCTATCTTAAACCACATAGCTATGCAGATAATGGTTGAATATCACTGGCTATCTAGAGAGTTAGGGGAATGCCTATGCTCACCCTCCTTCCCTGGGACTATCTGGGTAATGCTATAGAAGTCTGTTAGAATTTTCAGCAGCAATATACAGACAGTGCTGTTGAAAATTCATGGACAGGGCACTCTCCATATTGGGTTATAACTGTCACACCACAGAAGTTACCTCTATGGCTTTTGCTGGCACCAAGTCATGTTTCTAATTGCACATCAGTTTTTTGCAAGGATCTCATGTGTTTATCTCATAACCTTTTAAAGTCTTTTACTATTTTGGCTTCCAACAACTTTCCAGAAGCACATTTCAGGTATCTATCATTCACTTCACGCACAAGTATTTCCTAACATTTGTTCTGAATCTACCTCTTTGAAGCTTCATATTACGACCCCTACTTTTACAACTTCATTTCCATTGGAAAAGGTATTCGTCTTTTACCGAATTAATACAGTACCTTGAAGGTACTTTATTATCTCTCTCATACCTCCCTCCAATCTCTAGACTCCTCTTGGGTATAATTATGCCCTTGTCTTTTGGTAAAGATCCTTTACCATTTGACTTCCCTTCTCAGAATTCCCTGTAGTCTATCTATAGCCTTTTAGAAATACAGCTTTCAAAACTAACAACGATATTCTAGAAAAGGTCTCAATAACATTCTATACAAAAACATTGCCATCTTTTTTGTTCTGACAGGTATGTCTCTCCTGATGTGCCGTAGAATTTCTCTAGTACTCATCATTGACTTTTCACATGTTTTTATGCCTTGAGATCAGACATTATTACCATGAGACTTGTCTTCTGATCGATACACATAAGTTTGTCACTCACCAATGTGTACTGTTCCCTCAGATTTCTTCACTGAACATTAAATCGCTCCTCAGATTTTCTTTGTTCGCTTCTCATTTTCTCTACTGCCTCAGGGCATCCACTCTGTTGCAGATCACAGTTTCATCTGTCAAAAGCAAACGTTTCTTTCTAATCCCTCCACAATATTGCTCACAATGGTATTGAATAGAACCAGTCCCAGAACTGATGCCCAAGGCATGCCACCAATCACCTTTCCTTCCTTAGTTTTAATTCCATTTACCACTATTTTTACTCAACCAGTTTGAAATTCTCTTCACCACTCTGAGGTCCACCTCAGGCTACTCAGTTTAATAATGAAATTCCAGTGCAGATTAATATTCAAAGTATTGCTGAAAATCAGGTAAACCACATCCAGCATATTGTCTTGATCAAATTCTTTAGTTACCCTAACCATAGCTATTGTTTACCTGCTTACTTTGGGAGGGGAGGGGCAAAGGGTACAGAAGTCATATTATTTTGGGGGAGGGAGACCAATTCAGCATTAGATCTACAACATTTGGGGAGTATTGACCTCTCATGCCCACCCCAAACTGCACCTATGCACCCAACCAAAACTTGATTAAATACTGTATGCACTGCTATTGGATGCACATAAGTGAAAGTGACATTCCAACACATATAGAAACAAAGAAGACTAACAGCAGATAAAGGCCATGGGCTTATCCTATTTGCCCATCCAAACCAACTACAATACAATGTGTGCCTTTGAGTCAGTCCTGACTCCTGGTGACCCAGAAGCTCCTGGGTTTTCTTAGCAGTGTCACTGGAAGTAGATTGCCAGGCCTTTCTTCCAAGGCAATGGAGGGTTAAGTGACTTGCCCAAGGCCACAAGGAGTGCAAGTGGGAATTGAACCCTGGTTGCTTGGTTACTAAGCCAGTGTTCTAGCTACTAGGTTACTCCTCCACTCCTGAGCTTTATAATGCCTTCTTCTCCCTCAGAGATCCTTGTGCTTGTCCTGTGCTTTCTGGAATTGTTCCTTGTCTCTATTACCTCCACTAGAAGACTGTTTCACACATTCACCATTCTTTCAGTCAAGAATTTCCTTAGATTATACAGCTGAGTCTATCCCCTTTTACCCTCCTTGTTCCAGAGCATCTTTTCCTTTGAAAGAAACTCACCTTCTGTGCATTTACAGTATGCCTCAGAGGCTTTTACATTTCTCTATTATATCCCCACTCTCCCATCTTTCTTCCAAAGTACATATATTTAGATTTTTAAGTCTCTCCCTATGTGCTTTAGGATGACCACTGTCGACTATTTTAATAGCCACTCCCTGGATTAGCCCCATCTGGTTTTGAAGATGAGATTTCTAGAATTGCACACAAATGATGCTCAACCAGTCACTATACACCTCTTTTTTTCTGCTGGCCAATGCTCTCCCTGTGTACCCAAGTATCTTTCTGGCTTTTGTCACCTGACCTATCTGTTTGATTACATTAAGATTATCAAATATAATCACTCCCAGATTCCACTCTTTTTTCCTGCACAGAAGAACTTCATTTCCTATACTGTACTACTCCCTTGCATTTTTAAACCTTAACTGCCACACTCTAGATCATTCCTGAAGCATCTCTAGATGAAATAATCAGCCCAAGAACTGATCCCAGTGGAGGTGATCCTTTTGACTAAATTCTTTGCCACCTCCCACTTTAGTCAGGGCCCCATTTGTGAGTACCAGGTCTAATGCCACCCTCTTCTTCATCGTTTTTTAAATTGGTATTGTTAATTTATGAAATTTCTAATATGTCTTATCATTTCAAATATAGGCAGCTTAAAACAACTAGAGGGTATAACATGAAGCTGCAAGTGGGTAAACTGAAAGGCAATGTTTGGAAATACTTTTTCACTGAAAGGATGGTGGATGCTTGGAATGCCCTCCTGATGGAAGTGGTGGGGGCAAATACAGTGACAGAATTCAAAATAGCGTGGGACAGACACAGTGGATCCCTTTATAGCAACAGGATAAAATCAAAACAAACATAACTATCTCTTATATCTCAGTAAATAGGGATGACCTAAATGGAGTGGTGGGTACACCCCTAAACAAAGACTTGGGGAGGGATGACCTGCACAGAGTGGCAGGTGAACCTACTCTTGACGCCTTGCTGGGCAGACTAGATGGACCATACTGGTCTTAATCTGCCCTCATATACTATGTTACTATGTTACTATGGGGTATGTTTACTAAAACCCCAGTAAAGTGCGGGCCGCGGTAGTGTGCGGGTGCCATATAAGGAGTGGGCGTTCCGTCCTGAAAAAGAAAAGCCGGAATTTACATATGCGCTAAGGTGCGCGGCGCCCATGTGCCCCCCGCACCTTAGCGCATGAGATAGCTGCGCAGGAGGCATAAGCGGCGCGCTGAAGTACAAGAAAAAGAGCAGAGCCACAGCACAATGGTTAAGACACTGACCATCAGTAAAGGGATCAGGGGCTCAATCCCCCACAGTGCCCAATGAAGACAGCTGGCTGAGGCATTAATTTATGAGGCGCAGAAATACTGGGCGGCATAAGGCGGCGCGCTAATGTATTTGGCAGCATATTAATACTGGGCGTCATAAGGTGGCGCGCTGTTTATGGAGGCATTATAATACTGAGTGGTATAAGCAGCGCGCTGATATACAAGAAGAAGAGCAGAGTCACAGCACAATGGTTAAGACACTCACCAATGGTGCAGGGATCAGGGGTTCAATCTCCCAAAGTGCCCAATGAACAAGGCTGGCTGAGGCATAACATATTATGGGGAAGATTGCTTTAGGAGGCATTTTATGCATATTTTAATTATCACTACTAGCAAACGCACTCTCAAAGCGTGTTAACATAAGGCGCCCTATAAGGCACATTTTAAAGTGTACTGTCAGCCAAGGCACCCTAGAATGTTGCTTGTAGGGCGCTTTAGAGGGTGCCGTATGAGGTACCGCAAGGTCAGTGTACTGTTTTTTATGGCAGCACTGTGCAGTTTAAGGAATGAAAAGCATAAGTAGGTGCACTGACAGGCAAGGAGGAGCAGCAGTGGAGCACAATGGCACTGACTGCTGATACAGGGGTCATGAGTTTGCTCCCCAGTGTGCCTAATACGTAAGGCTGGCTGTGGCATCAGCTTTGCATTGTACATATTTTGTCCTGCAGCACTTTATTTTTATGTTATTAATTGCTGCCAGCAAACACGCCCTCATGTGCCGTAATTGAAGGTGCCGTATAAGGCACCCTATAAGGCATTCCATAGGGCACATTATAAATTGCACTGTCCGCCACAGCACCCTAAAATGTCCCCTATAGGGCACCCTATAGGTTGCGTCACAGGATAATGTATAGTGCACCTTATATGGACGGGAACCATAAGGTGCCCTATAGGGCGCCCTATAAAGCACCCTCAGAGGCACCTTATGGGTACAGTACGCTGAGGGTGTTTTTGCTGGCATCAAAATATGTACATTAAAAAAAGATAATGCATTGGATAACCCTATCAAATAACCCCACTGTGGGTTTGAAACCATGACCTCTGGTTTCATAGGCAGTGAAACAACCATTGTGCTACAGCTGCTAGTAAACCCCTGGCTGGCTGCAGAGAACATGCATGTCACCACACAGACAGTCTGCTGTGGTCACCAGGATAGGGTTAGCCCACCCATACCCATGATGCACTGCACATGCAAATCAGCTGTCCACAGATTAACACAAGATGGGCAATGCACCCCCACAGCACCTCGGCCTGGTAGAGGGAAGTGACCATGTGCACCCACACACCACCTCGGCCTGGTAGGGGGTACTGACCATGTGTTTTACTGGCACAGAGTAGCTACACACCGTCACATTGTGCGGGTACTGTGCTCACCCTGAGGGTGCAATGAGGCGCCCAGGACCAGGTCCACAACACCTTCCATAACTGAAAGAGGCCATGCTGGAGGTCCAAAGCAGTGTTAATGTGTGAGATAGGTAGTTTCTGCACAAGCACCTTGGATATCTCTGTCTGTTTCAGTCAGGTGTAGCCCCTATGGGCACCTAGGTTGGCTCTGTGCCACCCTCACCCCACCCCCCAGGGCCAAGGGTGGCAAACAGGGTCTCCCATCAACCAATCCACATTCCACCTCCCAGCAAAGTGGCAGTAGAAGGGACCATTGACCCCAGTCCCGCTGAGGAACAGACACCCCACAAGGCAGTCAATGCAGCTCTATACACATCCATAACACAATAGCAGACAGACATTAGGCCTGGATATGGTGAGCTGCACCCCACCACTATCTGATATTCTCCTGCAGCAAGTCATCATCCGCTGCACCCTGCAAGCTGCTCCATCAAGACACATACCAGCTGCAAACAGTGTGCTAGTTAGTCCACAGTGCATGTTCCTAGTGGAGATGCATGCACCCAGAACTGGGATGTCAGCATACTCAACAAGCAGATAAATCAGTAACAAGGCCCCAAAAGAAAACCCATATCTGTCACATGAGAGAAATACTATTTGGCACTATGGGGGTGCCTAGCCATGCTGTGGTCACTGCACAGTCAGGGTGAGAGTGATCTCTCAGCAGGACATACTGAGGTCACCCTGTCTGTGTAGGTGGTGGCCGGGCACTAAAATGTCCCAGTCAGTGCCCTATGCCCTGTGCAGATGCACCCTGGCTAGGCCACCCTGTCCGGCCTATACCCATGGTACCTTGCTCCTCATTATGCACATTGGCAGCCCAATACTGGCAACATTGCTGGCAGTGTGGGCTGTGGAAGGTGTTTGCAGCCACCACACACTGGATAGACAGACAGCCACCCCCACACCTATGCCAGCATTGTGCTACTATAGAGGGGTTCAGCAGCCATACCCACCACACCAGTCCTGGGCACAGTACAGGCATGGATATGGTACGCAATACTGTTGGGGGTCACTCCCCAGGGCGGTAAACACTGTCAGAGACCATACCTGCAGCACACACCGCAGACATCAGAATGATTGTTATGGTGGAGCCCAAGGAGCAAAATGTGCTTAACGTAGGAATTGATATCTGCCAGTTATCATGGGAAACATTTGATAGCTGTGTACCATATACCCAGGTATAGGGTGGCATTGCTAAGGTATGCAACTGCTAGTACTGGGAGATACAGGCAGGGCCCAATGTCCTGCCTCTCCAGGAGGCATTGGCCAATGGAGCCTGTGGGTGTGGGTGTGGGTGTGTCTGGCCCTGTTGGCTGCTGCTTTACGGCAGAGTTTCCCAACTCCAGTCCTGGTGTTCCAAACACTGTTCGGGTTTTCATGCTGTCCCTCATAAATATGCATGAGCTACATCTGCATACCATGGGGGTGGTGCATAGATATGCAGCACAAGCATCTTTATTAGAGGCAGCATGGAACCCGAATGGTGTGGGGCCCTCCAGGACTGCATTTGGAAGACTCTGCTCTAGGTAATGCGGCTGTTTATGGTGTCTGTGTTTGGTGTGGTAAAATATAGGCGTATTAACCATGTGTATGTTCTCAGCAATAAAGGTTTGTCCTTACTATCACGGTTTAGTTGTGGGAAAAATATGTGAACAGGATTGGAGGCAGCCCCAGCTGGCCTTTGAACCTATGACCTTCTGTCTCTGCACACACTGTCTGTGTGCACTGCACCACCGTGTTGCCACAGGTATGCTGCCTTCCCTGGGGAATCCATGACTGTACATCCAACAGAGCCTGTCTGTTGCAGTGGACGGTGCCAGCCTGCACATGCCTAGGCCACTGTCTGCTGTGGCTTGCAGCCACTGCCCCCTCCACCACCTGTATCCTCCGCCAACATGCAGACATGTCCTTATCTGGGAAAAAGCATATGACCTGATTGAGTTGTGGCACTCCAGGACTGAATTTGGGGGACTCGGCTGTAGGTAATGCCCATTGTTATGGTTTGTGTGCGGTGTAGGGTAAAATATGGGTGTTTGAACCATGCTTATGTTCTCAGCAATAAAGGAGTGTCTTTACTATCACTGTTTAGTGGTGGGTAAAACTATGGAGACTGGGTTGGCAGGAGTTGCAGCTGGGATTTGAACCTGTGACCTTCTAGTCTTACAGGCACTGGCTGTGTCTGTTGCACCACACTGTGGCCACAGAGACAGTGTGGTCCCTGGAGATAGGAAACCTGGCCTGACGAGTCAGAAACCCTGCTCTGCACAATTTTACTTTGGGCTCATTTACCTTGTACAGAGACAAAAGTGCAAATAAGCCTCAAAAATGACCTCAGAAAAAGGGCCAAAAAAACATGACCAAGCTGGGCAACAGTGATATTAATGGGCAACCATAAAAAACACTCCCAGGAAAGCTCCAATAAAATGCTATGAATTTTGAAAGTGTCTACGGAGCGTAGACCCTTCCAAAAATAATTTCCTTTTTTTGGAGCTTTCCTGGGAGTGTTTTTTATGGTTGCCCATTAATATTACTGTTGCCCAGCTGGATTATAATTTATTTGGAATTTGTTGTGGTCATTTTCAATTTATATTTGCTATTTTATTCCGTGCACATGTATCACACTGCTCACGTTTTGCAGGTTTCCCCGGTTTTGCTGTACATTGCTGACGGAAATGGTTTCTCTTCCCTTTAAATCGGCTCTAACGCGAGGGTTTCACTCGCGGTATTTTTTTGCCGAAATTCAGCCCCGCTCCTGTGCGGGGAGCCTCTCCCCTCCCACTCTCCACCCATTGACCCCGTCCCCCCACCCCTCGGGAGCCTTCCTCCGCCCTCAAAATGCCTTTCCA
This sequence comes from Ichthyophis bannanicus, assembly GCA_033557465.1. Taxonomy (NCBI): domain Eukaryota; kingdom Metazoa; phylum Chordata; class Amphibia; order Gymnophiona; family Ichthyophiidae; genus Ichthyophis; species Ichthyophis bannanicus. The sequence goes on along the minus strand of CM066033.1, from coordinate 1,180,332,353 downwards.
CTCCTCTATCGCACATCAGCGCGCCCCGCTCTTGTGCGGGCGGAGCGCACTTGTGCGGGCAGCGCGCACGCATGCGGGGCACCAAAAATGCACTATTAGCGTGCGCTAAGGTACCTTAGCGCATGCTCAAGTGCGCCCCACACATTTACGCGGTTTAGTAAACATACCCCTATGTATCACAATTAAAATCTGCAGATAATAAAGCATAATACAACATTTAAAATTCCTTCCTAAGCATGTCATATAAATGCAATTACCAGTTTTACATATTTTCAGCCATTGCAAATGTTCATATATGTACCACTTTGAAAATCCCCATATAGCTTTAAATGGATAGATAAGCATTTAAAAGTTAACACCCGCTATTTACAGCAAACTTCTTTGATGTTCATTTCTGCCATCACCAAATCTTCATTCTATAAGTTATTAGGCCTCTACTTGATCTGGAGATTTGCATATTATTGCTCATGCAACAATCCTATCATGCTTTGATTATTGCAAATCTCTTTTAAATGAACTCAATCTTCTTCTGGCATGAGGGGATGCTATTTTAGGCCTAGTGCTCAGTGGAACACAAGATCTAGTGCGACAGGTAACTGTTTAGGGCCACTTGGTAATAGCAATCACAATGTGATCACATTTGATTTAATAAATGGAGGGAGAGTAGCAAGGAAATGGCACTAGTATTCAACTTTCATAAAGGAGACTATAATAAAATCAGGAAAATGGCTAAGAAAAAACTAAAAGGAGCAACTGTAAAGGTTAAAGGTTTATATCAAGCCTGGGCATTATTTAAAAATACTATCTTGGAAGCCCAGACCAGATGTATTCCATGCTTTAAAAAAGGTGGAAGGAAGGTCAAATGACAGCCAGAAAATGGAAAAAAGAAATAAATGATGAAACAGAAAAATGTGTAAGTACTGGCAAGTTAAATGCAATGCAATAATAAGGCAGGCAAAGAGAAAATTTGAAAAGAAGCTTGCCTTGGAAGCAAAAGCACATAACAAAGGCTTTTTCAAGTATATGCATAGTAAAACACCTGTGAGGGAATCTGTTGGGCCATGGAACAATGTTCCAAGTACTGCAGAGCAGAGATGGCGTCCATCTGTACAAGAAGGATCAACATGTCTTCAGTAGCAGACTGGCTAACCTACTGCAGATAACTTTAAACTAGATTCATTGGGGATGGGTGATGAAAGCCCCCAGGTAAGTGAAACATTAAATACCTCTATAGAAATGGGTAAAAGGGGCAACATCTGGAAAGAGGTGTGCATAAATGTCCATAGCATGGAAAATAAGATCCAAGATTTTGAGGCTTTAATGGAAGAGGCTGACTTGAATTTAGTGGCAGTTATAGAGACATAGGGGTATGTTTACTAAACCGTCTTAATGTGCGCTCTGTGACGTTATCGCACAATAAGGTACCTTATCACGCGATAAAGGTGCTTTATCGGGTGCACAGGTACCTTATCGCGTGATAACGTGCACAGCGGCGCAAACGAGCGCTGAAGGTGGGGAAAGGCTCCCAGAGGGCGGAGGAAGGCTCCCCAGGGGCGGAGAGAAGGGGTCAATAGGCGGAGAGTGGGAGGGGAGAGGCTCTCTGCACACTAACGCTGTGAAATCCGAGGCATTAGAGCTGATTTAAAGGGAAGAGAAACCATTTCTGTCAGCAATGTACAGCAAAATCAGGGAAACCAACAAAAAAGTGATAAGTGTGATACATGTGCACGGAACAAAAGTGCAAATAAACATTGAAAATGACCCCAACAAAATATAAAAAAAAACATAACCAAGCTGGGCAATAGTGATATTAATGGGAAACATTGAAAAACACTCCCAAGAAAGCTCCAAAAAAATGTTATGAATTTTGGAAGGATCTACGCTCCGTCCCCATACAAGGTGAATGATCCCACAGTGAAATAGTGCTGATCAGGGTTTCCCTCTCCTTTGGACAAGTTTCCTATGGCATGCACATGTTCCACAACAGCATGGCAGGCATGTCGGAATGGGCAACTGGACAGATGCTGGGAAATGGGACACAGAGGGCTGCAGACGGCACATGCTGTGCTGCAGCTGGGCCACAGTGCGGACTAGGGTGATGCCTAGGTGGCCCATAGGAATGCTGAAACAGTAGAGCAGCCAGACAGCAACTGATGAGGGCCCAGCATGGGCATGAGTGTGCTTCCCACAATGTCACAGGGGATAGTACCCAGCAGGTACTGTGGGGCCTGGCACTGCAGTACCCCCAAGGGCACAGAACATTGGCAGGCGCTGCTGGGGGGAAGCGTGGACATCTATGCAGGCACCCCTACCCCAGAACCTGCACCATAGGCAGCCACCTACCCGCACAATGGATGGCCTGAGACTGCACACCACCTGCACCACCAGCAGACGGGCATGTCAGCAGGGTGGCAGAGGGGTACTGGTGGTGGAGGGGGCAGTGGCAGCTGCCCAGAGCAGACCGTGGCCTAGCCCTGTGTAGGTGGGTGCCATGCACTGCAACAGACAGTCCCTGTCTGATGAACAGTCATGGTATCCCCAGGGAATGCACTGTTTCTGTGGCAACACGGTGGTGCAGTGCACACAGCCAGAGTGGTCAGGAGCAGAAGGTCACAGGTTCAAGTCTCAGCTATGGTTCCTGCCAACCCAGCTCCCACATTTTACCCACTACTACAACATGCTAATACAGACAGAACCTGTAGTGCAGATGATGTGGACATGCCGAAAACACCTCATTTTACCCTACAGAGCACAGACACCATAAACATGTGCATTACCTAGAGCAGAGTCTCCCAACTGCAGTCCTGGAGGGCCAAACACCATTCAGGTTCCATGCTGCCTCTAATAAATGTGGCTGTGCTGCATTGCTATGCACCGCCCCCATGGTATGCAGATGTATCTCATGCATGTTCATTAGGGACAGCATGAAAACCCAACAGTGTTTGGCCCTCCAGGACTTGAGTTGGGAACCTCTGCCCTAGAGCAGCGGCCAACAGGGGCAGACACACCTGCACCTACAGGCTCCATTATCCCAAGCCTCCTGGAGAGGCAGGATGTTGGGCCCTGCGTGCATCTTCCCATACTAGCACTTGCATACCTTAGCAATGCCACCCTAAACCTGGGAAACTGTACACAGCTATCAAAAGGTTGCTATGATAACTGGCAGATAGCAATTCCTACGTTAAGCACAATTGGCTGATTGAGCTGCATCATAGCAACCTTTCTGATGTCTGTGGAGTGTGCCTCAGGTCTGGTGTCTGACAGAGTGACCCCAACAGTATTGCGTACCATAGCCATGCCTGAACTGTGCCCAGGACTGGTGTGGTGGCCAGGGCTGCCAAACACCTCTATAGTTGCACAATGCTGGCATAGGTGTGTGGAGTGTGTGTCTGTCTATCCAGTGTGTGGTGGCTGCCAACACCCTCCACAGCCCACACTGCTAGCACTGTTGCCAGTATTGGCCTGCCAATGTGCATAATGAGGAACAAGGTACTGTGGGAATAGCCTGGATAGGGTTGCCTGGCCTGGCTGCATCTGCACAGGGCATAGGGCAATGGCTCAGACATTGTAGTGTCCGGCCACCACCTGCACGGACAGCATGGCCACAGCATGTCCTGCTGGGAGGTCACTCTCACCCTGACTGAGCAGTGACCTTGGCATGGCTAGGTTCCCCCATAGTGCTATGTAGTGTCTTTTTTATGTGATATTTATGGGTCCCTTTTGGGGCCTAATCACTGACTTATCTGCTTGGTGTGTATGCTGATATCTCAGTTCTGTGTACACGCACCTTCTTCAGGACCATGCACTATGGACTAGCTAGCAGACTGTCTGCAGCTGGTATGTGTCTTGCTGGAATACCATGCCGTGGCTGCAGGCTTGCTGCTGGAGAATGTCAGATAGTGGTGGGGGGCAGCTGAGCATTTCCAGGCCTACTGTCTGTCTGCTATTGTTTTATGGATGTGTACAGCTCTGCATTGCCTGCCCTGTAGGATTTCTGTTCCCCAGCAGGACTGGGGTTGATGGTCCCTTCTACTGCTACCATTGCACAGTATCTTAGATAAACACGCCACTTCTTTTTTCGGAGCCAGGTACGCATGTCTATCTAAATACTCTTTAGAATGACAAAAGACTTTGCAATTAGGGCATCTCTGTTGAAGGACTAGAAAAAGGGACTGTTACTTCTGGAGAGAGATCTGCAACTGTGAGTATATACTTCTGGTAATTTTCTAAAAGGAATTCTTTGTATTAAAGCTAATTAATCTGTGAATCCACTATTTTTGTTAAATCAGTCAGGGCCTAGTAGCAGCAGTTTAAGTTTAAATTTAAAACACAGAGGAGAACTTTCTGGTTACATTTCATACCCAGCAGAGAGCTTGTAGTTTAATTTTTTTTTTTTTGTAAACTTTGTTTATTGAAAACCAAATAATACAGAACATGCAAAATAATATATAAAAACAACAACAACAACAAAAAATGGCATTTCTGGTGATCACTCAGCCCAGGATTCCTCAACAAATCAATCATACAAACACAGCCAAAAAAAAAAAAATTACAATATTCCCCTCTCCCTCCCATCCCCCCTTCCCCCACCAACCTCCCTCCCACCCCACAGCCTCCCCCTTCAGCAACCAACCCCCCATAGTGAACATGCATAGTAATTATATTATTAGTATCCCACGACCTTCTCAACCCAATTGAAGCACTTCATTCCGGACACGAGGCCTCAATATCTGAATATATGGTTCCCAAATTAGCAGGAATAAGGCCCAACATCGAGCACTTCCTCTAGCCTCTCTCCTTTCCATAAGCATCAGCTGGTGAAAGTTGTTGCGCCATTCCCAATAGGTGGGACCTGACGCTTCTCTCCACCTATGAAGTATCGGGCCTTTACCCACCAGACATGCCTTCCTGACCAAAAGGCGTTCCCATTTCCCTTTCGGGTGGAGTGGTCCAAGCTGATCTAACACCACAAGCGCTGCTGTCCAACGGATTCGCTGTAACACAATCCTACTCATAAAATCAGCTATCCTCTTCCAGTATAGGCAAACTATCGGACACCCCCACCACATATGTCCTAAGTCCGCCAAAGGGCAGGGACATTTTGGGCATTTGCCCAACTCAGTGAGATGGGATCGTAACGCCCGTCTTGGAGAGAAATGTGCCCGTAGGATGCATTTAAACTGTACCTCCCGCCATCGAGCTCCCCTCACCAGCCCCGCAATCCCACTCAAGACCTGAAGGAGTGAACCAGGAGTTACCAAGATATTCAATTCTTGTGCCCACAAAGCTTCTTCCACCCTATAGTCAGGCAAACTACTATAGTCATCTAATCGTCTTTTCAGCTGTGCAATTGTAGGCGGTGACTCCTCTCCCAGTGCAAAGAAATCTAATATCTGTGCCGATCTTTCCACCCGCAGTGCATCCTGTGGTAGGGAAGCCACATAGTGAGAGAGTTGCACGTAAGCGAAATAATGCCGACTACTAAGTCCATACTCCATGCGCAAAGTCTCCCAAGATTTACACTGCCCCATTTGATCCACCACATGTCCAATGTTACATATGCCTTGTCTCCTCCAATATACAAATGCTGACGTTTCTGATCCTGGTGTAAACTGATCATTCCCCTGTATGGGTAGCCAGCTTGAAACCCCTGAAGGTTCACCCCAGAGCCTATTCAAATGTTGCCACACCCTTCGTGCCGGGCAGACCAGTTCACTATTAATCACTCTACCAGGCAGGAGCCTACTTTCCTGGTGCAATACTGCCAACAAGGTCTGCGGAGCCACAAGAGCCTCTTCCAGCACTCTTGGCGTATACACCTCCGTATTCCCTAGCCAGTCTCCAATATGCCATGCCTGGCATGCTAGGGCATAAGTCCGAAGGTCTGGGATTCCTATCCCTCTAGATTTCCATCTCCTTCTCAATCTATGTAAGGGGATGCGAGCTCGCACACCTTTCCAAAGGAAATTCCTAATCTCGCGGTCAATAGCATTTAAATCACACTTCAATAACCACACTGGGAGAGTTTGCAGCCAATAAAGCACCCGAGGCAGAATCACCATTCCCAGTGACGCCGCCCTGCCCAGTAAGGACAGGGGCAGTGGAGACCACACCTGAAGCTGTGATCGAACTTTTACAAGGATTCTTTCCATGTTTTTCCTATATAGCTCCCGCGGTTCTCTCGTCAGGAGTATCCCTAAATACACAAATGAATCACCTGCCCACTTAAGCGGAAAAATTCCTCTCCAATGTCCCCTTATTGACCCTGCCACATCCATGGCTTCAGACTTATCCATATTAATACAAAGCCCAGCAAAACTCCCATAACAAGAGAATTCCTTTAATAAATTGGGCAACGACGTCCGAGGAGATAGCAAATGAACCAGTATATCATCTGCAAATGCCGCCAGCTTAAACATATGATTCCCTATGCCTATACCTTGTATTTCATCAGACGCCTCTATTCGTCGTACCAGTGGGTCTAGAGACAGCACAAAAAGCAATGGTGAGAGCGGGCATCCCTGTCTTGTACCTCTCTCCAGGGTAAACTCATCTGATAGCACTCCGTTACATAACACTCTAGCTGTGGCCTTCGTATATAGAAGCTCTACCATATTACAAAAAGAAGCTCCAAGTCCATAATGTGGCAAGAGAAATCTGAGGTAATCCCAATTCACTTGATCAAATGCCTTTTCTGCATCAAAACTAATCAAAGGCAACTGTTGCATCCTATCTCTTACCCACTCCAGTGATGCCACAATTTTACGTAAATTCCGCACTGCATATCGCCCTTTTACAAAACCTACTTGAGAATCATGCACAAGCTCACCTAATACCTGGCCCAAACGATCCGCCAGCACCTTAGCCAGTATTTTCATGTCAAAATTCAGCAAGGAGATAGGTCGATAAGAGGCAGCTTGTAAAGGATCTTTCCCTGGTTTATGTATAAGTATAATGTGCGCCCGATTCTCCCCCCACATGAATCTCCCCTGATCCACCCTTCTATGATATGTCGCCACTAGGGAAGGGGCCAACTCATCCCTTAATAACTTATAAAATTCTGCCCCAAACCCATCCGGGCCAGGCGCTTTGTGACAACCCGCTCTTAGAATGACCCTCTGAACCTCCTCTTCAGTCACTGGGTTATCCAGCTCTGTCTGTTGAACCATCGTTAACCTTGGCAAGCTCACTTGTTTCAAGTATTCTACCATGTCAGTCTGAGATCCAATTCTCCTTGTATAGAGCTTCTGGTAAAACGTCCGATATACTTGAGCAATCGCTCGCCTTTCTTTATGCAGTTGGCCCTGGTCATCTCGCAGCGCCGCCACAGTACCAGACCCCCTACTGCCTTTAAGGCATCTTGCCAATAACTTTCCCGGCCTATCTCCATATCTATAGAGCTGAAAGCGGTAGTACAGAAACGATTTCTTGCCCCTTTGATGCAGCAGCTCATTTAGGGCTGTTTGTGTCTCCCACAATTTCCTCCTATTCACTGCCGACGGACATGATGCTTGTCTCCTCCTCTCTCTACCTGCTTGCTGTTCCAAGCGAACAATCTGTTGCATCAACATTTTCCATTTCCTCCCTACATACCCTATAATGTCCCCCCGCAGGACTACTTTAGCAGCTTCCCAAAAAAGCTCTGGATCCTCTTTATGCTGAGCATTGTGGGTTGAGAATTCCTGCCACCGCATTTTAAGGAAACCATGAAACTCAGGGTCTCTGTACAGATCCATTGGGAATCGCCAGATTCTATCCCGCGTGTTTGCCTCTAACCATTCTATTTCCACCCAAATCAACGCATGATCAGAAATCTCTATAGGCCCTAGTTGCGCATCCTCTATTTGGGCAAACAACCGTTCCGAAACCAGCACATAATCAATGCGAGCACTCGACCCATGCGCTCTTGATTGATGCGTAAAATCCCTTTCCAGTGGGTGGAGCAAACGCCAAGGGTCTACCATCCCTAATCTGCATTTCAGATTCTGCAGCACTCTAGCACTCTGCACACGCGCCCTATCTCCACTTCCACTAGATGTATCTAGTTCAACATCCATAACTCCATTAAAATCACCTGCCAAAATCATAGGAGCCACTGGCAGCTGCTCCACTCGTGAGCCCAAACTAGCATACAGAACTCTATCTAACACATTTGGACTATATAGATTCCCCAGTACCACGGGCCTCCCCTCCAGCATCCCATACAAGAGAACAAAGCATCCATGTGGGTGAGGGGGGTAGATTTGTTCTCTTGTAATTTAAATTTAATAGTCACTCAGGGCCTAGTAACAACAAAGTACTTTTAGTTTAAATTTAAAACACAGAAGAGAGCTTTCTGGTTACATTTGGAACCCCGCAGAGAGCTTGTAGTTTACATTTAATAGTCACTCAGGGCCTAGCATCAGAAAATTACTTTTAGGTTTAAAACACATGGGAGAACTTTCTGGTTACATTTCATACCCAGCAGAGAGCTTGTAGATTAAATTTAATAGTCACTCAGGGCCTAGCATCAGCAAAGTACTTTTAGCTTAAATTTAAAACGCAGAAAAGAGCTTTCTGGTTACATTTGGAACCCAGCAGAGAGCTTGTAGTCTAAATTTAATAGTCACTCAGGGCCTAGCATCAGCAAAGTACTTTTAGCTTAAATTTAAAACACAGAAAAGAGCTTTCTGGTTGAATTTAGATCCCAGCAGAGAGCTTGTAGTTTAAATTTCATAAGAAGTTAGAGCCTAGCAGCAGCTAAGAGCTATAATTTAAATCAAATCAGAATATAGCTTACCTCAGCAGCACAAGACAGGGTACTGTGTAGCAGCCCTCTTTTAATAAGTGAGAGGTTAGATATGATTGGAATATCAGAGACATGGTGGAAGAAGGACAACCAGTGGGACACTGTGATACAGAGCTTTTATCCTTTGTGCCCCTAGGTGCTGGAATGCACTACCCCCTGGCATCCGGGCTATCAACAGCTTATTACAATTCAAGAAAGCCCTCAAATTCTTTCTCTTCAACAAGTTCCTTATAGAGTCATCCACACCTATTGACCTCTGTGACCTCACCCAATTACCCAATCCCATGATACCTCAATAACATGCTTGGCTGATTCCATATAACAAGTGAATATATTCCTAGCACCTGTTACTAGTAACATGTTACTATTTAGTTGTACCACATCTGTAAATAGTCTGTAAATAGTTTCCCCGTTTGATCCAAGTTCCTTCCCTTGTTATCTGTAAACTCATGCATGTTGATTGTACTGAGATTTTTGTTCAATGTGAACCGCGCTGATGCCGAATAGTGTGGTATATAAGAGAATGTAAATAAATAAATAAATAAATAAATAAATACCTGGGTACAAACTATATTGTAATGATAGAGCTGATCAAATTGGTGCAGGGGTTGCTCTCTATGTTAGAGAGGGCATTGAGTCAGAAAGGATTAAAGTTTTGCAGGAAACAAAATCTGCTGTAGAATCTATATGGATTGAAATTCCATGTAAAAGGGGGAAGGCAATGGCAGTGGGGGTGTACTATCGAGCTCCTGGCTAGAATGACCAAATGGATGATGAAATGCTCAAAGAAATCAAGGAAGCTAACAAAAGTTACAGCACAGTAATAATAATGGGTGATTTCAACTACCCCGGTATCGACTGGGTCAGTGTCATGTCAGGACATGCTAGGGAGATAAAGTTCCTAGATGAAATAAATGACTGATTCTTGGAGCAGCTGGTTCATGAACTGACCAGAGGGGAAGCCATATTAGACCTAATCCTTAGTGGAACACCAGATCTAGTGCAAGAGATAAGGTTGTTGGGGCCATTTGGCAATAGTGATCATAGCATGATTGCCTATGATTTAATTAGTGGAGGAGGGATAGTAAGGAAATCCACAGTACTATCTTTTAACTTTTGAAAGGGAGACTATGATAAAATGAGGAAAACAGTTAAGAAAAAACTAAAAGGAGCAGTTGCAAAGGTTAAAGACGTACATCAGGCTTGGCTATTGTTGAAAAATACTATCTTGGAAGCCCAGACCAGCTGTATTCCACGCTTTAAGAAAAGTGGAAGGAACTCCAGAAAACTGCCAGCATGGTTTAAAGGTGAGGTCAGAGAGGCTGTTGCTGCCAAAAAAGCACCTTTCAGGAAATGGAAAAAAGAGCCAAACGACGAAACCTGGAACCAGCACAAGCACTGGCAAGTCAAATGCAAGGCATTGATAAGGCAGGCAAAGGGAGAATTTGAGAAGAAGCTTGCTGCGGAAGCAAAAACGCGAAGTAAAGACCTTTTCAAGTACATTCGTAGCAAAAAAACAGTGAGAGAGTCAGTTGGTCCATTAGATGATAAAGGGGTTAAAGGAGCACTAAGAGGCGATAGTGGAGAGACTAAATGAATTCTTTGCTTCAGTCTTTACTGAGGAAGATGTAAGGATGTTACCCATGACTGAAGTGGTATTTAAAGGTGCGGAAGAATTGAAGGAAATATCGATACATCGGGAAGATGTATTACAACTATTAGATAAGCTGAAGAGTAGCAAATCACCTGGACAGGATGGTATACATCCAAGGGTGTTGAAAGAACTGAAATACGAGATTGCAGACCTGCTATTAGTAATCTGTGAACTACCATTAAAATCATCTCTAATACCTGAAGAATGGAGGATCGCCAATGTAACACCAATTTTTAAAAAGGGTTCCAGGGGTGATCCGGGAAACTACAGACCGGTGAGCCTGACATCAGTACCGGGAAAAATGGTAGAAACCATCATAAAGAATAAAATTACTCAGCATGTAGATAGTCATGACCTAATGGGAGACAGCCAACATGGCTTTAGATAAGGAAGATCTTGTCTTACTAATCTGTTATGTTTTTTTGAAGGAGTGAATAATCAGGTGGACAAAGGTGAGTCGGTTGATATTGTGTATTTGGACTTTCAGAAAGCCTTTGACAAGGTCCCTCATCAGAGACTTTTGGCAAAACTAAAGAGTTATGGGATAGGAGGCAGTGTACTATTGTGGATCAGGAACTGGTTAAAAGATAGAAAGCAGAGGGTAGGGCTAAATGGCCAATTTTCCCAATGGAGAAAGGTGAATAGTGGTGTACCCCAGGGATCTGTGCTTGGTCCGCTGCTTTTTGACATATTCATAAATGACCTGGAAAGTGGAATAACGAGTGAGGTTATCAAATTTGCAGATGACACAAAACTATTTAAAGTTGTTAAAACCCAAGAGGATTGTGGAAAATTGCAAGAGGATCTTGATAAATTGGAAGACTGAGCATCAAAATGGCAGATGAAATTTAATGTGGACAATTGCAAGGTTATGCACCTAGGGAAGAACAACCCAAACTATGGTTACACGATGCAAGGTTCCACATTAGGAACCACCACCCAGGAAAAAGATTTAGGCATCATTGTGGATACCATGTTAAAACCCTCGGCCCAGTGTGCAGCAGCGGCCAAGAGAGCAAATAGAATGCTAGGTATGATAAGGAAAGGAATGGAAAATAAAGCAAAAGATATTATAATGCCTCTATATCCTTCCATGGTGAGACCGCACCTTGAATATTGTGTGCAATTCTGGTCGCCATATCTTAAAAAGGATATAGCGATTTTAGAGAAGGTTCAGAGAAGAGCCACTAAAATGGTAAAGGGGATGGAAGGATACTCCTATGAAGAAAGGCTAAAAAGGTTAGGGCTCTTTAACCTGGAAAAGAGACGGTTGAGGGGAGATATGATAGAAGTCTATAAATTAATGAACGGAGTGGAACGGGTAAACGTAGATCGATTGTTTACCTTATCAGAATATAGAAAGACTAGGGGACATGCAATGAAGCTACAGGGTAAACTATTTAAGACTAATAAAAGAAAATATTTTTTCACTCAACGTGTAATCAAACTCTGGAATTTGTTACCGGAGGATGTAGTAAAGGCTGTTAGTGTAGCTGGGTTTAAAAAAGGTTTAGACAAGTTTCTGGAGGAAAGGTCCATAAACCATTATTAAGAAGGGACCCAGGATATAAATTCTTGAACCAGTACAAGCATTGTGGAACCTGTGTCCCTTGGGGAAACTGCTAGGTACATAAGACCTAGATTGGCCACTGTTGGAAACAGAATACTGGGCTTGATGGACCTTGGTATGACCCAGTATGACATATCTTATGTTCTTATGTTCTTATTATTCGCAGAAGTAAGTGTCAAACAAAGATGGCACCACAATCTGCAATTATGATCATGACTGTACGGTTTCTGACAGTAACTATAGAAGTTGCACTCCCCATAGAATTTTTTGACATCAGTTATACCATAGAAATGGTCATCGTGTAGCAACAAGAACACAGTCTTAGGGAACACAGGTCTGTCTGATGTCTTAAAACAAACCCATGAATTTGTGTAAAGCACAACGCGTATGTTTATCTTTAAATGCTGTTCAAATATTGCTACATCATTGAGCATGACTTTTCTATGTACCAGCCACCCCAATTTCAACCTGTACCTTATGATCAGGAACCATTGGTGATGAAAGAAGAAGCTGAAGCAGCATTGAAAGCCTTATCAAAGAACAAAGCACCAGGCATTGATAGCATTCCCATAGAAGTATTGCAGCAATCTGATGCAGCTGTTACCGTACTCACAAGGCTCTGCCAAGAAATATGGAAGACAACATCATGGCCAACTGACTGGAAAAGATCTGTGTTTATACCAATACTAAAGAAAGGTGATCCAACTGACTGTGGAAATTATCGCACAATCGCTCTGATCCCACATGCCAGCAAGATTCTACTGAAGATTATTCAAAAGGGACTACAACCATACCTGGAACAAGAACTACCTGAAGTGCAAGCAGGGTTCAGGAAAGGGCAAGGAACAAGAGACATCATTGCGGATGTGAGATGGATCCTTGAAAAGACTAAAGAATACCAAAAGGATATCTATTTGTGCTTTATCGACTATAGCAAGGCTTTTGACTGTGTAAACCATGAGAAACTCTGGGCCACATTAAGAAGCATGGGTATACCAGAAAACCTGATCGTTCTCTTGCACAATCTGTATATTGATCAAGAAGCAACAGTTCGAACGGAACAAGGAGAAACAGAATGGTTTAAAATAAGCAAAGGTGTAAGACAAGGCTGCATACTTTCCCCCTACCTGTTTAATTTATATGCAGAGCAAATCATCAGAGAAGCAGGATTGTATGAAGACAACAGAGGTGTGAAGATTGGTGGAAGACTCATCAACAACCTTCGCTATGCTGATGATACCACATTACTGGCTGAAAGTGAAGATGATCTGAAACATTTGCTTCTCACAATCAAAGAACATAGTCTCAAAATGGGCCTGCACCTTAATGTAAAGAAGACAAAGATCATGACAACTGGCATAATCAACAGGTTCATCGTTGAAGGAGAAGCAATTGAAATTGTGAACAACTTTAACCTACTTGGATCAACTATCAATAAAGAAGCAACAAGCAGTCAAGAAATCAGACGACGCATTACTCTTGGCAGAATGGCTATGAAAGACCTAGATAAGATTCTCAAGAGCAGAGATGTCTCTCTCCATACAAAGATTTGACTTGTTCAAGCCATGGTATTTTCAAAAACATCATATAGATGTGAAAGCTGGACAGTGAAAAAGATAGACAGGAAGAAAATTGATGCCTTTGAATTATGGTGCTGGCGGCGAATACTGTGTATACCATGGACTGCCCGAAGAACAAACCAGTCGGTACTAGAGGAGATCAAACCTAAGCTTTCTTTAGAAGCTCAGATGACAAGACTTCGACTTTCATACTTTGGACACATCATGCGAAGAGAGAGATCATTAGAGAAAGACATTATGCTTGGCAAGATAGAAGGTCAACGCAAAAGAGGAAGGCCAGCAATGAGATGGATCGATACAATAACAGCAGCTACGGGTACCAGTCTGTCAACAATGAGCCGCCTGACTGAAGACCGAACACAGTTTAGGATAGCTATCCAGAGGGTCGCCATGAGTCGACTCCGACTCGACGGCACTTAACAACAACAACAACAATTCTTCATCTGTCATTTTTACCTGTGACATGAGGGCTGTGAGGCTACCTGCAAAACACAGGTTATTATCAGTGTTGTTCAAGTCTATCAACTACATCCTTTTCTTATGAATAGTATGGCTAAACGGTATAGTCTTTAAGACCCTACGAGTTCCCCCACCCTGATTTTTTATGACAACTACAACAACACGGAATATATCACAAACCTGGATTTCTCTGTGACTCTGAAGGAGTTTAGCGATCTGATTTAAGAAATCGTCAGCGTCTAATGCTTCTGGGTTTAACTTTCCAGAATACAAGGAATTGTGAAAAAGAGATGAGTGTAGATGCACCTGTACATAATCACCGGGTGAAACCCTGCTGCTAACCTCATCCAGAATATGTTGAATACCTTGCCGAATGGCGAATTGAGCCTCAGATAATGATGTTACCCTGTCTAAATTAATAAACCGAAATTCCTCTGAATAAATTACACCATTAAACTTGTCCAATTTACGATCCCACCTTTTCACAAACTGAACATAGCTAACTGGTTCTGATTCTTCAGCGGGGCCTAATGCAAGATTATTTGCTCTGTCCTCTGAAACACTGTGATCAAAGACACGGCTTTCACCACGCCCTCCGTATTCTGTACCGGCGTGTGTAGATTCACCGGCATAACATCTTTCGCTGTGTGATCTTTTCCTGTTAGACTTCTCTCCCATAGCCGTTGGTTTTCTAACATTTTCTCGATCTGAAAAAGAAAAACGTAGGGGCTAATACTTTTTTTTCTTTTACAGCGGCCTTAAAATTTAGGTGCTGGATAAAACCGGAATACTCACTATTCTGCTTGTCTTTTGGTTTTCTGTAAGGTGCCGTCTGTTGATTAGGCTGGTCATCTTGTTTTGTAGTATCTTCTTGGTCTAAAATAAAAAAGATTAAAGGTTGAGGCTGTCCTCTGAAACACTGTGAGACACATTATAAAGAGCATAGCTGCTGGAAAAATTAAAAACCACCGGACATACCTTTTAACTTTCTTTGCTGCCTTCTTTTTGTCAGAGAGAGTTTATTTGGGCCCCGCGGCTTCTACTCCTATTTTTTAAAGACAATCATAAGAGACAGAAACATTACATAGCCAACAATATTTTTAAAAAAGTAAGGCACATATCTACCCAACATGTCTGAAGAAGAAGAGTTGCAGATGATACAAGCTATAGAGAGACTATGTGATCTTTTCTAGCAGCTGAAATGTACTGCACCTTTTTAAATGAAATTCTTTTGATGGGGTTTACAGTCCCCAGACTCTAACTGAAACATCTCTGGATCTCGTAATCTTATCATATGACCTGGCTAATTCACAATGCCATTTTTTTTTTTTTTGCAGACCGTACATTGTAATAGATGCTATATATTGTATATGTGGCTAATACACATTCCCCCATCCCCAGACGCCTTAAGTGGATTTTAGTTCTACAATAGAGCTCTGCTCTCCACATTCTTATCATATGGCCTAAATCACAAGGTCCCATTTTTTCCAGACACCCCATTGTAGGTTTAATTAACTAGGCAATCCTAAAACACACAAAGCTGTAGGTTCAAAATGTTTTATTTCAAATAAAATGTTTTCATCTTGTGAAATGATTCATTTGAGCATTACAAGTTTTTAAACAAAAAATATAAAGGCATACATATAATTTTTTTGTTCATCTGTATGTTCGGCTAATAGATTCTGGAAATACATACATTTTCATAAAAAGTCAATTTTTACAGAACTTGGTGTTTTTTTAAAGAACGATCTATAATCTCTGTCACAGATTAAACCTTCTACTAGCTCTATATCACAGTTTGCTGATCTAAGCAAAATATTGAGCAGTTGTCCTGGATTTCTACTGATATTAAAATCTCTGAGTTCAAACAAAAAAATCAATTTTTTATAAACTAGGGCAGTTGCTTTCATTTTATGACCAACAATCATGGCAACATTTACAATAGGTCCTAGACACAACCTGTTACAAGTTTTATGAATTTTCTGCTGTATTTCCTTGTGTCCCCACCTTAGGCAATCATGATGTCTTTGCCCTGGAGCATGTATTACACAAGCTGCACAGTCTCTATGCATAACGCCCTGCCAGCATTTCCTGATAATACAGCCCACCGTTGCTTGTATAGCAGATTTAAATGTGTTTATTTCATCAGTTTTTTTGAGTTGTCCTTTTGGCTGGCTATGACATCAAATGCCTCCCTTTGATATGTACAGAGAAAGCACAAACAGCATAGATTGGTTGCCTGTATGTCCTCTAGCTCTTGTAGGAGCGGAGATTTGTTACAACACTTTTCTACAAACAAACTTCTCTTACCTCTGCTGATCCTAGTTCTTCCAATAAACAGTTTGTTTCTACATTTGCAGCAAGAATTAAAGCCATAAAACATGTTGAAATCACCTTAATACACCAATCTACCAAATTCCAACATATATTGAACCCTAAACCTATTCTTTTTTGTCGGAGTCAGTCGTCAAAGTGAGTGGAAATTGACCACACACCACCACGACATCTCCCTTTTATTAAATATATGAGTAAAACTTCACACTTAGCTCAAATGATGATCTCCCAAAAGATAATATGCCAGAATATCGAAAGTGACGTGCCACACGTTTTGGGTTGTCTTCAGAAACCATTCAACCCTGCTTCAGGCCATCTGAAACTGGCAAATCCTTGATCAAAGTCATAGAGCTTATACTTGAATGAACCGAGGTAAGGGCTCATATAGCTGCTGCTCACTCGGCGTCTGACATCACTTACACTAGGTGACTTCAAGCTGTCAATCACGATGAACTATGGAACATTACAGCTGCTAAGGGGGAACCCACTACAGGAGAGCACCCTTTAAGTAAGCAATGAAATGAAAATCACTATAAAAGAATAATAGATGGTGATACACTGGCCAGTTTGTTATAAAATAGTGTGCCAATCAATTTGCTAATTGAGGCCATTGGGAACAACCGTGTTCAGCTGATAAATCCATTTTTGTTCACAAAGCTGTAGCCACTGTTCGCGATCACCACCTCTAGGGTCTCTCGGTATGCAGTCCAAAACTCGCCAATGCAATGAAGGAAATTGGTGTCATATACAGACCCCCCACACAGGGAGAAGAAGTGGACAGAGATTTAATAGAAGCCATATGCAGCATTGCTAGGAAAGAGGAAGTGCTACTGTTAGGTGATTTCAATATGCCGGATGTTGCTTGGCACATCCTTGCTGCAGTGTCATCTAGAAGTAAGGAGATCCTGGATTCTCTACAGGGAGAGTTGTTCAGACAACTGGTAGAACCCACACGTGAAGGGGCTATACTGGACTTGGTGCTTACCAATGGGGAAAGTGTTTCTGATGTTATAGTCTTCGCGGGTGTTCCCCAATACCAGCTATACCATCAACAGCTCATCCAAAAGACTGCCGCTCAACTCCTCACTCATGCCAGTCAGAGATTTTATTTATTTATTTATTAATTTAACATTTTTTTATATACCTTTTTTCTCCAATTCAAAACAGGGGCTATACAGTTCAAACAACGGTAAGAATTTGAGGGTTTATTTTTTTTTACTTGCTGTCTCTCTGACTGGGAGCTCTTAAAAGAGTTTAGTTATATATTTAAAACAAATATTTTTGGTGCTTAAGTAGAAATATTTTCTTTAGTAGGGTAGGTTTAAAAATCTGCTTTGGTAACTTTCTCAGCTCTTGGGAACTGCTGACACCTAATCAGGAGTTAGTGGGCCTAATAAGGCTGTGAATGAACTGAGAGCATCTGGGGCCTGCATAAAAGGCTTCAGAGCCCTGCCCTGTTGAGGCATTCCTAACAGGGGCTATACAGTTCAAACAATGGTAAGAATTTGAGGGTTTATTTTTTTAATTGCTAGCTCTCTGACTAGGAGCTCTTAAAAGGGTTCTGGTATGTTTTTAAAACAAAGTTACATTCTTTTTGGTGCTTTAATAGAAATATTTTCTTTAGTAGGGTACGTTTAAAACTCCGCTTTTGTAAGTTTCTCAGCTCTTGGGAACTGCTGACACCTAATCAGGAGTTAGTGGGCCTGATTAGCCTGTGAATGAACTGAGATCAGCTGGGACCTGCATAAAAGGCTTCAGAGCCCTGCCCTGTTGAGGCATTCCTAACAGGGGCGATACAGTTCAAACAACAGTAAGAATTTGAGGGTTTATTTTTTAAAATTGCTAGCTCTCTGACTGGGAACTCTTAAAAGGGTTTTGGTATATTTTTAAAACAAATTTACATTCTTTTTGGTGCTTTAGTAGAAATATTTTCTTTAGTAGGGTAGGTTTAAAACTCTGATTTGGTAATTTCTCAGCTCTTGGGAACTGCTGACACCTAATTAGGTGTTAGTTCTCTCCCTTCCCTCCCCAACTCCCACCCATCCCTAGTGAGCGGCCTTGCTTTATAGGGCACCTCCCCATTTAACAAACCACAGGGACTTAGAACAGCACATTTTGAATGTAATTAAAGAGATTTAACTGTTTTTTTCTCTGACAGGACAGCTGGGAAACTGGCTGGTACTTTGGTAGATCTCTCTCTTTTGCTTTAACAGATATCTAAGCTCCACGAACAGAACAATGGTTGGGAAAAATCTTATCGCGGTGAGGCTGAGGAGCATTCAAGACAGTGAGAAGTACATTGATGAGATGCTTCCTGCAGGAACCAAGCTCTCCAGCAGAGGAGAAGATGGGTGCCAACAGAATGACGAAGGTTGGACACAAGTCACCAGGGACTGCAGAATCACCAATCCAACTACTCCAGCCCTTGAATTGAAGAACCATTATGCAGCCCTGGAAGTGGAGGAAGTGAAATCATCCCTGGAAAGGGAAGAACCAGAGCTCAAGTACCCCAAAGTTGCAGAATCGGTGACCACAAGGAAGCGAAGAAGAGTGGTGGTTGGTGACTCTCTTCTGAGGGGTACTGAGGCGTCCATCTGCCAACCAGACCTCCAGAGAGGTATAATGTCTGCCTCGTGCCAAAATCCAAGATGTTATGGAGAGTTTGCCAAGACTCATCAAGCCCACTGACTATTACCCAATGTTGCTAATCCATGTCGGAACAAATGACACTCCCAAGTATCCCACTGAGCGTATCAAAAGTGACTTCATGGCTCTGGGACAGAGGATGAAGCAGTTAGGTGCACAGGTGGTGTTCTCTTCAATCCTCCCTGTTCAGGATAAAGGCCAAGGCAGAGAGGATCACATCCTGGAGATGAATGCATGGCTGTGTGGATGGTGTCATCAAGAGCGTTTTGGTTTCCTAGACCATGGGATGCTGTTCCAATGACTGCAGAGCAAAGATGGCATCCTTCTGTCCAAGAAAGGTCGACCCGTCTTCAGTAGTAGACTGGCTAATCTATTGAAGAGGGCTTTAAACTAGATTCATTGGGAACAGATGAAGAAAGCCCCCAGGTAAGTGAAAGCCCCAAGATAAGAGATACATTAAATACCTTTATGGAAATAGGTAACAGGGGGAACATATGGAAAGCAGTGTGCATAAATGCCCGTAGCATGGGAAATAAGATCCCCAATGTTGATGCTTTGGTGGGAGTGGCCGACTTGGATTTAGTGGCAGTTACAGAAACATGGTTCACAGAAAACCATGACTGGGATGTAACTATACCTGACTATACTTTATTCAGAAAGGACAGGGTAGGAAGAAGGGGAAGAGGAGTGGCACTATATGTAAAAAATACTATTAAGGCTTTGGAATTACAGAGCTTAAAAGGGAGAGAGGAGGCATTGTGGGTTAAACTAGAAAGAGGGAAAGAGAAATCTATTTGCATTGGCATGATATACAGGCCTTCCTCACAAGAGGAAGAGGTGGACAGAGAGTTAATTGAAGACATACGCAGGATTGCTAGGAAAGGGGAGGTGCTACTGATTGGGGATTTCAATATGCCAGATGTTGATTGGCACATTCCTGCTGCAGTATCATCTAGAAGTGAAGGGATCCTGGATTCTCTACAGGGAGAACTATTCAGGCAATTGGTAACAGACCCCACAAGTGAAGAGGCCATACTGGGCCTGGTGCTTACCAATGGTGAAAGTGTTTCTGATGTTATAGTGGGAGATTATTTTGCATACAGTGATCACCAGAAGGTGTGGTTCAGTATTAGGACTAGGGCTGTTAGAATCCATTCAAAGATGAGGGTCTTAGACTTTAGGAAGACTAACTTTGCCAAGATGGGCCAATACCTCAGGGAGTCGTTAGCAGATGGGAACAGCTGGGGGATGTAGAAAAACAGAAACTGAAAGGGGATATTTTAAGGGCAACCAACCTTTTTGTTAAAATGGTAAATAAAGGTAAAAGGAAAAGGAGACCGCTATGGCTCTCGAAAGAAGTAGCTGAAAAGTTGAAGAAAAAGAGGGAGGCCTTCATGAAA
Source organism: Ichthyophis bannanicus (assembly GCA_033557465.1). Classification (NCBI taxonomy): domain Eukaryota; kingdom Metazoa; phylum Chordata; class Amphibia; order Gymnophiona; family Ichthyophiidae; genus Ichthyophis; species Ichthyophis bannanicus. Next base: position 1,180,311,922 of record CM066033.1, on the reverse strand, counting down.
TACAAGAGATCACAGAGAGAGGAAGACAGGCATCTATATTTGGAAAACTTAGAGAAGCTAGCAAAGTAGTCAGGAAAGCAAAGATTCAAAAAGAGGAGGAAATAGCCAATGCAATAAAATGGGGGATAAGACATTTTTTAGATATGTTAGTGAGAAGAGGAAGAGCAAAAGTGGTATTGTCAGACTCAAGGGTCAAGGAGAGGAATATGTAGAAGCTGATGAGGATAAAGCAGAATTACTTAACAAATATTTCTGTTCTGTGTTCACAGATGAAGAACCAGGAGCAGGACCTCAGAAAACACCCACAAACAGGAACAGAAGTGAGAGACATCTTGAACAATTTTCAGAAGACTGTGTTCGTGAGAAACTAGCTCAACTTAAAGTAGACAAAGCGATGGGACTGGATGGGATACACCCTAGAATACTGAGGGAACTTGGAGACGTTCTAGCAGCTCCACTGACTGACCCTTTCAATGCCTCATTGGAGTCGGGAGAGGTGCCAAAGCACTGGAGAGAGGCTCACGTGATGCCTTTACACAAAAGCGGAAGTAAGGATGTGGTTGAAAACTTTAGGCCGGTTAGTTTAACTTCGGTGGTGAGTAAATTATTGGAAACACTGCTGAAAGAGAAAATAGTGAGGTTTCTGGAGCCCAGCAGATTACAGGATCCGAGGCAGCATGGATTCACCAGAGGCAGGTCTTGTCAGACAAATCTGATTGATTTCTTTGACTGGGTGACCAGGGAGTTGGACCGAGGGAGAGCCCTAGATGTGGTGTATTTAGATTTCAGTAAAGTCTTTGACACTGTTCCTCAAAGGTGACTTATAAACAAACTGAGCACTCTAGGGATGGACCGTAAAGTTACTGCTTGGGTTAGAAATTGGTTGGGTGGGAGGCAACAAAGGGTACAGGTAAATGGAGCTCACTCTGAGGAGAAGGATGTTATCAGTGGTGTGCCCCAGGGATCTGTCCTTGGTCCGATTCTTTTTAACATCTTTGTTAGTGATATAGCAGAAGAGCTGTCGGGTAAGGTTTGCCTCTTTGCGGATGATACCAAAATCTGCAATAGAGTAGACACCCAGGAAGGTGTAGATAACATAAGGAGGGATCTAGCTAAGCTTGAAGAATGGTTTAGAATTTGGCAGCTGGGATTTAATGTTAAAAAATGTAAGGTCATGCATTTGGGCTGCAGCAATCCAAGGGAGCAATATAGTATACGGGGTGATGTACTTTTGTCCACTAAAGAAGAGCGGGAACTAGGCGTGGTTGTGTCTGATGATCTTAAAGTATCTAAATAGGTAGAAAAGGTGACGGCAAAAGCTAGAAGGATGCTTGGGTGCATATGGAGAGAAATGGCTAGCAGAAAAAAGGAGGTGATAGTGCCTCTGTATAAGTCTTTGGTGCGACCTCATTTGGAGTATAGTGTGCAATTCTGGAGACCGTACCTTCAAAAGGACATAAACAGGATGGAGTCAGTACAGAGGGTGGCTACTAAAATGGTTAGTGGTCTTCATTATAAAGTATATGAGGACAGACTTGAGGATCTTAATATGTACATCTTAGAGGAAAGGCGGGATAGAGGTGATATGATTGAGATGTTTAAATACCTCTGTGGCATAAATGTACAGGGGGAGAGGCTCTTTCGATTGAAATCAAGTTCTACTATGAGGGGCCATGGGATGAGGGTGAAGGGGGATAGATTCAGGAGTGATATGCGGAAATATTTCTTTACAGAAAGAGTGGTGGATCCATGGAATAGTCTCCCAGTGGAGGTGGTAGAGATGAGAATAGTATCTGAATTCAAAAAAGCATGGGACAAACATGCTTTTAACATGCATGGGACAAACATGCTTCTAAAGGAAAAAAAGCATGGGACAAACATGCTTCTAAAGGAAAAAAAGGGACTGTTTTAGTTGTTGATTTGGAAGGACAGACTAGATAGGCCATGTGGTCTTTTTCTGTTGTCATGTTTCTACGTTTCTATGTTTCTAGTTTACAATTAACAAAATAACAGTGTAAATACTGCTGTTTTTCATGGAACAATAACAATTTTAACAATGGTTGAACATTTAAACTGAACTATTTACATTAATTAGGGGGGGATAGAGAAGGGGTATGTAGCTAGGGGAGCATGGGTGGGGAGAGGGGGTTTTGCTGGATTAATGGGCATTAATTAGGGGTAGGGATCATGTCACTCCCCTTCTTATTCAACTCCACTAGCTCCCAGTGACCTACCATTACCAGTATAAGCTTCTTACCACTGTCCATAAAAGAATCCATACTGGCCAGCCTCAGTAACTCGCTGATCTCGTACAGGTTCACCTCCCTCCATGTATCCTCCGTGCTATCCACAATGACAGCTTAGCTCTTCCATCCCCGGCCCGGGCCTGCCTAGAACACACTCGTCACTCTGCTTTCTTCTTTCTTGGGCGTGCCCTGTGGAATTCCCTTCCCGCCTCCCTCCACACCAAACACTCCTATCCCCGGTTTAAATCCCTTCTATAAATCCACCTCTTCTGCAAGGCCTTTGACCTACTTCTCTCTCTCACCTAGTTTTATGATATCAGTCAGTCCACTTTGTACTTTCGCTGACTCTTATCTTGTCTCTGCTGTCATGAAGTGGTGTTCCTTTCTCTTTTCTAATGCAGCTTACGTGTTTTTTTACTCTGTAAACCACCCTGACACTTCAGCCTGGGCAGTCAAGCAAGCAATGCAATAAAGATAAAGATAGTGATATCCAGTGATCACCAGATGGTATGATTCAGTATTAGGACTAGGGCTGATAAAATCCATTTAAAAGTGAGGGTCTTAAGACTTTAAGAAAACTAACTTTGCCAAGATGGGCCAATACCTCAAGGAGTTGTTAACGGGATGGGAACAGCTGGGGGATGTAGAAAAACAGTGGACAAAACTGAAAAGGGATATTCTAAGGACAGCAAACCTTTTTATTGGAAAGGTAAATAAAGGTAAAAGGAAAAGGAGGCCACTATGTTTCTCAAAAGACATAGCTGAAAATCTGAAGAAAAAGCGGGAGGCCTTCAAGAAATAGAAGAGATCACAGAGAGAGGAAGATAGGCATCTATATTTGGAAAAACTTAGAGAAGCTAACAAAGTAGTCAGGAAAGCAAAGATACAAAAAGAAGAAGAAATAACCAATGCAATAAATTGGGGGGATAAGACATTTTTCAAATATGTTAGTGAGAGGAGGAAGGGCAAAAGTGGTACTGTCAGACTCAAAGGTGAAGGTGAGGAATATGTAGAAGCTGATGAGGATAAAGCAGAATTGCTTAACAAATATTTTTGTCCTGTGTTTACAGATGAAGGGCCAGGAGCAGGACCTCAAAAAACACCCACAAATAGGAACAGAAGTGATGGGGATCTTAAACAATTTTCAGAAGAATGTGTTCATGAGGAATTAGCTAAACTAAAAGTAGACAAAGCAGTGGGACTGGATGGACTACATCCGAGAATACTGAAGGAACTTGGGAACATTCTAGAGGCTCCACTGGCTGACCTTTTAATTGGCTCTTTGGATTCGGGAGTGGTGCCAGAGGACTGGAGAGAGGCACATATGGTCCCTTTTCACAAAAGTAGAAGTAAGGATGTGTTTGAAAACTATTGTTAGTCTAATCTCTGTGATGAGTAAATTATTGGAAACACTGCTGAAAGAGAAAATACTGTGATTTCTGGAGTCCAATGCATTACAGGATTGGAGGCAGCATGGATTCACTTGAGACAGGTCTCGTCAGACAAATCTGATTGATTTCTTTGACTGAGTGACCAGGGAATTGGACCAAGGGAGAGCCCTAAATGTGGTATACTTGGATTTCAGTAAACCCTTTGGCGCTGTTCCGTACAGGCAACTTATAAACAAACTGAGCATCCTAGGGATGGACCCTAAAGTGACTGATTAGGTTAGAAATTGGTTGAGTGGGAGGTGACATTGGACACAGGCAAATGGAGCTCACTCTGAGGAGAAGGAGGTTACCAGTGATGTGCCACAGGGATCCTTGGTCCGATTCTATTTAACATCTTTGTTAGTGATATTGTAGAAAGGCTGTTGGGTAAGATTTGTCTCTTTGCAGATGATACCAAAATCCGCTATAGAGTAGACACCAAGGAAAGAGTAGATAACATGAAGAGGGATCTAGCTAAGCTTGAAGAATTTGACAGCTAAGATTTAATGCTAAAAAATACAGGGCCATGCATTTGGGCTTCAAAAATCCAAAAGAGTAGTACAGTGTAGGGAGTAAAGTACTTATCTCCACAAAAGAAGAATGACACCTGGGCGTGATTAACATGACTAAACAGGTAGAAAAGCGACAGCAAAAGCTAGAAGGATGTTGGGTGCATAGGCAGTGGAATGACCAGCAGTAAGGAGGTGATAGTGCCTCTATATAATTATAATTATAATTATATATAATTACGGTGTAACCCCCACTGTAAACTCTCCTTGTTTCATGTAAACCGCACTGATATCAAAGAGTGCGGTATATAAGAAAAATACATAAATAAATAAATATAAGTCTTTGGTGAGAGCTCATATGGAGTATTGTGTGCAATTCTGGAGACCACACCTTCAAAAGGATATAAACAGGATGAAGTCGGTGCAGAGGGTGGCTACTAAAATGGTTAGTGGTCTTCGTTATAAGCATATGAGGATAGACTTAAAGATCTTAATATGTATACTTTAGAAGAAAGGTGGGATAGAGGAGATATGATAAAAATGTTTGAATACCTCCATGGCATAAATGTACAAGAGGAGAGCCTCTTCGATTGAAAGCAAGCTCTGCTATGAGGGGACATAGGATGAGGGTGAAAGGAGATAGACTCAGGAGTAATATGTGGAAATATTTCTTTACGGAAAGAGTAGTAGATGAGTGGAATAGTCTCCCAGTGGAGGTGGTAGAAATGAGGACAGTATCTGATTTCAGACAAGCATGGGACAAATACAGAGGATCTCTAAAGGAAAAAGGGGACTTTTGTAGTAGTTGATATGGAAGGGCAGACTAGATGGGCCATATGATCTTTTTCTGCTGTCATATTTCTATGTTTCTATTAGATTATGGAGGGGTAAAAGGTACACTGAGAGAGGATAAGATTATAGTGGAGAGACTAATTCATTTTTTGCTTCAGTCTTTACTGAAGACGATGTAGGAAACTTACCCATGGCAGAAATTATATTTAAAGGGTGATGTATCAGAGGAATTGAAAGAAATCTCAATAAATCAGAAAGATGCAATGCAGCAAAGTGATTAAGAATAGCAAATTGCCTGGACCAGATAGCATACATCCCAAGGTGCTAAAAGAACTGAAATATGAGATTGTAGAACTACCATTAATAAGCTGTGATCTATCATTAAAATCATCTTTAGTGCCCAAAGATTGGAAAATGGCCAATGTAACGCTAAAAAGGGTTCCAGTGGTGATCTGGGAAACTACAGACCAGTGAGCCTGACATCAGTAGTCGGCAAAATGATAGAAACCATTATAAAAATAAAGTTACTGAACACATAGGGGTATGTTTACTAAAATGCGGTAAACGTGAATAACGCGCGTTGTATGACGTTAACGACCGCAAGTGCAGTGTAATGCACGTAAACACACGCCAACGACCGGTAACGTCGTACTACGCGCGGTAACTGCGCTTAACGATCGTAAAGCCCCGCGGCGCGTTAAAACAGCGCAGAAGGTGGAGAGTGGGCGGAGAGAAGGGGTCAATGGGCGGAGAGGGGGCATGGAGAGGCTCCCCCTCACTAACGCGCTGTAATTCTGAGCTCAATTCCAACGCGAATGAAAACCTGCCGTTAAAGGCATTTAAAGGGAAGAGAAAACATTTCCGTCAGCAATGTACAGAAAAACCGGGGAAACACACAAAATGTGAGCAGTGTGATACATGTGCACTGAACAAAATAGCACATAAAACGTTAAAAATGACCACAGGAAACATTTTAAAAAGCATAATACAGCTGGGCAACAGTGATAGCAATGGGAAACAAGGAACAACACTGCCTGGAAAGCACCAAATAAAAAAGAAATGATGTGTGGAAGGGTCTACGCTCCACAGACCCTTTTAAAGATCATTTCATTGTAATGGATTGTCCTGGGAGTGTTGTGTAATGTTTCCCAATGATATCATTGTTGCCCAGCTTGGTTATGGGTGTGTGCCCCTTTTGTGAGGTATTCTCTGAGGTTTATGTGCACCGTTGTCTGCATACAAGGTAAATGAGGTCACAGTAAACCTGTTGCAGAGCAGGGTTTCTGACTCGTCAGGCCGGTTTAACTAACTCCAGGGACTACACTGTCTCTGTGGCCACAGTGTGGTGCAACGAACACAGCCAGTGCCTGTAAGACCAGAGGGTCACAGGTTCAAATCCAGTTGGGGCTCCTGCCCAACCCAGTCCCCATAGCTTTACCCACCACTAAACAGTGATAGTAAAGACACACCTTTATTGCAGAGAACATACGCATGGCCTATATTTTACCACACCAGAAAACAGGCACATTACCTTAAAGCAGAGTTCCGCAAATGTAGTCCTGGAGGGCCCCACAACATTCCGGTTTCATGCTGCCTCCAATAAAGATGCCTGTGCTGCATAGCTATGCAACCACCCCCATGTTATTGCAGATGTAGCTCATGCATATTTATGAGGGACAGCATGAAAACCCGAACGGTGTTTGGAACACCAGGACTGGAGTTGGGGAACTCTGCCGTAAAGCAGCAGCCAACAGGGCCACACACCCACCCAGGCCCCATTGGCCAATGCCACCTGGAGAGGCAAGACATTGGGTCCTGCCTGTATCTCCCAATACTAGCAGTTGCATACCTTAGCAATGCCACCCTACACCTGGGTATATGGTACACAGCTATCAAACGTTTGCTATGAGAACTGGCAGATATCAATTCCTCTGTTAAGCACATTTTGCTCATTGAGCTCCACCATTACAATCATTCTGATGTCTGCGGTGTGTGCTACAGGTCTGGTCTCTGACAGTGTTCACCACCCTGGGGAGTGACCCCCCAACAGTCTTGTGTACCATATCCATGCCTGTACTATGCCCATGACTGGTGTGGTGTGTATGGCTGCTGACCACCTCTATAGTAGCACAATGCTGACATCGGTGTGGGGGTTGTTGTCTGTCTATCCAGTGTGTGGTGGTTGCAAACACCTTCCACAGGCCACACTGCCAGCAATGTTGCCAGTATTGGGCTGCCAATGTGCATAATGAGGAGCAAGGTACCATGGGTATAGGCCGGACAGGGTGGCCTGGCCAGGGCGCATCTGCACAGGGCATTAGGGCAGTGACAGGCACATTGTAGTGGCCGGCCACCACCTACACAGACAGGGTGACCTCAGTATGTGCTGCTGAGAGATCACTCTCACCCTGACTGTGCAGTGACCACAGCATGGCTAGGCACCCCCATAGTGCTATCTAGTATTTCTCTCATGTTATATATATGGGTTGCCTTTTGGGGTCCTGTCACTGATTTAACTGTGTATGCTGACATCCCAGTTCTGGGTGCAGGCATTGCCACTGGGCACTAGCAGACTATTTGCAGCTGGTATGCGTTGTGATGGAGTGGCTTGCAGTGGCTGATGGCTTGCACCAGGGGAATATCAGATAGTGGTGGGGTGCAGCATGCCATATCTAGGCCTAATGTCTGTCTGCTATTGTGTTATGGATGTGTACAGAGCTGCATTGACTGCTCTGTGGGGTGTGTGTCCCTCAGTAGGACTGGGGTTGATGTTCCCCCCTCTATGTCCACCTTGCAGGGAGGTAGATGTTGTATCTTTTGATAGGAGACCCTGTTTGCCACCCTGGGGGAGGAGGGGGGGGGTGGTGGTGGTGCATGGGCCCTCCTGGGTGTCCATGGGGGCTACACCTGACTGATGCAGACAGAGATGTCCAAGGTGTATCTGCAGAAACTAGCTGTCTCACACTATAACACTGCTGTGGACCTGCACCATGGCCTCTTTCAGCCATGGACGTTGCTGTGGACCTGGTGCTTGGCGCCTCACTGCACCCTCAGGGTGAGCACAGTACCCGCACGCTGTGACGGGTGTGTGGCTACCCTGTGCCGGTACAACACAACGGTCAGTAACCCCTACCAGGCCGAGGTGCTGTGGGGGTGCACATGGTCGCTTCCCCCCTACCAGGCCGAGGTGCTGTGGGTGTGCATTCCCCATCTTGTGTGTTATCTGTGGACAGCTGATTTGCATGTGCAGTGCATCATGGGTGTGACTGGCGCAATCCAACCCTGGGGGAATCCAGCGCTGCTCACAGGCTTTGATAACCCATAGGCCATCCCACGTACATATGTTAGCATTGTGCATTAGGTGCAGGACACCCTACCGAGTCTGTCATATAAGGTTCCCACACAAGTAAAAAAAACACATACCCACGCACGATTGTACGCGCGTCGCTACACACGCCCCAACGTACATTGTTACGCACACTGCGAGGGTGTGTTTCTGTATGCAGTACTCGACGTATAGCAAAACATGCCTTCTCACAGCACACTGGGGACTCGAACCCATGCTGCCTGTAATAGTGGTCAGTACACTAACCATTATGCTACAGCTCTGTGTTAGTGCTCTGTGTCTGTATATCTTCCTATGATGTACGTCCGCAGCAACGCACGCACGTACGCCCACAGTAACGCACGTGGCCACGCCCCCAGCAACGCACGTGGCTACGCACCCAGCAACGCACGTGGCTGAGCAGCAAAGGCATTTGGAAGAAATGGCATCCATGTCAAGGAAGCCTCTCTTCAGCCAGAGGGACATCTACCTACTAACAGAGCTGTTCTGCCTCCGCCAGCAGAGGCTCTTCCCTGGCTCATCCAGGAGGCAGAACCTGGCAAGGGTCAGGAGGGCCTGGGAGCGCCTGGCCCATAGGTTCAACAGGAGCTCAGGACTACCCACGTGAGGTAAGTGCATGGGGACAAGTCCCCAAATGATGAGACAAAAACAAAAACACACCCAATAACGTCAGCACAAATACACAATGCACTGACAGGGAATAGCAGTGCTGACACATCCTGCGGCTAGCAAAGTCTGCCACACACCCCAGAAAAAGGCACCCCTGCCCCAAGGGGGTAGCTGCAAACCATGGCAGAGCAGCACCAAAGATCACAGAGGTATGGTATAGGGTGCCTTTGCAGGCCAGGGATGTCCCCATCCACAAGACACCCCAGTCCCACCTCTCAGGCCAACAGGAAAGGAAGGGGTCTGCACCATGTCTCCTTTAACCAACACATTTGCAAAATGCATCCTCTGATGCTGCAAGCCCCAAATGAGGGCATCTCTCCCCCACCCTGCCCACTGTCTGCTTGTGCCCTGTGTGATTAAAGAATACACACCCCAGCTCCAAGCAGATGTAGGCCCCAAATGAGGGCAACTCCCCTCCACCCTGCCCACTGTCTGCTGGTGCACTGTGTGATGAAAGAATACAAACCCCAGCTCCAAGCAGATGTAGGCCCCAAATGAGGGCAACTCCCCTCCACCCTGCCCACTGTCTGCTGGTGCACTGTGTGAGGAGAGCAAACAAAACCCAGCAACAAGCAGAAGTGTGCCCCAAATGAGGGCAACTCCCCTCCACCCTGCCAACTGTCTGCTGGTGCACTGTGTGATTAAATAATAAAAAACCCCAGCTCCAAGCAGATGTAGGCCCCAAATGAGGGCAACTCCCCTCCACCCTACCCACTGTCTGCTGGTGCACTGTGTGATTAAAGAATACAAAAACCCCAGCTCCAAGCAGATGTAGGCCCCAAATGAGGGCAACTCCCCTCCACCCTGCCCACTGTCTGCTGGTGCCACTGTGTGATGAAAGAATACAAAACCCCAGCTCCAAGCAGGATGTAGGCCCCAAATGAGGGCAACTCCCCTCCACCCTGCCCACTGTCGGCTGGTGCAACTGTGTGATGAAAGAATACAAACCCCAGCTCCAAGCAGATGTAGGCCCCAAATGAGGGCAACTCCCCCCTCCACCCTGCCCACTGTCTGATGGTGCACTGTGTGATGAAAGAATACAAACCCCCAGCTCCAAGCAGATGTAGGCCCCAAATGAGGGCAATTCCCCTCCACCCTGCCCACTGTCTGCTGGTGCACTGTGTGATGAAAGAATACAAACCCCAGCTCCAAGCAGATGTAGGCCCCAAATGAGGGCAACTCCCCTCCACCCTGCCCACTGTCTGCTGGTGCACTGTGTGATTAAAGAATACAAACCCCAGCTCCAAGCAGATGTAGGCCCCAAATGAGGGCAACTCCCCTCCACCCTGCCCACTGTCTGCTGGTTGCACTGTGTGATGAAAGAATACAAACCCCAGCTCCAAGCAGATGTAGGCCCCAAATGAGGGCAACTCCCCTCCACCCTGCCCACTGTCTGCTGGTGCACTGTGTGATGAAAGAATACAAACCCCAGCTCCAAGCAGATGTAGGCCCCAAATGAGGGCAACTCCCCTCCACCCTGCCCACTGTCTGCTGGTGCACTGTGTGATGAAAGAATACAAACCCCAGCTCCAAGCAGATGTAGGCCCCAAATGAGGGCAACTCCCCTCCACCCTGACACTGTCTGCTGGTGCACGGTGTGATTAAAGAATACAAACCCCAGCTCCAAGCAGATGTAGGCCCCAAATGAGGGGCAACTCCCTCCACCCTGCCCACTGTCTGCTGGTGCACTGTGTGATTATTAAAGAATACAAACCCCAGCTCCAAGCAGATGTAGGCCCCAAATGAGGGGCAACTCCCCTCCACCCTGCCCACTGTCTGCTGGTGCACTGTGTGATTAAAGAATACAAACCCCAGCTCTAAGCAGATGTAGGCCCCAAATGAGGGCAACTCCCCTCCACCCTGCCCACTGTCTGCTGGTGCACTGTGTGAATACAAAAGAAAGACCCCAGCTCCAAGCAGATTGTAGGCCCCTAAAGGGGTCCCCTGCAAAGACCCTGTTCCCTGGGAAACAGGCCCTGTATGGGATCACAAAGGAAAAACCACAGCCTAAGGGCATCCTAGTGAGGACTGTAGGTCACAACCTCCCACCCAAAAAGTGGCTGATTGGCACATGCAGATGTGTGTAGGTGGCACACACAGCTGTGATGTGTTATGTACGTGGGCCGCACATACAGTGCACATGGTGCACCGACCAGGGTGATGTGTGTGTGGCCCACACATGGGGCTGTCACACGTTAACGGCAAGGGGGCATGAGCGCCCACCCAATAGGGGCAGGCGCTTGTTGTATGCAATGGAGAGTGGTAGATGCAGAGGCAGGGACCCACCACGTGTCCCCACGGTAGCTAAGGGCAATGTTCGTTGTCACCCCTACAGGTGGGAGGGACCTTCGAAAGAAGGCTCGTGAGCTGAGGGCCCGGTACCCCCGCTTCGTTGCCAGGGTTGCAGCGCGAAGGAGGATGGCACAGCAGAATGGGTGAGTACCGCGACATGGCCATGTAGGGGAACGAGTGGTGCAACCACAGGTCCACAGTGACAGGGGAAGAGGATGTTTCCCCAGGGGATGACATGTGTTATCTCTCCCACAGCTGATGCACGTGCAGCCATCGTGGACGAGGGGCCAGAGGAGCCTCCAGACGTTGCGGCCCGGGAGGGAGACAAGGAGCAGCGCGAAGATGAGGACGGCGGACCAGAGCAGGGAGCCGAGGATGGGAATGAGTGCGCATCCCCACGCCACGATGAGGGGGAGGAGGGGGGGTGATGATGGGGGCCAGCTGGGAGGGAATGTGGGGGATGCTAGGGAAATGGGGGGACTGATGGTGTGGAGCCTGGGGAGCAGGATGAGGAGGGGGGGGGATGGGATGTGAGTGGAAGGGAGGGGGATGGGGGGGAGGGGGGTGGCAGGGTGAGGGAGGGGAGGCAGGGGGGGAGGGGGGTGGGGTTGTGGGGAGGGTGTTGGACGCAGGGGGGGAGGGAGGGGGGGAGGGAGGGGATGTACAGCGGGGGGGTGGGGCGGGGGCAGGTCCCCAATGGCACAGCTCCGCCACAGGGCACTGGGGGCACCAGCCACTGCCCCATGATCAGGGCGCGGCAGGCCCTCTGGACGTGTGCCTCCAACACATGGCTGCAGGCAGGTCTGCTGTCCATGCAGCCACACAGACACGGGGAGATGTGTGTCTGTGCCGGCTGCAGGTTGGTGCGGGCCTGCGCCTGGCTGCAGCTGTGCGTGCCCCAGGCACCAAGCCCAGAGGCAGTTCGCTCTAATCCAGGGCCAGGTACTGGCGACATGATCCATGGTGGATGGCTGGTGACCATCTGCCGGGTGAGCGGGATATGGGTATGACGCCCTGGCCGTTTCCGCAGACGGTTCAGCCACCATCCAAACAGGCGTCCCCAGGGTGTTGTAATGTGTGCGGGGGACACAATGGCACACCCACCCTGTGGACGGGACCGTGCCATTGAATGTCCACCACATTGGCCACAGGGATGCGGAGTGGACACTTGCCAATTTGCAGTGGCATGCGTGGTGTGGCCATGCCGGCCATCAACTGACAGCATGGAGCCATGTCAGCCGGATGTGAAGTGTTTCTGTATCAATCGTAAATAATGTAAATATGTTTTAAAAAAAGAGTTATAACATGTTGGTATGAAAACATATGGGTTAACACTGTTGGTCAGATGTCCCTCATTGCCTGATGACAGTGGCACGGGGCTGCGAGTGATGGGGTGTGTGGCCGGGGCCACTATTGGGGCCCAAAAGGTGTGGAAGTCGAACAGGTAAGGTTATGTGAGGACAGTGAGTCACCCCCACAACCAGACATGTCACCAGCTACGTTGCTGTTGTGGGTGGCCCACCAAGAGGGGTGGGGAAGGGTGGGGTGCATGCATGGACTGACGTGCAACAGCATGTGTTGTTTGGTAGGTGCGGGGGGGCAGGACAGCACAGAGTGGACCAATGGGACATATGGCGGGGGGAAAGTGGATGGCCTGTGTTATCCTATCCAGCCTTGTCCATATTGGTGGCCTGTGGTGGCAAGGGAAAAACGGCGGCCTGAGGTTGTATATGTTACCGGTGGGGTTAGGGGGGAAACACAGAGGGTGCACACAGGGCCGGCCCGTCCATTGAGCAGGGAAGCTGTTTTGCACAGGGCCCAGCCGGTTTCGGGGGGCCCCGCGCAACGAACATTCTTCCCGTTCGTAATTTGGTATTAGAAATCAAAACATTAAAGTGGCCGCTTGCTGCCGCGGGCGGGCGGTATGGAGTGTTTTTTCCCGCGGGGCTCCCTCTGGCACGGCGGGACTCTCCCGGCGCGGCTCAGCCCTCTCTGACGGCTTGACAGATACGCGAAGGGGAGAGAGTCTCCTTTGCGTCTGTTTAAGCACGCAGGGGCCGATGGGTAGATTTTCCATCAGACACATGCGGGCACCCCCCTCCATACACAGAGACGCGAGGGTTTGACTCTCTCTCCCTGTGCGTATCTGCAAGACGGCCAGAGAGAGGGGCTGGGTGCCGTGCCAGGAAGAGTCCCGCTGGGCATGCAGAGGGCAGCCCACGCGGGACCATCCATGACGCCACCGCGGCAGTGGCAAGCTTTATTTGGTTTTAGATTTGCCATCAGCCGAGGGGGGGGGCCGGTAGGACTGGCAAAGGGCTAGGGAGGGAGGGTGGGTGAGACTGGCAATTGGGCGAGGGCGGGAGGGAGGGGGGGAGGGGGGTTAAGACTGGCAAATGCGGGAGGGAAGGAGGGCGGGGGAGGGAGGGGGTTAAGACAGGCAATGGGCTGGGGGGGGTGGTTAAGACTGGCAGTGGGCTGATGGGGGGATAGGACTGATAATGGGTTATAGGGGGGCTAGGACAGAAAACGGGCTGATGGGGCGGGGTTGGGACCTGAGGTGGGCTGATGTGGTTAGGACTGGTAATGGGTTATAGGGGGGGCTTCAACTGAAAATGGGGTGATGGGGGTTAAGACTGGGAGGTGATTGACGGGGGGGGAGGTCGGGTTATGGGTTGGGGGGTTGCGAGGAATGGAAATGGGCGGTGGGAACAGCTAGGGGAGGACTGGAAAATGGGCTGAGTGGAGGGGAGCTATGCCTTGACATGGGCTGATGGTGGGGCTAGGAAATGACGCGAAAATGGGCTGATGGGGGGGGTCTAGGATTGACAATGAGCTGATGAAGGAACTTGGACTGGAAATGGATGGGGGAGCTAGCGAATGGAAATGGGCTGATGCAGGGGCTAGAAGGGAATGGATGCGTGGGTGAGACAGGAACTAGAAGGGAGCGGATTGTAGGGGGAGGATTAGAAGGGGATGGGGCTGGGAGGAGTCGAGAGTATAATGGAGAGGGGAAAGATATGTTCTGTTGGAGGGATGATATTCGACAATTGGGCAGGTATTGGGAGAGTATTTGTTGATTGAAGATGGAGGTGTAAAATGTGTGTGGAGCAAATAGGAATGAGGAAAGAGCAAAGGGAGAAAGATTAGTATGTTTTAAAGAAGATGTAGAGAGGAGAGAGAATGGAAAACAAAGTAGAGGAGAGAGGAAAGGACAAAAGGGACAGCAGACGATGGAGAGGTTAGCAGGAAAAATGACGAAACCAGAAGAAAGTGGCTGGACCAATTGCAACTGAACAAGAATATGATCAAAAGGTGGCACCAGTGTTTGCGTGACAGTGGGCTGGTGAGGGGCGAGGTTCGGATGACTGCAACCGATGACAGTTGCTGGATGTAGCTCCTGGGGGACCACTGTGTTAGTAGGAGTGTGCCATGATGGGGGCCCACTGGGTGTAGGTGTAGATGGGGGGCCAACTGGTGAACAGGGGACGGGTAAGCCATTACAGGGGGGGTCGATCATAGGGGACGGTGAAAGATGCATGGCTGTGATCAGGGAGGCCACAGTGGTAATGTGTGACGTGTGTGGACTAAGTTGGATGTCTGCGGGAGCATGTAACCCTGAGTACGTCACAATGTACAGTTGTAAATACTGTGCTTGATGAGCACGCTGGGAGCGGCACATGTGGCTCCCCATGCAGGACATACAAGTGCACACACACCGTCACAGAGAACGATGGTGGCGGAGGACCCAAAAGGGTATTGGCCCATGGGGTCCCTGGGCACCCACGGCACATTGCAGCGCCACGCACGACATTGCATTGATTGACCAGCAGTGCAGCAGCCTGCGTGATTGGCAGCATACCCATGGTGGCCAGGGCTGTAGGGTTTGGGGGACAGTGGTTGAATGGACATCTAGGGGTTCGCAACGTAACCCTCACATGGGGCTGGGGGTGGGGTGGGGGGTGGGGTTGTGCTTGTCATGCAAGACATGAGACAGGGGGGCACATGTCACCATCATTGGCAAGCTGTGTGGCCCTTTAGTTCGACCTTCCCCCGGCCACCCCTTGTACGTCCCCGCCAACCCCTTGGCGTTTGCCGCCCCCCTGCTGCTGGTGCTGCTGCACGCGGTGGAGGCTCCTGGGGCTGCTGTACCGGGAGGGCTTCATGACACCACTCCCTGCTGCGCATCACGTTTCCCAGTGCGGCAACCATTCCCTCACATGCCACGGCCATGCGGGCCGCCACGTGCCAGGAGGGCAGTCATGGTTCGGCTGGTGGCGCCTGACTGGCATTCGCAATTGGCGCCGTTGTGTCCGGGGCCACAGCTGCGCAAGGCATGCCGTATACCGGTGGGGGGCGGAGATGTTACAATGGGGAGATGTGGGAAACAGCAACACATGCTCGGGTCCATATCTACCAGAGCAGGATAGGACACTCCCCCTCAGCATCTCTGTGGGCTGATTCAGAGTGGGCCTGCATCTGTGCGATCACATCCACCACAGCGGCCATGTGCCTCATTTCTCTGTTGCCCCCGCACATCCACCGGACACGTCCCCAGTGTCCTCTGCGGGGATTGGTGCGCCAACATCTCGCTATGTCGGGGACGTCCATTTCCCCATCCCCAAGGGGTGCATCCTATCTCTCCACACCCACATTGGCGGACCCTGCACCAATGTCAATGGGGCTTGGTGGGCCCATGTCTGCACCAGCGTGTGGCTCCTCCTCCGGGTCGATGGTGCGGGGATCACATGGGTGCCACAGGGATACATACGTCAGGAGGGGTGCTACTTGCTGTCGGCCCACCCCATCACAGACCCCAGAAGGCCATCCGTGGGTTACCGATCCACGTGTGTCAGAGCCATGCTGTAGTGGCACCCCACTAGGTTTGTGCACTCCCCCAGCAGGTGCCCCCTGTTGGTCCGCCCCTGGGCCCCCCCCCACCTCTGGGTGCTGAGGCACACCCCAGACAAGGCCAATCATCACTCTCAACCTGGCCACACTCAGCCTGTCCAAAGAGGGGGACGTGTGTTGTCGCGTCTAGGCCATCCCTTACACGTTTGTGGCCCTAGTGGTCCCTGCCAGGCCAGCCATGTGTGGCATGCAACATGCTGTCAACCTCTGCTGCCATTGTGGGCCGTACACCCATGCACAGTATCAAATTCAAAAACACTCCACGGGCAGGTTTCTAGAGTGTAGTAAGCCATAAACAAAAAAAACTCACTCTACCACAACAATGTTTGTTTCTTTATCAAAACACACAGGGGACTTTCCTGTGAGTGCCACTATGGGACAGAGGTGGCAAGGTCTCAGCTCTCTCGGGCAAAGGGCATCAATAATCAGAAACATAAGTCCAGCTTTTCCTGCCAAACATACGCCCATTCACATCAATGACCCATTGCCTCCTCCAGAGTGTATAAGCCATATGTAGCTACCTATTTGTGTTTGAATGTGCATATGGTGGAGGAGGGCAATGGGTCATTGATGTGACATGGGCGTATGTTTGGCAGGCAAAAAAGCTGGACTTATGTTCTGATTATTGATTGCCTTTGCCCGAGAGAGAGGAGACCTTGCCACCTCTGTCCATTCATTTGTGGCAATCACAGGAAAGTCAACCGTTTTTTTTGATAAAAGAAACAAACATTGGTTGTGTTAGAGTGAGTATTTTTGTTATCAGTTATCACATGCAATGCATATTGCCACCCACTGCCACCCATACACAGGCCCCCCACCACCAATCGTGCCTCATGTATGATGGTCACACTGTTGTTCTCATTTGTCACCCTTGTGCAGGACAGCAACTCTTACTGCCCCCCCCCCACACTTCTACTTCTCATACCATGTGACCGTGATACATTCCCACTTGGGTCTGCATTAACCTCTTACCTGCTTGTGGGTGGGCCGTGTCCAATGCTGCAGGGAGTCCGTGCACATAGATTGTCCCGAGCCGATCAGCCAGGCGTTCCTCTCCAGCTTGCTAAGGTTTGGGACATATGCTGGTCCACCTCCAAGTGCCTTGGGCCCCTCGCCACGCTCACGTAACAGCTCGGGACTTACAAGGCGTTTGATATCGTGTATCTCTTTCGGAGATTTTCCGCATCCGGGTGCGGTTCCCCGGCTGCGGCAACCGCTGACTGGGGACCTCTGAACCACGCCCTTGAACGCATGGCAATGGTGAGTGTTGGCACTCTGCAGCCCAAAAAGGAGGTACATAGCGCTCACGTAAATTGGCCAGCAGTAGGTCATTCTCCTGCTGTGCTGAAGCGTACGGCGCGATGACGTGTGTCATCTGGGACAGGGAGGACCTGGCCTGGCATGGCCTGCCACCTCTATGCCCACCTGGAGCGTGATGATTCAAAGATGGTCCTGCAACGAGTCCGGTTGAGATGGGGCTGGTGAAGCTGGCTGATGTGCACTGTTCTGGGGGATGTACCTGGTCCTGTGCTTGGGGATTATCCCTACTGTTCAGTATGAGTTGGCAAGGGGGTTAGCCAGACATTGCCAAACCTATATATAGGTTATCATGGGGTGTGGCTCGGGGGGTGTGGGGTACCCACTGAGCCACGTGTGCTGTGCGGCACGTTCCGGCGCGCATTGCTCCGCGCCTTGCTCCACGCCGGAAGTTACATCATATGTGTGCGTGTACGCACTACTGGACAGGTCACGGATCACTCCTACACATCCCTTCTAGAGCAGTTTAGTTCAGAGTAATGCTGCTGCACATGTACCCTCCCTTGGTTTTTTATGTTTTTGTTTTTGGTTTGTTTGTTTTTTTGTTTTTTTTGTTTATATTGTTTTTGTTTTTTTTTTTTTTTTTTTTTTTGTTTCTTTTTTTTTTTTTTTATTTTTTTTTTTTTTGATTTTTTTATGTTTATCTCCGCCATAATGGTAGAGTAGGCTGAAACAGCGCTACGTGAAACGTACGCGACCGCACTGACGTTGCACGTGCTGTTACGTGCGGCGTAACGCGTGTTCCATCGCCTGCTCATGGGCACATGTATTTTATGTCACTCCTGCATTGGCGTCTGGGTGTGGCTTACGGTGTGATACGCAGTTGATATACACCCTGCGACATCACTCGGACTCACCTGCATAAGTGAGATACTGGAATGATTTGTCCTGGCTGCATCTTATGAACGCGCGGAGCAGCGCCCGATGCACTTTTCATGACGGGTAACACATCAAGTCTGATTACTGCAGTCCAGACCATTCTGTTTCCCCAGGGGAGTGGCAATCCTGTGGTGTCCATCCCCACCCACAACCACTATTTCTATCCCTGCTACCCCTCACTAACTGTGTCGATCATGGCTCAAACGGCGCATTCAGGTGGTGCAGTCGTTGCATTGGTTGAGCTGGCAGACCTACTCTACCAGTGAGCGAGTGGGAGATGTTGTTCCTGGGGCTGGTGCCCTGGGCCATAGGTTGCACTGCCACTGCAACTCAGGCCTGCAGCTGTTTGGCCTGCCCAGGATGGTGTGGTTGACCAACGGCGCCATAGGCGTGTGCTGAGGTACAACAACGCTTGCGGCGTCTCTACAGGCCCATTCTTTTGCTCCCCAGAACCTGCGGGATTGCCCGGTATTCTCCCTCTACACGTCTGGACACAGGGGCCATTAGGGAGTCTCTCGTCAGGATCACAGACCTGCCCTTGAGCCCCTGACTGCCCGTTCACATGCTAAGAACCGGGTATGACCAAGCTCCTGGCTGCCCTACATTTCTTTGCCCATCCGGCTGTTTCCCATCCTCAGTCTGCAGCAGGATGGGTGGCATGAGTAGGCCCACCTTCTCAGCTTGTCTCCACCAGGATACGGCGTGCCATGGTCATCCGGGTTGGCGAATTACATAGCAATGTCCCAACATTAGGCAACAGTGGGCCTGTCCCTGGCACAGGCATTCCATAGGAAATTGGCTGGGATCCCACACGTGATTGGCGCTATAGATTGCAGACACATCTTGCCCTCGTCCCGCCACGCGACAGGTAGGTTGTGTACCGCAACCGCAAACACTTCCATTCCCTCAATGTGCATTTGTCTGTGATGCAGGTATGGTCCGTATCCTGAATGTGGTTCCACGGTTCCCATGGTCCTGCCCATGACTCCGTATATCCTGGCAGAACTCGGCAATTGTTGTTTTGGGACAGTTTCAGGCCGGTCCAGTTGTTTGTGACGACATCCTGCTGGGTGGGTATTCCGCTTATTTGCACAGTGCGCCCACTGTAGGTGGGTGTGATCTGCTGCATTGTCACCATTCTCCACTGGTGTACTTTCATTGCAGTTATTTCTGCGAGTGCCATGTTTGGGTGTGCCTCACCACCTCATTCCATGTCACTAGTGTCCTGGTCCTAGACCTCTGTTTTGTCACAACCACCTCTGCTGTCTAAGAAATTGTGTGTTGGTTTGCTCGCACATGTGTGTCCCAGCAGGGCCAGTGTGGTGTCTGTTTTCTCAACTGCCCTTGCCCTCTTTTTTCCCAGGTGAACTGTGTTCATTGTGCGTATCAGTGTCTGCATATGCTGTTGTCCCCCCCATGCCGGTGAGCTACCCATTCATCCTATCCATGGCCTCCACATCCGGCCACTGGCATACTGCACTGGCTTTGTACCCATGTCTCACAGTTGCGTCAGTCACTTGGCGAGCCCGTCTTTGGCATGGATGTCGTTGAGGCAGCCTGGGTCGGGGGGGGGGGGCCTAGACCCCACCCTCATGGGCCTCATTATGGGTGCGCGGCCACATCTTTATGGACATGCTGTGGGCTCCCCAGGGGATGTGCTGGTGCCCATTTAAATATCACACGTGTCTGCTGCATGTCTGGGCAACGTCTTCGGTGTCCCCTTTCAACCACCGCCGTTTGCTTCCCCCATACCACCTACGAAATGTTATCCCTGTGCTTCCTGCTGTTTATGCGTACAGTCCGGGGCAGCCACCTACTTGCACACCTGTGTCTCCCTGCACCCCCGGTTGCTATTTGACGAATGTCCCAGTCACTTTGCCTCACAGCGCCCGCCTGTCTGCTTTTGGTGAACCAGCATCTTTCACATGTCAATGTGTCACGGTTACATGGTTGTGCACTGCCACTAATCAAGCAGGTCATGTTCCATTGTCCCTGTCCTCAACAGCCTCTTCTGCGCTACCACTTGTGTGCAACTTCTATTTGCCTCATATGTGTGTGGCCGGCCTCTCCGTCTGTCCAGTTCTGATTTTTTAGGTCGGTCATTCCAATATTGGCTCAGCATGCATGTGAATTTGCACCATTGTTGGTCTGCAAGTGATTCAGGATTATGGTTGTCGCACCTGGCTGCTCACCCCTGTGCGTCTCCCACTGACAGATGCAGAGCTACGGTACAATGAGGCCCATGCCTCCAGTCGCTCAGTGATTGAGCGAACCTTTGGGCATCCTCAAAGTTCGCTTCAGGTGTCTGAGATAAGGATGAACTGGCGGGGCCTTACCGTACGAACTACTGGACTGTGGCAAGGATCATCATAGCCTGTTGCATCCTCCACAACATTTGCTCTCATTCACAATGTTCCTGTCGACATTAAATGAGGATCTCGGCCCGGATCCGATGTGCCCTCCTGCACCTTCCACATGGTGACACACGTGCGGGGATGGCATCCAGGCAGCATCTAAATCGAGGAGATCTTTACCTGTAATTTATGGGTGTGCTGGTATGTGTCCTCTGGGTAAGCCATGTGTTAGGTGGTGTGAGGATTGTGCAGCACTGCCATCTAGATGCCTCCATATTACTCTGTCCTGATTCTTGGGCTCCACATGGATGAGGCTTCTGTGGTTCCAGGCCCACCCGTATGTGCCTTATACTGCTGCAGGAGGCTGTGCTCTTCATGGTTTGGGGGAGGTGGGGGGTGGTTTTTTTTTGTTCAATATATGCAGGCCTTCTTGTTGCACCGGGGAGCTCGTGGTGAGTTGCAGGGTAGTGGGGCCTTGACATGGCATCGTTCATGTTCTGACTACACATATATGATTGTCCTTCCAGCTCTCTGCCACTCGCTCCTATGGTGCTGCACACTGTATTTGGGACCACTGCTAGCCTTCAATGGCGGCTCTTACGCAGTTCGCTATCAGGTCACGGCAGAGGTGGCCTTTAACCTGTTCACATCTTGGTGCCTAGCAATCGACAATTGTATCTCTGCACACATCTTGTGCAGCTAGTGTACAGTGTACGTTCTTGCACAGCGTCAGTGTCTTATCGGGTTGCTAGGTTGCTACAGCCCACTGGCTAATGGGTCTGTTCGCATCAGACATGTGCCTACTCCAATGCATGTTATGGTAGATGTTGTGTGTCCGGTACGCTATTCTGACGTGTCTGTGTTGGGGGGTCTCACAGACTTCTGGGCTGCGTGTGCATGCAGACATATATCTCACTGTTGTACCTGCTCCTGATTAGTAGTGAACCGGTCCCACGATGTCGTTTTTTTTATCTGGGGGGGGGGGGGGGGGGGGGTTTTCTGTACTTGATGCGCAGCACCACTGCCTATGTGTAGTTGGAGGGATGTGTTTAGAGCCCCCCTCTCCATCTTAAGTGTTCCCTCATCCATTTGTGTACCTTCCTACTGGTGGGCAACTGTACATTGTGCACAGGTGGCATATATGTTCCTCAGATGGGTCACAGATTTTTAAGACGTGATGCAAGGTACATCAACAGTTGTGTTTTCCACAGGACACACTGCCCTGTGGACATGGTCCTCTCCACAAGTAACCCCTGCACGACGTCTTGATGTCCGCACTCCATCAGTGTCTTGATCCGCTCTTGGGGCTCTGTGTGCATTCTGGCATGACTTAACCCCTCCATTCGAGGCCTACTGGTTGGATCGCTTTCAGGTGGCGACTCGCTTGCTTCTTCCTTCTGACACTATGTCTGCACACTGTATCTGTGGTCTTACATGTCCTTTTTCTCTTCGTGTTCTTGGCCTCACTTTTCGGGGTCCTATCTCTTTTTGTCGTCCCGTGCTCCCTGGCTACGAAGGGCGTGGCGAATCATTTCCCCCTACGTCATTCTCTGCCCAGGCGCTGTGGGGGCTGCCTATCCCCTCCTATGGTCATCTCTGGACTGCTGCTGGGCATCTGCAGTGTGCCATGACGTACTGTTGCATACTCCCATGCATCCATTGCACACCCAGCAGGCACCCGTTGGGTTGACAACATGGCCGCCCCTCGATGCACAGCCAGGGTGTTTGGTTTCAGGTGTTACGGGAGCATCTTCATTTTCTCTCTTGCGCACAATAACCATGGGTATGTTTCTTTCTTGGATTAGCTTTTGCCAGTGACAATCGCATGTTTGCAAAGCGGTCTCGTGAGGTTATTGTGGCCTTCTATATTTGGTAATGAATCATGACCTTGGTCTTGATTGTGTTTGCCATAGGGCCCTTGTTTGCATGAAAACCAACCCTTGCTTGTGTCTTCTGTTTGATCAGAGCAGCCCTTGCAATGTAGCATGGTGCCAACTTCTGTGAGTTAGGTTCGGGTTGCTTGGGTCATCTGTCAGTGTTGCTCCTGGGCAAACACCTGGCCAACCTCATTATTGTGACTTTTGTTGATGTGTCACGTGGCAAGTAAAGCATAGAGTTGCTTCCATGCTTGTGGGTGGGGCCCTAGGTCATGGGTTTTCACACCCACGTGGGGCAATTGTGAGCTCCTTAGGGGGGCGTCTTCTTATCCTTGCTTAATACATTAGGGTGCTAACAACAGCACACGCCCTCCCACTGCAGACTATCCGCACAATTGACCTCCTCATGGTCCCAGTAACATAAAGCCGTATGTGGACGCTTTGTGAGAAGCCCTATAGGGTGCTGTGGCAGACAGTGACCACATTAGACCCTTTGTCCTCTGGGGTGGTTTTCATGGGTTTACCCGGTTTGACACCTTCAGTTTACATCCCTGATGGGTTGGGTGTTTTGCAGCACAACTTGTTGGATCATACAAACCAGACCAACTATGATCTTACTGATCTAGTTTAGGTGTCATGACACACACGCCATCCACAGAATACGCACCAACCTTGCAGGGCCACATCCACTTGGTACAAGTGCCATAGTTTTGGCACACAAAGCATGTCCCTGGTGCGGATCATGATAGCTGCAGTTCAATGCCAAGCCATTTTGGTTGTCCCCTGCATTGATTCTGGTACAGTCTTTGACGTTTTTTTTTTGATTCTTTTCCTTTATTCCATTCTTTGTGTAAATATCGTAACTCTTTGTATCATTTCACACACCCGTTTTCTGGCTGCAGATCTCACAGTTTTTTTCTAGCTTTGGGTGCTGCACCTCAACTCGTATTAAACGGACACCGATCCAACACGGGGTGGTGGGCATATTTTCCTCCCTCTCATGTTCTTTGTGTCCGACCACAAAATGTGGTCTCAATGGTTTTTGACAGGGGGCTGACTGGTTCAACATATGGGTGACTACTGTTTTTGGGGAGGGTACTGCTTCAGGCATCCTTGGGTCTTTGGGCACACAGATTGGAATTAGCACTCACGAGACCCTTCACCACCAGGTCTTTTCTTACCCCTTGTGCTAATGATCAGTCTGCCTTCACTGACACATTTTCTAGCTTCTTCTGGGGCACCCTGTTGGGATACTGTCTGTTACTACTATCTGCAGTGACACAACACAGTCATTGCACCGTACCATACCAGGGAGCTATGTGGGTTGACGTACCCCTTCTTTTGGGTTCATCTGTGGACTGTTTGGTTTTGCTGGTGGGGGTGGCCAATGGGAATCCCTGCATTGGTACTGGATCCAGGACACAACAGCGGACAGTTGTGTGGTGTCCTGGCCGCCCTTCAGTTGACAGCCAGGGGGTGGTTACCAGCTAATGGGGCTGCAAGGCCAGTGGGTCACTCATTGTCTGTGGTTCCAGTAGTCATGGTTTCAGACCCACAATGGACTCCTTTTATAGGGGGTTGTCTGCCGCATTATATCTTTTACATACGCAGGACACCTACTACCAGCGACAGCCTCTCAAGCGTGATAGTACCGTAATTAGCGTCATAAGGGTGTCGCCATGTGTCACCTTATCTGGCTCCCTTTTATGTTCCCTTATTGACTGCTCTAGGGGGGACATTTTGATGTGCCTCTTGTGGACACTCCACTTTATAGTGTGGCGTATGTTGTGCGTTATGGAGTGCCCTTCTGCAGCACCTTTGTGGACACCACTGTGTGGGTGTGTTTGCTATAACCTTTCAGCACCTCCATGAAAAATAATATAGGGCCCCTCACCTCACTATATAAAGTGGTGGGGTGTTTGCTAGCGCCCCCTACCTAAAATCAGCAACCTATACATGCCCCCTTCACTCAATATATAACGTGTTGGTGTCTTAACTTGCACCCTAACGTAATGGGGCCATAGACATGCCCCCTTCCTTCACTGGATAATGTTTGGGTGTGTCTTGCTTGCACCCACTACAACACAGACGCCACATATACAATTCCTCCCCATCCGTCACATCGAGAATCTGTGGGTGTGTTTTGCTTGCACCCCTAAAGGTATAATTGACATATACCGTGCCACCCAGCACTCACGAGCTGATGTGTACTGGTGTGTTTGCTTGTGCACCCCTCCAAAAGGAAACAACATAAATGCCCCCTCACCTCACTTGATCATTTACCGGTTACATACATCAGCCACCCTTCGGCATCTGGCACCCTGGGGACCTCCTACCCATGCTGCCCGTATTATCAGTCACTGCCGTAACCATTATGCTACAAGCTCTGTAGTGGGTCAGGTATTTATGGCTAGCAAACCTACAACACATACATGACATATACATTCCCCCACACATCACTATATAAACGTGTGGGTGTATTCCTAACTTGCGCCGTGCTCCTTAGGTGCCCATCCTTGGGGCCACTCCGGCAGCAGTGAAGGCCGCCCTCGCGTATTCTTTTGTTGAAGTGAGTTTTCCTTCTCGTTCTTCTCAATATTCCTCTACTTGGTGAGTTACACTCCCTGCCCTATGGCCATGCTCCTTCCCATCATTCAGGTCAGTTTCCTGGACCTCTCTTCTCCTCAGCAGTACCCTCCTTCTACAGTCCTCCTTTCTGTTTTGCTTCTCTGTCCTATGGCCCCTAATCCGCCCTGTATTTTTGGGGCAGGCGGTCCTGTCAAACGTCCCACTGTACCGTGTCCTTTGTACTGTCAATTTATGTCCTTGTCCTCTTTCTTCATCTATCATCTAATCTCCTCTCTCTGATAACCACCATGATCCCTCCCAGAGCTTCCTTTTCTATTGGCCTCCTTAATTGTAGGTCCCTCTTAGGAACAAATCAGCCTTCTTCTATCAAGATCTTGTCTCTCGCTCCTCTCCATGGAATCACAGCTCTTCCATCACAGTGAGAAACAGTGGCTGCGTGCCGGGCAGCGAGGACGCCCGCCTCAGAATACGTTTTCTCCGCCCCTGGCTTCTCTGCCGACTTTTGGATCGCCTCGATTAGGAAGATCTGGTGGTGCGGTAGCAGCTATCCTTCATCCTTTCCTTATCCTACACCTCCATCTCCCCCTGCACTCACCCGCCTTCTTTCCGCCACTACACTGAAGCGCTTCTTCTTCGCCTCCATACTTCTCCCTTTCTTTCCCTTCTGCTTATCTATGCCCCTCCCTGCTACTTCGTCTTCCATTATGAGCGTATGTTCTCATCCTACTGTACAATCACAGATGACATCTTTAGCTTATCCTCACTTAATCATAGAGCAGGCGACTCCTTAATCGCACATGGATTCTCCCCTCTTCCATCAAGAGAGGCTTTCTTTTCTCACTCAGTTCTCCAGGATCTTTCCCTAATGCAGCATGTCCACCATTCCCACTCACCACGCTGGTCACACCCTTGACTATGTTCCTATCCCCCGCTTCTTCTTCTTTAACGTTATCAGCCCTACCTGCCACCCCCTCTTCCATGGACTATCATTTTCTATCTCACCCTGTCCTGCTCTTTCCTAGTCATTTTCTCCTTCCCCGATATCCAGTCTCTTCCTCTTCCTCTTCCCCCTAATCGCTATTCCCCTTCCCAGAGCCCTCACCTCCTCTCACTTTACCAAAAGTTTCCTCCTGCTTCCCAGAGCTTCTGCCGAACGATTTTTCACGTCCTCATCACACCTAATTCTCAGTCTGCACTATGGTTCTCTTCTCTTACGTCTCTACACTTGACCTCTTTAGTAGCCCCCGTAAACTTCCTTTCCATTCCCGTCGACGTCCCGACTCACCCCTGGTTCCATGGTGGTCTGCGGCTCTTACGCAGACATCTTCGAAGTCCTATCGACTTTGGCGCAAGGATCCTTCCCCCGCAAATCTATCCATATTCAAAACCCACCACATCTTTCTACCGCACTAAACTTCCCACCACTGCCAAACGTAAGTTTCTTTCTAATGCCCATTCTACACAGCCCCCAACCAAACCCGTCAGTTATATTCCACCTTTCGCATCCCTTAGCTCTCTACCCACTCCTGCATCAACTCGCTTCTTTCCAGTCCCTCTCCTATCGCCCACCACAACTGGCCTCTTTCATTTCACGCTCAAAGGTTGCTGCCTTGCTCAGAGACTCCTTGCCTTCCTGTCCTTCTCCTATCACCTCTCCGCCGCGCTCTTCCCTTCACCTCCGCCGTTTTTCTCAGCTCTCTCGACTTCTGGCCACTTTCCTCCCTCGTCACGTCACCTTAACTTCATCATCTGATCTCCTCTTTCTCTAAGAGACCACCACTTGCCCGCTTGATCCTATTCCTTCGTTCCTGACTCCTCACTTCCCTCCCTGGTGTCCTTCCTTTAACTCCTCACTGTCATTAGCTTCTAGTCTTTTCTACTGGGACTTTTTCCTAAATCCACGAATCACAGCTTTGGTTCGCCCTCTCTTTAAAAATCCTTCTCTTCACCCTTCCCTTCCAGCTAACTATCGTCCTGTCTGTAATCTCCCTTTCCTCTCTAAGCTCTGAGAGAAGTTTTGTTTCCCGCACAACTTGCACACCATCTTGATCTCTATTAATTTATCTTTCTTCAACCCCTCCAATCAGGTTTTTCGCTCAGAGGCACAGTGTCGACACCGTTCTCTTGGCTTTCACTAATGCACTTCCACGTAGCTCCCGAATCGGGTTAACATTTTCGGTGGCGGTTGCCTTGGATCTTTCAGCGGCGTTTGATTTAGTCGATCACTCTCTTCTTCTTCACCGGCTCCGGGAAGCTGGTCTTTGCGGCACTGTTCACCATTGGTTTCACTCTTTTCTTTCCTCTCGCTCCTGCACAGTCCTCTCTTCTTCGTCTACGTCCTCCTCCTCCGATCCACAGCCCCTTCCTTGTGGGGTTCCCCAGGGTTCCGTTCTTGCCCCTCTTCTCTTTAATCTCTTTCTTGCCCCTCTAGCTCTTCTTATCCAACAGTCAGGTCTTTCAGCTTTTTTCTACGCCGATGATATCCTCCTACTCCATCACACCTCCCCTTCCTGTCCTGACCTCACCCCTCTGAATTCCTGTCTTTCCTCTGTTGCAAACTGGCTTACCACTAATTGTCTCCATCTTAATCTTACTAAGACTCTTGCTATCTGGTTTACTTATGGTGACCCCCCCACACACTTTGGCCCCTTCTTTTTCCAATTCCCCTGTCCCATTGGTTTCCACATTTAAATATCTAGGTGTTCACTTTGACTCAGATCTTTCCTTTCGTTCTCATATCTCCCATATCACCAAAACGTCTTTTTTCTTTCTCCGACAAATTCGGTCAATTCGTCCTTTTCTCTCTTCCTCCGCCCTGTCGACACTGGTGTTATCCTTAGTCATGTCACGGGTGGATTTTTCTAATGCTCTTCCTCGGTCTTCCTAAGAATCAGGTGGTGAGGCTTCAAAGGATACAGAACACTGCCGCGCGTCTTGTCACATACTCCACCCTTCGAGATCACGTCACTCCCTTGCTTTTTAATCTTCACTGGCTGCCTGTTTCTTTTCATTCACAGTTTAAGCTGCTGACCCTCCTTCACAAGGTTTATCACACTGATACTCCATCCTACCTGTCCGACCTTCTATCCTTCCATTCCCCTCGGTACACACCCCGTTCTTTTCACCTTAATCGTCTTGCTCTTCCCTCCCCCTCCCACGCCCATCTCCAATTCACACGTTCATCTGCATTCTACTTCGCTGGCCCCGCACACTGGAACTCCTCCCTTCCTCCCTCCGTCTGGAACCACAATTCTCTATCTTTAAGCAAAATCTCAAAACCCATCTGTTCTCCATAGCCTTTAATGTTCCCTCCCTATTTGTGTGAGTCCTTTTCCACTGTATCTATCTCCCTTCTGTCCCCTGTCCTGTGCTCCCCTACTTTCACTTTTCTGTCCTTTATAAAATATGTACATTTCTTTTTTCTTTTCTGGCTTCGGCCATCGTTTTTATGTATTATGTATTGTTTATATGTATTTTGTGACTTATACATTTTATGACCTTTTTATGTGTTTACCATTGGTCACAGTCTTTATGTACTATGTATTGTCTATACACATTATGTGATTCATATATTTTATGACTTTTTATGTATTTTATTATTGTACACCGCCTTGATTGTTTTGAAAGGCGGTTTTTATCAAATTATTAAACCTTAAACCTTAAACCTTTACTTGCACCCTATAGGGAAGGAGAACATAGACATGCCCCCTCACTCACTAGATAATGTGTGGGTGTGTTTGCTTGCACCCCTACAACACAGACGCAACATATACATGCCCCCTCACTCACTAGATAATGTGTGGGTGTGTTTGCTTGCGCCCCTAAAGGTAAATTGACATATACCTGCCCCCTCACTCACTATCTGATGTGTGGGTGTGTTTGCTTGCACCCCTCCAAAAGGAAACAAATAAATGCCCCCTCCCTCACTGTATCATGTACAGGTTACTACATCAGCCAGCCTTCTGCATCTGGCACCTCGAACCCATGCTGCCTGTATCAGCAGTCACTACAGTAACCATTGTGCTACAGCTCTGTATGGGTCAAGTATGTCTACGAGGCTTCTTATGCTTAACGCGCGGTGACTCCTCTAACGCGCCACGTATCGCTCGTTAGTTCTGTACCGCGCGTTAGATCTTCTGCTGTCCCGCCCATCTCCTTATTTGGGGGTTTGTCTTATTAACGCGAATACTAACGCGAACTGCACTAACGCGATTTAGTAAACATCCCCCATAGAGTACGTGAGTAGGTTATGAAATATATTCCTCTTTACATATGTGAGCCGCATACATTGACACCTGCTACCAAACTTGTGTAAATGTACACAGCTGCATTGTAGCCATAATTTTGAGGGATTTTGTGCAAATATTTTATAAAGAGATATAGGAGGCTTTTTACTGAAGTGCAGTAAGCAGTTAACGTGTGAATTTGCGTGGATTGATGTTTAATGCAGGACAACAGCCCCCAGGTAGGTGATACATTAAATACCTTTATGGAAATGGGTAATAGGGGTAACATATGGAAAGCAGTGTGTATAAATGCCCGTAGCATGGGAAATAAGATCCCTGATGTTGAAGCTTTGGTGGGAGTAGCTGACTTGGATTTAGTGGCAGTTACAGAAACATGGTTCACAGAAAACCATGATTGGGATGTAACTATACCTGGCTATACTTTATTCAGAAAGGACAGGGTAGGAAGAAGGGGAGGAGGAGTGGCACTATAAGTAAAAACTGCTATTAAAGTTTTGGAATTACAGAGCTTAAAAGGGAGAGAGGAGGCATTGTGGGTTAAACTAGAAAGAGGGAAAGAAAATCTATTGCATTGGTGTGATATACAGACCTCCCTCACAAGAGGAAGAGGTGGACAGAGAGTTAATTGAAGACATACGCAGCATTGCTAGGAAAGGGGAAGTGCTACTGATAGGAGATTTCAATATGCCAGATGTTGATTGGCACATTCCTGCTGCAGTATCATCTAGAAGTAAGGAGATCCTGGATTCTCTACAGGGAGAACTATTCAGGCAATTGGTAACAGACCCCACACGTGAAGGGGCCATACTGGACTTGGTGCTTACCAATGGTGAAAGTGTTTCTGATGTTGTAGTGGGAGATCATTTTGCATCCAGTGATCACCAGATGGTGTGGTTCAGTATTAGGACTAGGGCTGTTAGAATCCATTCCAAGGTGAGGATCTTAGACTTTAGGAAGACTAACTTTGCGAAGATGGGCCAATACCTCAGGGAGTCGTTAGTGGGATGGGAACAGCTGGGGGATGTAGAAAACAGTGGGCAAAACTGAAAGGGGGTATTTTAAGGGCAACCAACCTTTTTGTTAAAATGGTAAATAAAGGCAAAAGGAAAAGGAGACCGCTATGGTTTTCGAAGGAAGTAGCTGAAAAAGTGAAGAAAAAGAGGGAGGCCTTCATGAAATACAAGAGATCACAGAGAGAGGAAGACAGGCATCTGTATTTGGAAAAACTTAGAGAAGCTAGCAAAGTAGTCAAGAAGGCAAAGATTCAAAAGGAGGAGGAAATAGCCAATGCAATAAAATGGGGGGATAAGACATTTTTCAGATATATTAGTGAGAAGAGGAAGGGCAAAAGTGGTATTGTCAGACTCAAGGGTGCAGGGGGGGAATATGTAGAAGCTGATAAGGATAAAGCGGAATTGCTTAACAAATATTTTTGTTCTGTGTTCACAGATGAAGAACCAGGAGCAGGACCTCAGAAAACACCCACAAATAGGAACAGAAGCGAGGGACATCTTGAACAATTTTAGAAGACTGTGTTCGTGAGAAACTAGCTCAACTTAAAGTAGACAAAGCGATGGGACCGGATGGGATACACCCTAGAATACTGAGGGAACTTGGGGACGTTCTAGCTCCTATGACCGGTCAACGGAAGAGGATTTCGGATGAACCTGGGAACTGGGGCGACCATTTAGGGAGTCAGGAACGTCACGGAGGAGAGAGGATCAACCCACTGCCTTTCAATTTGGAGGGGGGGGGGTGCCAAAGGACTGGAGAGAGGACTCAAAAGTGGTGCCTTTTACACAAAAAAGCGAAGTAAGGATGTGGTTGAAAATACTATCAGGCCGGTTAGTTTAACTTCGGTGGTGAGCGTAAATTAAATGGAAACGCTGCTATTTTGAAAGAGAAAAGAAAATAGTGAGGGTTTCTGGAGTCCAGCGGATTACAGGATCCGAGGCAGCATGGATTCACCAGAGGCAGGTCTTGTCAGACAAATCTGATGATTCTTTGACTGGGTGACCAGGGAGTTGGACCGAGGGAGAGCTCTAGATGTGGTGTATTTAGATTTCAGGAAAGCCTTTGACACTGTTCCTCAAGGCGACTTATAAACAAACTGAGCACCCTAGGGATGGACCCTAAAGTTACTGCTTGGGTTAGAAATTGGTTGGGTGGGAGGCGGACAAAGAGTACAAGTAAATGGAGCCACTC
>CM066033.1:1180075058-1180279759 GCA_033557465.1 Ichthyophis bannanicus | reverse complement strand
GATTTAAGGGAAGAGAAACCATTTATGTCAGCAATGTACAGCAAAACCAGGGAAACCTATAAAACAGTGATAAGTGTGATACATGTGCATGGTACAAAAGTGCAAATAAACATTGAAAATATCCCCAAAAAAAATTTAAAAAAATTATAATCAAGCTGGGCAATAGTGATAGTAATGGGAAACATAAAAAAACACTCCCAAGAAAGCCCCAAAAAATAAATATGAATTTTAGAAGGGTCTTCGCTCCGTCCCCATACAAGGTGAATGATCCCACAGTGAAATAGCACTGATCAGGGTTTCCCTCTCCATTGGACAGGTTACCTATGGCATGCACATTTCCACAACAGCAGGGCGGGCAGGTCGGAATTGGCAATTGAACAGATGCTGGGAAAGGGGATACAGAGGGCTGCAGGCGGCACATGCTGTGGTGCAGCTGGGGCACAGTGCGGACTAGGCAGATGCCTAGATGGCACCTAGAAATGCTGAAACTGAACAGCAGCCAGACAGCAACTGATGAGGGCCCAACATGGGCACGAGAGTGTTTATCACAGTGTCACAGGGGATAGTACCCAGCAGGTACCCCCAAGGGCACAGAACATTGGCAGGCGGTGTTGGGGGAACGTGCGGACAAATTTGCAGGCACCCCTACCCCAGAACCCACACCATAGGCAGCCGCCTACCCGCACACAGGATGGCCTGAGACTGCGTACCACCAGCACCACCATCAGAAGGGCATGTCAGCAGGGTGGCACAGGGGTACTGGAGGTGGAGGGGGGCAGTGGCAGCTGCCCAGAGCAGACCATGGCCTAGCCCTGTGTAGGTGGGTGCAATGCACTGCAACAGACAGGCCCTGCCGGACAAACAGTCATGGTATCATCACTGTCTCTGTGGCAACTCGGTGGTGCAGTGCACACAACCAGCATGTTTGGAGACAGAAGGTCACAGGTTCAAGCCCCAGCTGGGGCTCCTGCCAATCCAGTCCCCATATTTTACCCACAACTAACAAGTGATAGTAAAGACGAACCTGTATTGCAGAGAACATAAGCATGGCTCAAACACCTCGATGTTACCCTACAGAGCTCCGACACCAGAAACATGCACATTACCTCGAGCAGATTCCCCCAAATGCTGTCCTGGAGGGCCACAAAACCTTCAAGGTTTATGCTGTCTCCAATCTAAGGATGGAGCGGTACTGGTGGTGGAGGTGGCAGCAGCTGGTGGCCACAGCAGACCATGGCCTAGCCATGTCCAGGTGGGTGCCGTGCACTGCAACAAACAGGCCCTGACAGATGTACAGTCATGGACTCCCCAGAGAATGCAGCATATCTGTGGCAACACGGTGGTGCAGTGCACACAGACAGTGTGTGCAAAAACAGAAAGTCACAGGTTCAAAGCCCAGCTGGGGCTACTGCCAATCCAGTCCACATATATTTCCCACAACTAAACCGTGATAGTAAGGACAAACCTTTATTGCAGAGAACATTTGCATGGTTAATACGCCTATGTTTTACCCTACAGAGCACAGACACCATAAACAGGCACATTAACCTAGAGCAGAGTCTCCCAAAAGCAGTCCTGGAGGGCCAAACACCATTCAGGTTCCATGCTGCCTCTAATAAAGATGCTTGTGCTGCATATATATGCACCACCCCCATGGTATGCAGATGTATCTCATGCATATTCATGAGGGACAGCATGAAAACCCGAACAGTGTTTGGCACACCAGGACTGGATTTGGGAACCTCTGCCTTAAAGCAGCCAACAGGGGCAGACACACCCACACCCACACCCACAGGCCCCATTAGCCAATGCCTCCTGGAGAGGCAGGACATTGGGCCCTGCGTGAATCTCCCAATACTAGCACTTGCATACCTTAGCAATGCCACCCTACACCTGGGTATACGGTACACAGCTATCAAACGTTTCCTATGATTACTGGCAGATAGCAATTCCTACGTTAAGCACAGTTTGCTCATTGAGCTCCATCATAACAATCTTTCTGATGTCTGCGGTGTGTGCTGCAGGTCTGGTCTCTGACAGTGTTTACCACCCTAGGGAGTGACCCCCAACAGTATTGCGTACCATATCCATGCCTGTACTGTGCCCAGGACTGGTGTGGTGGCCAGGGCTTCTAAACTCCTCTATAGTAGCACAATGCTGGCATAGGTGTGGGTGGGTGTGTCTGTCTATCCAGTGTGTGGTGGCTGCAAACACCCTCCACATCCCACACTGCCAGCACTGTTGCCAGTATTGGCCTGCCAATGTGCATAATGAGGAGCAAGATACCATGGGTATAGCCCGGACAGGGTGGCCTGGCCAGGATGCATCTGCACAGGGCATAGGGCACTGGCTGGGACATTTTAGTGCCCGGCCACCACCTACACAGACAGGGTGGCCTCAGCATGTCCTGCTGGGAGATCAATCTCACCCTGACTGTGCAGTGACCACAGCATGGCTAGGCACCCACATAGTGTTATATAATATTTCTTTCATGTGATATTTATGGTTATCCTTTTGGAGCCCAGTCACTGACTTATCTGCTTGTTGGGTATGCTGACATCCCAGTTCTGGGTGCATGTATTTCCACCAAGAACATGCACTATGGCAGTGGTTCTGAACCAGTTCTCCTTGAACCCCTAGGCCAGTCGGGTGTTCAGGATAGCCCTAATGAACATGCATGAGATATATATGCATTAGAGTTATCCTGCCAACCTGACTGGTTTGTGGCCCTCTAGGGCTGGATTTGGAGACCCCTGCCTTACACCTCTGTCATTTAAGAATGTGAGTGGGCAAGGTGCAGATCTCCAAGACATCAAAAAGGTTAGATATAATGTGTCACATACCTCTTTGCTTCTCACCACCACCAAAATATTGTCTATTTGACAACTTTTTGGTGGTGGTGAGAAATGAGGAGGCATGTGGCACATTCTATCTACCCTTTTGATGTCTAGGGCATCTGCACCTTGCCCACTCACAATCTTAAATGAAAGAGGTGTAAGGCATAAGAACATAAGAACATAAGAACATAAGACATGCCATACTGGGTCAGACCGAGGTCCATCAAGCCCAGTATCCTGTTTCCAACAGTGGCCAATCTAGGTTATACGTACCTAGCAATATCCCCAAAAGACGCAGGTTCCACAATGCTTGTACTGGGTCAAGCATTGATATCCTGGGTCCCTTTTTAATAGTGGTTTAAGGACCTTTCCTCCAGGAACTTGTCCAAACCTTTTTTAAACCCAGCTATACTAACAGCCCTTACTACATCCTCCGGTAACAGATTCCAGAGTTTGATTACACGTTGAGTGAAAAAATATTTTCTCTTATTTGTCTTAAATAGTTTACCCTGTAGCTTCATTACATGTCCCCTAGTCTTTCTATACTCTGATAGCGTAAACAATTGATCCACGTTTATCCGTTCCACTCCATTCATTAATTTATAGACCTCTATCATATCTCCCCTCAGCCGTCTCTTCTCCAGGCTAAATTGCCCTAACCTTCTTAGCCTCTCTTCATAGGAGTAGCCTTCCATCCCCTTCACCAATTTGGTGGCTCTTCTCTGTACTTTTTCTAATAACGCTATGTCCTTTTTAAGATACGGTGACCAGAATTGCACACAATATTCAAGGTGCGGTCGTACCATGGAGCGATACAGAGGCATTATAATATCCTTTGTTTTGTTCTCCATCCCTTTCCTTATGATACCTAGCATTCTATTTGCTTTCTTGGCCGCCGCTACACACACTGGGCGGAGGGTTTTAACATGTTATCCACAATGACTCCTAAATCTTTTTCCTGGGTGGTGGTTTCTAATGTGGAGCCTTGCATCGTGTAACTATAGTGTGGGTTGTTCTTTCCTAGGTGCATAACTTTGGCACTTGTCCACATTAAATTTCATCTGCCATTTGGATGCCCAGTCTTCCAATTTATCCAGATCCTCCTGTAGTTTTCCACAATCCTCTTGGGTTTTAACAACTTTAAACAGTTTTGTGTCATCTGCAAATTTGATAACCTCACTAGTTATTCCCTTTTCCAGGTCATTTGTGAATATGTCAAAAAGCAGTGGACCCTGTACAGATCCCTGGGGTACTCCTCTATTCACCTTTTTCCATTGGGAATATTGGCCATTTAGCCCTACCCTCTGCTTTCTATCTTTTAACCAGTTCCTGATCCACAATAGTATACTGCCTCCTATCCCATGACTTTTTAGCTTCGCCAAAAGTCTCTGATGGGGGACTTTGTCAAAAGCTTTCTGAAAGTCCAGATACACTATATCAACCGACTCACCTTTGTCTACCTGTTTATGCACACCTTCAAAAAAACATATCAGATTAGTAAGACAAGATCTTCCTTGTCTAAAGCCATGTTGGCTGTCTCCCATTAGGCCATGACTATCTACATGCTGTGTAATTTTGTTCTTTATGATGGTTTCTACCATTTTCCCTGGTACTGACGTCAGGCTCACCGGTCTGTAATTTCCTGGGTCACCCCTGGAACCCTTTTTAAAAATTGGTGTTACGTTGGTGACCCTCCAATCTTCAGGTATTACAGATGATTTTAATGAAAGTTCACAGATTACCAATAGCAGGTCTGCAATCTCATATTTCAGTTCTTTCAACACTCTGGGATGTATACCATCCGGTCCAGGTGATTTGCTACTATTCAGTTTATCAAATAGTTGTAATATATCTTCCCGGTGTAGCGATATTTCTCAATTCCTCTGCAGTATCACCTTTAAATGCCACTTCAGTCTTGGGGTACATCCCTACATCTTCCTCAGTAAAGACCGAAGCAAAGAATTCATTCAGTCCTCTCTGCTATAGCTTTGTTTCCTCTTACTGCCCCTTTTACCCCTCTATCATCTAATGGTCCAATTGACTCTCTCACAGGCCTTTTGCTACGAATGTACTTGAAAAAGTCTTTATTTCATGTTTTTGCTTCTGTAGCAAGTTTCTTCTCAAATTCCCGCTTTGCCTGCCTTATCAATGCTTTGCATTTAACTTGCCAGTGCTTGTGCTGTTTCCAGTTTTCATCATTTGGCTCTTTTTTCCATTTCCTGAAGGTTGATTTTTTGGCAGCAACAGCCTCTCTGACCTCACCTTCAAACCATGCTGGCAGTTTTTTGGACTTTCTTCCACTTTTCTTAATGCGTGGAATACAGCTGGTCTGGGCTTCAAGGATAGTATTTTTAAATAACACCCAAGCTTGCTGTAAGTCTTTAACCTTTGGAACCGCTCCTTTTAGTTTTTTCCTAACTATATTCCTCATTCTATCATAGTCTCCCTTTTGAAAGTTAAAAGGTAGTACTGTGGATGCCTTACTATCTGTCCTCTACTAATTAAATCAAACATGATCATACTATGATCACTATTGCCAAGTGGTCCCAACACCCTTATTTCTTGCACCAGATCTGGCATTCCACTAAGGACTAGGTCCAGTATGGCTTCCCATCTGGTCGGTTCATGAACCAGCTGCTCCAAGAAGCAGTCATTTATTCCATCTAAAAACTTTATCTCTTTAGCTTGTCCTGCTGTGACACTGACCCAGTCGATACCGGGGTAATTGAAATCACCCATTATTTCTACTCTGTTGTGACTTTTGTTAGCTTCCTTGATTTCTTTGAGCATTTCATCATCCATTTGTTCATTCTGGCAGGCGGTCGATAGTATACTCCCACTGCCATCACCTTCCCCTTCATAAATGGAATTTCAATCCATAGAGATTCTACAGCAAATTTTGTTCCCTGCAAAAACTTTAATCCTTTCTGACTCAATGCCCTCTCTAACATAGAGCGCAACCCCTCCACCAATTTGATCAGCTCTATCATTACGATGTAGTTTGTATCCAGGTATCACAGTGTCCCACTGGTTATCCTCCTTCCACCATGTCTCTGAGAGTGCAATCATATCTAACCTCTCATTTAGTGCTATATATTCTAACTCTCCCATCTTATTGTTTAGACTTCTAGCATTGGCATACAAGCATTTTAGAGACTGTATTTTATTCATATTAATCTGGCTATTGGTAGGCAGGGGTAATTTGGAATCTTTATGCTCTGTCTGCTCCTTACTCAAGGGCATTTGGGCTACTATACTCCCTTTTGGAACCTCACTGCTTTTGGTAGTATCCTTCAAGGATAGCTTCGTCCGAACCATGCACTCCTGGGTGACTGTCGGCTTTCCCCTTTTTTCTAGTTTAAAAGCTTCTCTATCTCTTTTTTAAAGGTTAATGCCAGCAGTCTGGTCCCATCCTGATTAAGGTGAAGCCCATCCCTTCGGAAGAGCCCCCCCTTTCCCCAGAATGTTCCCCAGTTCCTAACAAATCCAAAAACCCTCATCCTTGCACCATTGTCTCATCCACGCATTGAGACTCCGGAGCTCTGCCTGTCTTTTGGGTCCTGCACGTGGAACAGGAAGCATTTCGGAGAACGCTATCCTGGAAGTTCTGGATTTCAACTTCCTACCTAAAAGCTTAAATTTAGCCTCCAGAACTTCCCTACCAAATTTTCCTATGTCATTGGTACCAACATGTACCAAGACAGCAGACTCCTCCCCAGCACTATCTATGATCCTATCTAGGTGGTGCGTGAGGTCCGCTACCTTCGCACCAGGCAGGCATGTTACCAGGCGATCCTCACGTCCACCAGCCACCCAGCTATCTACATTCCTAATGATTGAATCACTTACTATAACAGCTGTCCTGACCCTCCCCTCATGGGGACATGGCCCTGGAGAAACGTCCTCGGTGCGAGAGGGTTTTACATCACCTGGAGGACAGGTCCTAGTTACAGGATCACTTCCTGCCACACCAGGGTGATGCTCTCCTGTCCACTTGACCTCTCTCCTCCATGGCAACAGGGATGCTGCCAGACTGGAGGTGGGACTTCAGGACTATATCCCTGTAGGTCTCGTCCATGTACTTCTCTGTCTTTCTTATGTCTTCCAGGTCTGCTACTCTAGCCTCTAGAGAATGGACTCGTTCCCTGAGAGCAAAGAGTTCTTTGCACTTAGTTCATACGTAAGACCTCTCACCAACTGGGAGAAAATCATACATGTGACACTCAATGCAAAAGACCGGAGAACCCCCATCTCGTTGCTGGACTTCTGTCTGTTCTGGGTACGTGCATCTTTTCCAGGACCATGTACTACGGACTAGCTGGTGGACTGTCTGCAGCTAGTATGTGTTTTGCTGGAACACCTTACAGGGTGCAGCGGCTAGAGGCTTGCTGCTGGAGAATGTCGGATAATGGTGGGGCCTGCCATCTGTCTGCTAGTGCGTTCTGGATGTGTACTGCTCTGTCTGTTCTCCAGCAGGACTGGGGTTGATGGTCCCCTCTACTGCTACTATTGCAGGGAGTTAGACTGTGGATCTATTGGTGGGTGATCCTGTTTCCCACCCTGAGCTCCAGAGAGTGGGTTGTGTGGTGGTACATAATCTGCCTATTCGTCCATACACCCCCCCCCCTTCACCTACAGCAGGTAATCATGGCACCAACACAGGATATGCACTATTCTGGGTGCATCATCGCCCATAAGGACTAGACATGACCGAGACATACAGCAGGACACAGATGTATCCTAGGTGTGTCTAACGGAACTACCTATCACACACTGATGGGGACCTGCAGCATGGTGTATTTTGGCCATGAAAGGTGCTGTGGACCTGGTGCTGGGCGCCCCACCTCAACCTCAGGGTGGGCACAGTACTCGCACAATGTGACTGTCTGTGGCTACTCTGTGGCAGTGCCACACACGGTCTGTTGCCCCTACCAGGCCAAGGAGCTGTGGGGGTGCATACCCAATCTTGTGCCCATCTCTCGACTGCTGATTTGCATGTGCCATCATGGGTACGGGTGGGTTAACCCTATCCTGGTAACCACAGCAGACAGTTTGTGTGGTGAAGGGCAGTCTTTCTGCAGCCAGCCAGGGCTTTGTTCACAGCCTTATAAGGTGTCCTATAGGGGACATTATAGTGTGCCTTGACAGACAGTACACTTTATAATGTGCCCTGTGGAGTGCCTTATGCGGCACCTTAGGTTATGCCACCGTGAGGGTGTGTTTGCTGGCAGCACTAATTAAAATACACCTCAAATGCCTCAACAATCACTACTTAAATGTAAAGGGTGCTGCCTCAGCCAGCCTTATACATTGGCCCACTGGGGAATTGAACCCATGACCCCTGTACCAGCAATCAGTGTTGTAACCATTGTGCTACAGCTCTGCTGCTGTGCTTGTATGCCTGCGTGCCTTCTTAAGATTAACGCGCGGTAACGTGCCCTGTAGCGCTCGTTCATTTATGGCACCTTGGAACGCGCGTTCTCGGTAACGATGTACCGCCCATGTCCTTATTTGGGATTTCTGTCTCTACCGCGGCTCCTAACGTGAATCGAACTAACGCAGTTTAGTAAACAAACCCCATTGTCTCCAAAACTGAACACATTATTCTAAGTGACACCAGTGACTTATAC
This sequence comes from Ichthyophis bannanicus, assembly GCA_033557465.1. Taxonomy (NCBI): domain Eukaryota; kingdom Metazoa; phylum Chordata; class Amphibia; order Gymnophiona; family Ichthyophiidae; genus Ichthyophis; species Ichthyophis bannanicus. The sequence continues at coordinate 1,180,271,292 of CM066033.1, read as the reverse complement.
AGTGGCATTAGTACCTCTTCCTTTCTGCTGGTAATTCCTCTTTGTATGCAACCCAACATTCTCCTGGCTTTTGCCACTGCCTTGTTTCACTGTTTTGCCACCTTGAGATCCTCAGAAATAATCACACCAAGGTCCTTCTCCTGGTCCGTGCACACCAACCTCTTGCCCCTTATCGGGTACATTTCCCTTGGATTTCTGCTTCCCAAGTGCATGCCACTGCACTTCTTCACATTAAATCTTAACTGCAAAGCATTAATGCATTCTTCCAGCTTTTGTAGATCTTTCCTCATGTTATCCATTCCCTCAGGGGAGTCCACTCTGTTGCAAATTTTCATGTAATCTGCAAAAAGACAGACTTTTCCATGCAGTCCTTCAGTAATATCACTCACAGATACATTGAACAGTGCCGGGCCCAAGACTGAACCCCTAGGCACTCCGCTAATCATCCTCCTTTCATCCAAGTGAGCTCCATTTACCATCACCTTCTGTCATCTGTCAGTCAACCAAATTCTGAACCAGTTCACCACTTTGGCACCCATCCCAAAACTACTGAGTTTATTGATAAGCCTCCTATGAGGAACAGTATCAAAGGCTTTGCTGAAATCCAGGTAGATGACATCCATTGCATGCCCCTGATCTAGTTCTCTGGTCACCCAGTCAAAGAACTCAATCAGATTTGTTTGGCAAGATTGTCCTTTGGTAAAACCATGTTGCCTCGGATCTTGCAAACTGTTGGTTTTGAGAAAGTCCACTATTCTCTCTTTCAGTAGCGCTTCCATTACTTTTCCCGCCACCGAGGTAAGGGTCACCGGCTTGTAGTTTGTCACTTCTTCCCTGTCACCACTTTTGTGAAGAGGTACCACATCAGCCCTTCTCCAATCCTGAGGAACTTCTCCTGTTTCCAAGGATCTGTTGAAAACATCCTTTAACGACCCTGCAAGAACCTCTCTGAGCTCTTATAGTATCCTGGGATGTATCCCATCCAGTCCCATGGCCTTGTCCACTTTCAGTTTTGTAAGTTGTTCTAACACATCATCTTCTGTGAATTTTGTGGTATCTACTTCATTCCCATTTTTATATTTGAGAGTCACAGGTGGTCCTTCTCCAGGATTTTCTTTAGTAAAAACAGAGCAGAAGTATTTGTTTAGCAATTTTGCTTTTTCAAAGTCACTTTCCACGAGTCCGTTCCCAGCACTTCTGAGTCCTACAATTTCACCTCTGATTTTCCTCCTGTCCTGAATATACCTGAAGAAAGTTTTGTCGCCACACTTCACATCTTTAGACGTCTTTTTCTCTGCCTTTGATTTTGCTTTCTTTATTTCTCTTTTTGTCTCTTTTAGTTTAATCCTGTATTCCTTTCTGTGTTCCTCTGTTTGCAAGCTTTTGAATTTTGTGAAAGCTGTGTTTTTTGCCTCTATCTGAGCAGGCACTTCTTTGGAGAACCAAAGAGGTTTCCTTCTCCAATTGTTTTTATTTACTTTCCTTACATATTTATCTGTTGCCCCTTTTATTGCCACCTTTAGTTTAGCCCATTGCAAGTCTACTTCCCTTATCCTCTCCCACCCTGCCAACTCCTCCTTCAGCTACTTAGCCATTTTACTGTAGTCAGTGTTTTTGAAGTATAGGAGCTTGAGCTTGCTATGATTGGACTGCACCTTGGCTTTTTTCTCAAACACATCATGTGATGATCGCTGCTGCTCACAGGGGCACCCAACCAGACTTTCAACACGCTATCACTGTTGGTGATCACTAAATCCAGCATTGAGCTTTCCGTGGTTGGTTCCATCACCATTTGTCTAAGTAACAATCTTGGAAAGCATCCACAATTTTTTTACTTCTTTCCAGATTTGCAGAAGGAGTAATCCAATCCACATCGGGTAGATTATTTAAACGTCATTTTTATTATTTTCACATATAATTGGCAAACATTGAGTATTGTACATAATAACTGCCGTTAACCCATTCCCACCCCCTGTACAGTACCCTGCCCCATTATAACCCGCAACAATACAATACAATATAATTCCAGCTATATGTTGTTCCGTTCCTCAATCCAACCCACCAAACACAATAACATATACCCCAAATGTTTAACTACAAATTCTAAATACACCTACAAACAAGCTCAACCCATACAACCCGTATACAATTGTTAGAACTCTAGCATGGCCCGGAATAGGCTTATATATTCATTTTAACAATGGGTCCCATCCCTCCCCTAAAGCTCCTACCCAAGACCCCTACACAGCACAGGACTCCCTCTATACCCCATGGACACAGTAACAACTCTGTCCTCGTGTTCACAGAGCCACTGCAATTCCAGCCTCCCTCCCCCCTGCATCCCCCTTCGCCGCAAATCCATGTTAATCCAGTCTGCTACTAATCTACCCCCTTCCCTCACCCCCTCTCCCCCTGCAACCCCCAAACTTACTCCCCCTACCCCCCTCACTCACTCAAGCATTCACTCACTCCTTTCAAACAGTTCATCATATGCCATACCCACCATACTTTCCGAAGAGCTACCCAGCAATCTCGATACACACCAATTAAGTACTACTCCCTCCTAGCACTCCCGGGTGCGGGGCTTTTATTGCACTGCATGCCATATTTTACCAAACTCTGCCTTTTTATTTTTCCCCAGTATCTGGGCTGTTCTCTGCTCCATTTCCTTTAGTGTTATCATCCCTTGATGCCAGTCCATGATTTCTGGGGGTTTGTCACCCACCCAATGCTTGAGGATACATTGCTTTGCTATGAGAAAACCCCTGTCATATAGTTTCCTATCATAATTTCCCATCACTCCTATTCCTTCTCCTGTCTTGAAGGACTAGAAAGGGGGACTGTTACTTCTGGAGAGAAATCTGCAACTGTGAGTATATACTTCTGGTAATTTTCTAAAAATAATTCTTTGTATTAAAGCTACTTAATCTGTGAACCCACTGTTTTCTGTTGGATCAGTTAGGGCCTAGTAGCAGCAATTAAAGTTTGAATTTAAAACACAGAGGAGAGCTTTCTGGTTACATTTCATACCCAGCAGAGAGCTTGTAGTTTAAATTTAATAGTCACTCAGGGCCAAGTAACAGCAAAGTACTTTTAGTTTAAATTTAACACACAGAAGAGAGCTTTCTGGTTAAATTTAGTACCCAGCAGAGAGCTTGTAGTTTAAATTTCATAAGAAGTTAGAGCCTAGCAGCAGCTAAGAGCTATAATTTAAATCAATCAGAATTTAGCTTACCTCAGCAGCACAAGACAGGGTACTGTGTAGCAGCCCTCTTTTAATAAGTGTTATTTTCCTCCCTCCCTCCCCACACCCACCCTCCCCTGGGATAATCATAGCTTATAGGTACTTACACATCTTAAAAGACAGGAGGTGCTTTCAGGTGATGCTCATTACCCAAATCAGTCATACACTAAAGACCTGAGATTAATTAAGCTTAAGGTGAACAAGGTATATTAAACATATTAGGTACAGTTTTATTGGTATAAATACCCATAGCAACCCCTAGTAAGTAAGAACTTAAAGATCTAGACACAAACTTAAAACTAAGATGCAGCCAGCAGTCCAGCAGCGGGATGGGGGATTTCCAGTCTTTTGCATTGAGTGTCACATGTATGATTTTCTCCCAGTTGGTGAGAGGTCTTACGTGTGCACTAGGTGCAAGGAGCTCTTTTCTCTCAGGGAACAAGTCCGTTCTCTAGATGCTAAAGTAGCAGACTTGGAAAACATAAGACAGACAGAGAGGTACATAGACGAGACCTACAGGGATATAGTCCTGAAGTCCCACCTCCAGTCTGGCAGCACCCCTGTTGCCATGGAGGAGAGAGGTTCACGTGACAGGAGAGCATCACCCTGGTGTGGCAGGAAGTGATCCTGTAACTAGGACCTGTCCTCCAGGTGATGTAAAACCCTCTCGCACCGAGGACGTTTCTCCAGGGCCATGTGCCCATGAGGGAAGGGTTAGGACAGCCGTTATAGTTGGTGATTCAATCATTAGGCATGTAGATAGCTGGGTGGCTGGTGGACGTGAGGATCACCTGGTAACATGCCTGCCTGGTGCGAAGGTAGCGGACCTCACGCGCCACCTACATAAGGTCTTAGATAGTGCTGGGGAGGAGTCTGCTGTCTTGGTACATGTCGGTACCAATGACATAGAAAAATGTGGTAGGGAGGTTCTGGAGGCAAAATTTAGGCTTTTAGGTAGGAAGTTGAAATCCAGAACTTCCAGGGTTGCATTCTCCGAAATGCTTCCTGTTCCACGCGCAGGACCCAAAAGGCAGGCAGAGCTCCAGAGTCTCAATGCGTGGATGAGACAATGGTGCAGAGATGAGGGTTTTGGATTTGTTAGGAACTGGGGAACATTCTGGGGAAAGGAGGGGCTCTTCCGAAGGGATGGGCTTCACCTTAACCGGGATGGAACCAGGCTGCTGGCATTAACCTTTAAAAAGGAGATAGAGCAGCTTTTAAACTAGATATTAGGGGAAAGCCGACAGTCGCCCAAGAGTGGATGGTTCGGAAGAATGTATCCTTGAAGGATACTACCAAAAGCAGAGAGGTTCCACAAAAGAGTAAAGTAGCCCAAATGCCCTCAAGTATGGAGCAGACAGAGCTTAAAGATCCCAATTTACCCATGTCTAACAAAAGGCAAATTAACATGAATAAAATACATTCTCTAAAATGCTTGTATGCAAATGCTAGAAGTCTAAAGAATAAGATGGGAGAGTTAGAATATATAGCACTAAATGAAAGGTTAGATATGATTGGAATATCAGAGACATGGTGGAAGGAGGACAACCATTGGGACACTGTGATACCTGGGTACAAACTATATCGTAATGATAGAGCTGATCAAATTGGTGGAGGGGTTTGCACTCTATGTTAGAGAGGGCATTGACTCAGAAAGGATTAAAGTTTTGCAGGAAACAAAATCTGCTGTAGAATCTATATGGATTGAAATTCCATATAAAAGGGGGAAGGCGATGGCAGTGGGGGTGTACTATCGAGCACCTGGCCAGAATGACCAAATGGATGATGAAATGCTCAAAGAAATCAAGGAAGCTAACAAAAGTTATAGCGCAGTAATAATAATGGGTGATTTCAATTACCCCAGTATTGACTGGGTCAGTGTCACGTCAGGACATGCTAGGGAGATAAAGTTCCTAGATGAAATAAATGACTGCTTCTTGGAGCAGCTGGTTCATGAACCGACCAGAGGGGAAGCAATATTAGACCTAGTCCTTAGTGGAACACCAGATCTAGTGCAAGAGATAAGGGTGTTGGGGCCACTTGGCAATAGTGATCATAGCATGATCGCCTTTGATTTAATTAGTGGAGGAGGGATAGTAAGGAAATCCACAGTACTACCTTTTAACTTTCGAAAGGGAGACTATGATAAAATGAGGAGAACAGTTAAGAAAAAACTAAAAGGAGCAGTTGCGAAGGTTAAAGACGTACATCAAGCTTGGGTGTTGTTGAAAAATACTATCTTGGAAGCCCAGACCAGCTGTATTCCACGCTTTAAGAAAAGTGGAAAGAAGTCCAAAAAACTGCCAGCATGGTTTAAAGGTGAGGTCAGAGAGGCTGTTGTTGCCAAGAAAGCATCTTTCAGGAAATGGAAAAAAGAGCATTAAGACTAAACCTGGAAACAGCACAAGCAATGTCAATTCAAATGCAAGGCTTTATTAAGGCATGCATAGAGAGAATTTGAGAAGAAGCTTGCTGAGGAAGCAAAATCGCGAAATAAAGACCTTTTCAAGTACATTCGTAGCAAAAAACCTGTGAGAGAGTCAGTTGGTCCATTAGATGATTAAAGGGGTTAAAGGAGCAACTAAGAGGCGACAAGGCGATAGCGGAGAGACTGAATGAATTCTTTGCTTCGGTCTTTACTGAGGAAGATGTAGGGATGTTGACCCATGACTGAAGTGGTATTTAAAGGTGTGGAAGAATTGAAGGAAATATCGATACATCGGGAAGATGTCTTACAACTATTAGATAAACTGAAGAGTAGCAAATCACCTGGGCCGGATGGTATACATCCAAGGGTGTTGAAAGAACTGAAATTATGAGATTGCAGAACTGCTATCAGTAATCTCTGGTGAACTATCATTAAAATCATCTCTAATACCTGAAGATTGGGAGGATCGCCAATGTAACACCAATTTTTAAAAAGGGTTCCAGGGGTGATCCGGGGGAAACTACAGACCGGTGAGCCTGACGTTCAGTACCGGGAAAAAATAGTAGAAACCAATCATAAAGAATAAAATTTACTCAGCATGTAGATAGTCACAACCTAATGGGAGACAGCCAACATGGCTTTAGACAAGGAAGATCTTGTCTTACTAATCTGTTATGTTTTTTTGAAGGAGTGAAATAAACAGGTGGACAAAGGTGAGTCGGTTGATATTGTGTATCTGGACTTTCAGAAAGCCTTTGTCAAGGTCCCTCATCAGAGACTTTTGGCAAAACTAAAGAGTCATGGGATAGGAGGCAGTGTACTATTGTGGATCAGGAACTGGTTAAAAGATAGAAAAGCAGAGGGTAGGGCTAAATGGCCAATTTTCCCAATGGAGAAAGGTGAATAGTGGTGTACCCCAGGGATCTGTGCTGGGTCCGCTGCTTTTTTGACATATTCATAAATGACCTGGAAAATGGAATAACGAGTGAGGTTATCAAATTTGCAGATGACACAAAACTATTTAAAGTTGTTAAAACCCAAGAGGATTGTGAAAAATTGCAAGAGGATCTTGATAAATTGGAAGACTGGGCATCAAAATGGCAGATGAAATTTAATGTGGACAAGTGCAAGGTTATGCACCTAGGGAAAAACAACCCAAACTATGGTTACACGATGCATGGTTCCCCATTAGGAACCACCACCCAGGAAAAAGATTTAGGCGTCATTGTGGATACCATGTTAAAACCCTCGGCCCAGTGTGCAGCAGCGGCCAAGAGAGCAAATAGAATGCTAGATATGATAAGGAAAGGAATGGAAAATAAAACAAAAGATATTATAATGCCTCTATATCGTTCCATGGTGAGACCGCTCCTTTAATATGTTTTTCAATTCTTGTCGCCGTATCTTAAAAAGGATATAGCGATTTTAGAAAAGGTACAGAGAAGAGCCACCAAAATGGTAAAGGGGATGGAAGGATACTCCTATGAAGAAAGGCTAAAAAGGTTAGGGCTCTTTAACCTGGAAAAGAGACGGCTGAGGGGAGATATGATAGAAGTCTATAAATTAATGATCGGAGTGGAACGTGTAAACTTAGATCGATTGTTTACCTTATCAGAATATAGAAAGACTAGGGACAAGCAATGAAGCTACAGGGTAAACTAATTAAGACTAATAAAAGAAAATATTTTTTCACTCAACGTGTAATCAAACTCTGGAATTTGTTACCGGAGGATGTAGTAAAGGCTGTTAGTGTAGCTGGGTTTAAAAAAAGGTTTGGACAAGTTCCTGGAGGAAAGGGTCCATAAACCCATTATTAAGAAGTGAGCGAAGATATCAATGCTTGACCCAGTACAAGCATTGTGGAACTTGTGTCTCATGGGGAAACTGCTAGGTACATATGACCTAGATTGGCCACTGTTGGAAACAGAATGCTGGGCTTGATGGACCTTGGTCTGACCCAGTATGGCATATCTTATGTTCTTATGTTCTTATTTTCTCCTTCTCCGGGGGTACCGAACAGACACCACTCTGGCGAAAATGCCCTTCCCTGTGGCCCCCATATCTGCAAAGCATCTTGTACTGCTTGCCAAAACTCTCGTATCCGCTCGCATTCCCAGAATCGATGTTCTCAAACATCCCCTTCTCGATCCCACAGAGCTAACACACATCCGTCGAGAGCAACCCCATTTTAGCTGCCCAAACATTGGGTACGTAAGCCCTCCATAAGAACTTATACTGGAGTTCTTGTAACCGAATTGATTCAGAAACAACCTTTATGCGTTGGAACCCATCCTGCAACATGCCTGCCGTCACTCTCAGCACCCCATCCTGGACCCATCTATGGGACAATTTTTCCAAGACGCCTATCTCCCCCCCTGGGTGCCAGTCTTCCCGCAGAGTCTTCACTGACACTTTCCTGTCTATCGGCCACTAGGAATCCCACATACCCTTACTGTGTAATACTAACCATCATGATTCTGAAGTCCCCTGACATAATGCCTGACTTGCAAATAAAAATAGAATGTCTTCCGGTCTATGTGAAATCTCTCAACTAAAGATTGAAACGAATCCATCTCACCGAGTGCCGGCATTCGCAGCTGCCCAACATATTCTAGGCCATTTTCCACCCATCCCCTGGGTGTGTCACTCTGCCTCCCAGACTCAAAATCCCCATTTCCCCTCAGGGGGATACACTCTGCCGCACGCCAATTTAATCCTTTTTTTTGGCATAACACTCTCCACGCCTGCCTTAGAGCTCTGATGTATATTGACGCTTTCCAAGCTTGTGGGAGATCCTTTATTTATTTATTTATTTATTTATTTAACATTTCTTATATACCGCGCTCTTTGTCATCAGTGCAGTTTACATTGAAACAATATAACACTTGGTCAGCTAAAGTTGGCCATCGTTTACATAGAACAGGGATTTAACATGGAGGTAAACATATGGGGAAACTATTTACATTTCAAGTACATTACATACTGGAGCTAATTTCACTGTGGGTTTTTGCAGTCATATGGCAGTGGTATGAGATTGTGAGTGTGAGGGAGGGTGAAGGGGTGGGGTATCTAGATGTGTAAAATGCATGAGAAAAAGGTGGTGTTTGAGGGCTTTTCTGAACAGTCTAAGGTCCCTGATTGCTCTAATGCTGGGATGGAGTTTATTCCAGCCTCTTGGAGCATAGTTTAGGAATGCCCTATTGATGGTGGTCTGGTTGAGTTTTGTAGAGTCACTTGGTATTATTAGTCACTTGTTCTTCTTGTGCAGCAGATATACTCTATGATAGGACTCCGACATCCAGTCGATTAGTTCTTTCGGCAATATGTCTGCTGTACCCAACACTAAGTCCCTCAAAGGCCTGATCAGACAGGTAAGATTATAGTTCCTCAATGATAGTCGACCCAGTTCTCCTTCCTCCCTACTGCTCATCAACACTGCTAGGGGAATGCGCGACCTCCACCCTTTCCATATAAATTTAGCAATGTGCCATTGTAGCACCAACAAATCCCGCCAAAGCAGCCATATAGGAAGATGTCGCAATAAATACATCCACCTTGGCATCTCTATCATCTGAACTAGTGCTATGCGGCCCATGAGCGAAATAGGTAGGTATTTCCATTGCTTCAATGTTGCTGCCATCCTAGCAATCATAGGCTTAATATTTACTTCATACAGCTTCGCAACATGATTGGGTATCTGAATTCCGAGGTAGCGACACTGCGCCCAAAGTAATGGAGACCATCCCTGCCAGCTCTTTCTAGCTCTAGTGCCAACATCCAGGGCCACCGATTTACTTATATTGATACGGAGTCACGAGAATAAGCCAAACCGCTCGATTAGCTGCAAGGCTTGCTCCAATGACCTTTGCAGGTCACATAAGCATAAGAGCATATCATCAGCGAATGCACTGACTTTGATGCCTCCATTTTGCCACTCTATGCCTTTCACCTCCTCCGCCTTTATAAGAGAAAGAGGCAAAGGCTCTAATTGCAAAACAAATAGCAGAGGAGATAAAGGGCACCCCTGTTGAGTGCCTCTTTTCAAAGAGAAAGGCTGGGAACGTGCCCCTCCACTAGTTACACAAGCCAAAGGGTTCATATACAGCGCTTTTACCCAGTCAAGAAAGGCCCCCTCAAATCCAAATCTAGCTAACACCTCAAACATATAAGGCCACGACACCCTATCGAATGCCTTCTCTGCGTCTAGACTTACCAGTAGCAGGGGCACATCTTGCGCGAGGCGCTTCTCCATTCCTAACAATACTTTACTGATGTTCGAAAAAGCCTCTCTCCCCCTCACAAACCCAGATTGGTGCCCACCTACCACCCGTGGCAATATCCTTTGTAATCGGGCCACTAGAACCAACGCCACTATCTTCATGTCATAATTAATTAAAGATATTGGCCTATAGGATGCCGGATCTTCCGGATCTCTGCCCTTCTTGGGTATGACAGTGATCGCCGCTGTGTGCATCTCCCTCGGAAAGGAGCCCAACTCTTGTGCTTCCTGAAATAGGGCCATTAACGTGGGTGTAACCTGGGATATCAGAATCTTATAGAATTCCGTCCCATACCCATCGGGTCCTGGGGTGTTATGTGGCTTCCCTGATTTGATCACTCTCTGTATCTCTGCTCGTGTGATATGCTTATTAAGCTCCTGTAGCTCTCCCGCTGTTAAATCGCGGAAGCTGTAGGGCCTCCAAAAATTTCCGCTCTTGCTTCCTATTCTCCTCCTCTGGTGTATACAGGTCTTGGTAATACTGACTAAAAACTTGCACTATCTTCCCTATTTCGATCTGCTGCACTACCTTTTTATCCCTAATCTTAGCTACTCCCTGAATACCCCCTCTCTCTTTTACCAAACGTGCCAGTAAACGCCCAGTTCGATCTCCATACCTGAACAACTGATGCCGATAGTACTGCATTGAATGTACCGCTCTCTCTCATAGAGCCTCATTTAAAGCTCTCTGCACTTCCAAATATGCTTGCAGCCTATTCGGTTTGGCTAGGGCTTCCTTTTTTGTATTCTGCAGTCTCTGAGCCAGTTCCAAAATCGTTGCATTAACTCGTTTCCTTGCCCGAGCTACATATGCTATAATGTGTCCCCTTAGTACCGCTTTCCCTGCTTCCCAGAAAGTTGCCATACATATATCTCCCGTATCATTATGTTCCAGATACTCCTCCCAATGGCGTATCAAATATTGCCTGAATTCCTCATTCTCCCACAGATTTCTAGGAAACGACCACCTGGTCCCCCCAGACACTCACCCTTTCAAATCCATGACTACCCTGGCGTGGTCTGACACCACAATCGGCTCAATCTCCACCCTGATCACTTTCCCAAAGCTCTCTCTCGAGATGAGAATGTAATCAATCCTGGACCACGACTGATGTGCTCTCGACAGTTGCGTGTAATCCCTTTCTTCTCCATGTAATGTCCTCCATGTGTCTATCAAACCTCCCATTTTACATAGGTATTCCACACCTTTGTTGCACCATTCACTTCCTGTCGTCCCCTTTCCCCCATGGGATTTGTCTAGGGCAGGATCATGTGGACAATTATAGTCGCCAGCCAGTATCAGTGGTATCTTCGGCGCCCCCGTTATCTTTTTCAACAAACGTTTAAAGAACTGATGGTCATAGGTATTCGGAGCATAGATAATACCCAAGAGAAGTTCTTCCCCTTGGATTTTGGCATGCAGAAACACAAATCTTCCTTGTGGGTCTGCTTCCTCACTAATAACCTCTGTCGTAATCCCTTTCTTAATCAAAATCGCCACGCCTCTCTTCCTGCCCCCTAATGGCGCTGAGAATACCTGTCCCACCCAATCTTTTTTGAGCTTTCCATGTTCCTTTGCACTCAAATGAGTTTCTTGCAACATTGCTATTTATGTTTTCCCTCTCTCTAGGGTCTGTAGTATTTTTGTCCTTTTTATTGGTGTGCTAACTCCCCCCACATTCCAGGAGGTTATCCTGAGGTCATGTCTCATTCATACTCTCCTCAAACAGATTAATCCCTATCATTCCTCTACTGCCTCCCACAGCCCCGGGTTGCCCAGCCTCAACCCCAGACTTACCCCAACGGTGATTCACACATATTCACACTTTTTCTCTCCCGATAGTCTCCCTACTGATTGCATGGCCGTCATACTTTCCTTCCCCTCCACTTTCGCACATTCTTTCTTTCGTGTCCCTAACTTTCTAATTAACCTACTCCATTCACACACCCTCATCTCCCACCTCTCCCCTTTCCCCATCTCTTTGCCTCTCCCCCTCCTCCCCCCACCCGATTCCATCGTCACCCCGTACCCCATAATATTAATCAATTGCACTCCTCAGCTCTATCCGCTGAGGTAGATCCCAATTGAATGCCGCAGAGCTACCCCGGGCTTCTCTGTGTATTCTGTGCACTCAACCCCCTTGTTGTGAGCAACAGTCTGATAAACAATGCCTCCCCCTTACAGTTGGTCGCCTTTCTCATTACTCTCCCCCTCCCAAACCGCTAACCGCCCACATCACACTTATCAGTTCCTTTGTCCATTGCTGCCTCCCTGTTGTTATCTTCAGGCCTTACAAGCTCACGGCCCACAGCCTTCAGGTCCATCGTCCATCCTCATCATCGTCTCCCGGCAACCCCGCCAAAAATTGGCTCGCTGCAGTCGCTGTTGCAAACACAAAGTTCTGACCCTGGCTGGCCACTCTAAGCGTTGCCGGGAACGCCAAAGTAAAACGCAGTTTCCTCTTAAAGAGCGCCGCACAAATGGGGGTAAACTCTTTCCTTTTCTGCATTACTGCAGAGGAGTAGTCCTGGAAGATTAAGAGTTTATGATTGTCCAGTTGCAGATCTCTTTTTCTCCGATAGGCCTGAAGTACCTGTACTTTATGTTGAAAGTTAAGCAGTCTCATGATGACCACCCGGGGTTTCTGCTGGTCTCCCTCCGTGGCCCAATCCGATGCGCACGCTCGATATCCAACTTCCCGACCAGCGCAGTAAGGCCTAGTTCCTTCAGCAGCTATTCTCCAAGCAATGTTATCAGCATACTCTCTGTCTGTGACTCAGGCACTCCCACCACTCTCAGGTTATTTCTCCGTGATCTATTTTCCAGATCATCCACTTTGGATTGGAGAACTTCGATCTGTTTTTGCTGCTCCCTCCGCTCTCGGTCTCGCTGCCCCTTCTCATCCTCAATGGCCGATACACGCTGTTCCAACTCCTCCACTTTCCTTCCGACTTCTGCCAGTGATTCGCCCAAATCCTCAAGCTTTTTGAGTACCAGATCAAATTTAGGCTCTAAGAGCTTTGCCACCTCTTTTGCAAAATATTCTGTGCTCAACTCTGTACTTTCAGCATTCGGCGAGGCCGGCTGCGACATCGTGCACGCGAAGGCCCCGGGTTTACCCGGACGGTCTCTGTCTTTTTTCTGCACCGCAGCCATAACTCCTTCGGCTCTCGAGCCTCGCTTCATACCACTGGCATCCTCTCCCTATCCTCTTATCGGCAGCTTGTGTTTTCGGGGGTATTTTTACGTTTATTCACCCTTAATGCTCAGGGCAGCACTGGAGCGAGCAGGAACATGTCTTGCTCACTCACACATCACGTGGGATCCCCAACATCGGGTAGATTAAAGTCACCTAATATGATCACTTCCCCCTTTTTGGCTATCTTGGCAATATCTATAATCAATTCGTTATCTATTTCTTCAATTTGATTTGGAGGTCTGTAGACTACACCAGTATGGATGACAGTGCCATTTCCTCTTTCCAACACAATCCAGAGAGCTTCTTCTTTTCCCCATGCCCCTGCATTTCAGTAGCTTTGATATTGCTTATTACATACAAGGCTACTCCTCCTACTTTTACACTTTCTGGGTCTCTTCTGAATAGATTATAGCCATCTATAGCTATATCCCATTCATGTGATTCATTAAACCATGTTTCTGTAATGGCCACAATATCTAAGTCCATTTCCACCATTAGGGCTTCCAGGTCAGGAACTTTGTTGGCTAAACTGCGAGCATTTGTGCTCATTGTTTTCCAGCATTTAACTGGCTTGCATGTATTTTACATTGATTTTGTTCTGCCCACTTCTTCCCACTTGTTGATGTGTGGTTTAAAAGTGTGGCTGCTTCTGATGTTGTCCTGCTTTTGCTGGGAGTGACGTCCTGAACTTGTCCTTCCACATCTGTCACCACCTTTTTCTAGTTTAAATGCATATCCACATACTGCCTGAATTTTTCACTTAGGATTATTTTCCCTGTGACAGAGAGATGTAGTCCATCAGCACAGTATAGTCTCTTTTTGGTCCATCTGTTTCCCCAGTCGCCTATAAATCTGAATCCTTCTTGTTTGCACTAGGTCTGGAGCCATGTATTAAAGCTGTTTATGAGATGCAGCCTTTCTACCCCCTCACCAAGAACAGGTAGAACTTCTGAGAATGCTACAGTGTTAACAATGGGCTTGAGTTTCTCTCCCAGAGTCTGGAAGTCCCTTTGAACTGCAGAGGCACTGTTTCTAGCCAGGTCATTTGTACCCAAGTGTATGACAACATCAATTTTGGAGTGCTCACTTTCTGCACTAAGTACATCAACAATTTGGTTTGTATTCCTGCTGGTTGAAGAGCCTGGGAGGCATTTGACTATCTTCTCTCCTTTGAACTGTATTTCCAAGTTGGTGCCTCTGATGATGGAATCTCCAAGTAGTAGTAGTTTTCTGTTTTGTGAGTTTTTCTTCATATTTGGGGGCATGTTTACTAAAACCCCGCTAATGTGCGGGCCGCGGTAGTGTGCGGATGCCATATAAGGAGGGGGCGTTTCTTTCTGAAAAAGAAAAACCGGGATTTAAAAATGCGCTAAGGTGCGCGGCGCCCATGTGCGCCCTGCACATTAGCGCATGAGAAAGCTGCGTGGGAGGCATAAGTGGCGCGCCGATGTGCACACAGAAAAGTAGAGCCACAGCACAATGGTTAAGACACTGAACAATGGTGCAGGGAACAGGGGTATAATCCCCCACAGTGCCCAATGAAGACAGCTGGCTGAGGCATTACTTTAGGAGCCAGTTCAATATTGGGCGGCATAAGGCGGCGAGCTGATGGGTATAAGGCAGCACGCTATTGCTTTAGGAGGCATTTTAATATTGGGAGGCATAAGGTGGCGCGCTGATGTGCAAGTACAGAAACAGAACCACAGCACAATGGTTAAAACACTGATCAATGGTGCAGAGATCAGGGGTTCAATCCCCCACAATGCCCAATGAACAAAGTTGGCTGAAGCATTGTGTATTATGGGGAAGATTGGTTTAGGAGGTGTTTTACTTTTATTTTAATTATCACTACTAGCAAACGCACTCTCAAAGCGTGTTAACATAAGGCGCCCCATAAGGCACATTCTAAAGTGCACTGTCCGCCAAGGCACTCTAGAATGTTGCTTATAGGGCGCTTTATAGGGTGCCGTATGAGGTACCGCAAGGTCAGAGTACTGTTTGTGATGGCAGCACTGTGCAGTGTAAGGAATGAAAAGCATAAGTAGGTGCGCTGACATGCAAGGAGGAGCAGCAGTGGAGCACAATGGTTAAGGCACTGACTGCTGATACAGGGGTCATGAGTTTGCTCCTCAGGGTGCCTAATACGTAAGGCTGGCTGAGGCATCAGCTTTGCAAAGTATGTTTTGTTTCCTGCAGCACTTTATTTTTATTTTATTAATTGCTGCCAGCAAACACGCCCTCACGTGCCGTAATTGCAAATGCCGTATAAGGCACCCTATAAGGCACTCCATAGGGCACATTATAAAGTGCACTGTCCGCCACGGCACCCTAAAATGTTCCCTACAGGGCACCCTATAAGTTGCGTCACAGGATAATGTATAGTGCACCTTATAAGGACGGGAACCATAAGGTGCCCTATAGGGTGCCCTATAAAGCGCCCTCAGAGGCACCGTATGGGTACAGTACGCTGAGGGTGTTTTTGCTGGCAGCAAAAATGTACATTAAAAAGAGATATTGCTTTGGGCAGCCCTACCAAATAACCCCACTGTGGGTTTGAACCCATGACCTCTGGTTTCACAGACAGTGAAGTAACCATTGGGCTACAGCTCTATAGTGACTAGCACAGACAGTTTGTTGTGGTCACCAGGATAGGGTTAGCACACCCGTACCCATGATGCACTGCACATGCAAATCAGCTGTCCACGGATAAACACATGATGGGGAATGCACCCCTACAGCACCTCGGCCTGGTAGGGGGAAGTGACCATGTGCACCCCCACAGCACCTCGGCCTGGTAGGGGGTACTGACCATGTGTTTTACTGGCACAAAGTAGCTACACGCCGTCACATTGTGCGGGTACTCTGCTCACCCTGAGGGTGCAGTGAAGCACCCAGCACCAGGTCCACAGCACCTTCCATGGCTGAATGAGACCATGCTGGAGGTCCAAAGCAGTGTTAAACTGTGAGATAGGTGGTTTCTGCAGAAACACTTTGGATATCTCTGTCTGTCCCAGTCAGGCATAGACCCCCCGGTGGGCCATGCACCACCACCAAGGGCAGCAAACACAGCCTCCCTGCAATGGTGGCAGTAGTGGGGATCATCAACCCCAGTCCTGCTGGAGAACATACACCCTACAGCACAGTCAATGCAGCTCTGTACACATCCATAACACAATAGCAGACAGACTTTAGGCCTGAATATGCTAAGCTGCACCCCAGCACTATCTGATATTGTCCTGCAGCAAGCCTTCAGCCCCTACACCCTACAAGGCACTCCAGCAAGACACATACCAGCTGCAAACAGTCTGCTAGCTAGTCCATAGTGCATGTTCCCAGTGGAAATGCATGCACCCAGAACTGGGATGTCAGCATACACAACAAGCAGAGAAATCACTGACTGGGCCCCATAAATATCACATAAAAAAATACTCTATAGCACTATGGGGGAGCCTAGCCATGCTGTGGTCACTGTCTGTGTAGGTGGTGGCCGGGCACTAAAATGTCCCAGTCAGTGCCCTGTGCAGATGCACCCTGGCCAGGCCACCCTGTCCGGGCTATACCCATGGTACCTTGCTCCTCATTATGCACATTGGCAGGCCAATACTGGCAACAGTGCTGGCAGTGTGGGCTATGGAAGGTGTTTGCAGCCACCACACACTGTCTAGACAGACACACACTCCGACACCTATGCCAGCATTGTGCTACTATAGAGGAGTTCAGCAGCCATGCCCACCACACCAGTCCTGGGCACAGTACAGTCATGGATATGGTACGCAATACTGTTGGGGGTCACTCCCCAGTGTGGTAAACACTGTCAGAGACCAGACCTGAAGCACACACCGCAGACATCAGAATGGATGGAGCTCAATCAGCAAACTGTGCTTAACGTAGGAATTTCTATCTGCCAGTACTCATAGCAAACGTTTGAGAGCTGTGTACCGTATACCCAGGTGTAGGGTTGCATTGCTAAGGTATGCAAGTGCTAGTATTGGGAGATGCACGCAGGGCCCAATGTCCTGCCTCTCCATGAGGCATTGGCCAATGGGGCCTGTGGGTGTGGGTGTGGGTGTGTCTGCCCCTGTTGGCTGCTGCTTTACGGCAGAGGTTCCCAACTCCAGTCCTGGTGTGCCAAACACTGTTCGGGTTTTTATGCTGTCCCTCAGGAATATGCATGAGCTACATCTGCATACCATGGGGGTGGTGCATAGATATGCAGCACAGGCACCATTATGAGAGGCAGCATGGAACCTGAATGGTGTGTGGCCCTCCAGGACTGCATTTGGGAGACTCTGCTCTAGGTAATGTGCCTGCTTATGGTGTCTGTGCTCGGTGGGGTAAAATATAGGCGTATTAACCATGCGTATGTTCTCAGCAATAAAGGTTTGTCCTTACTATCACGGTTCAGTTGTGGGAAAAATATGTGGACTGGATTGGCAGTAGCCTCAGCTGGGCTTTGAACCTGTGATCTTCTGTTCTTGCACACACTGTCTGTGTGCACTGCACCATCGTGTTGTCACCGATAGACTGCATTCCCTGGGGAGTCCATGACTGTACATCCGACAGAGCCTGTCTGTTACAGTGGACGGTGCCAGCCTGCACATGGCTAGGCCACTGTCTGCTGTGGCTGGCAGCCACTGCCCCCTCCACCACCTGTACCCTTCCGCCAACATGCTGACATGTCCTTATCTTGGAAAAAGCATATGACCTGATTGAGTTGTGGCACTCCAGAACTGCATTTGGGGGACTCTGCTGTAGGTAATGCCCATTGTTATTGTGTGTATGCTGTGTAGGGTAAAATATAGGTGTTTGAACCATGCTTCTGTTCTCTGCAATAAAGGAGTGTCTTTACTATCTCTGTTTAGTGGTGGGTAAAATATGGGGACTGGGTTGGCAGGAGACCCAGCTGGGATTTGAATCTGTGGCCCTCTGGTCCTACAGGCACTGGCTGTGTCCGCTGCACCACACTGTGGCCACAGAGACAGTGCAGTCCCTGGAGATAGGAAACCTGGCCGAACGAGTCAGAATCCCTGCTCTGCACAATTTTACTGTGGGCTCATTCACCTTGTATGGAGACAAAAGGGCAAATAAACTTCAAAAATGACCTCAAAAAAAGGGGAAAAAACCATAATCCAGCTGGTCAATAGTGATATCAATGGGCAACATTAGAAAACACTCCCAGGAAAGCGCCAAAAAAAAGAATTGCTTTTTGCAAGGGTCTACGGAGTGTTTTTTAATGTTGCCCATTGATATTACTATTGGCCAGCTGGATTATAATTTTTTAGAATTTTGTTGTGGTCATTTTCAATTTTTATTTGCTATTTTGCACTGTGCACATGTATCACACTGCTCACGTTTTGTAGGTTTCCCCTGTTTTGCTGTACATTGCTGACGGAAATAGTTTCTCTTCCCTTTAAATCGGCTCTAACGCGAGGTTCTCACTCGCGGTATTTTTTAGATGGAATTTCAGCCCCACTCCTGTGCGGGGAGCCTCTCCCCTCTCACTCTCCACCCATTTACCCCGTCCCCCCGCCCCTCGGGAGCCTTCCTCCGCCCTCGGAATGCCTTTCCACGCCTCTATCGCACTTGAGCGCACCGCACACTTGTGCGGGCCCGTTAGTGCAGCGCGCACGTGTGCGGGGCCCAAAAATGCACTATTAGTGTGCGCTAAGGTAACTTAGTGCACACTGAAGTGCGCCCCGCACAATTGCGTGGTTTAGTAAACATACCCCTTGGTGCTTTATCAGTAGATTGGGCATTGACTGTCTCATTTAAGGACCCTTCAGCTTCTATGGATTGGGCATCCTCATTAACCAAAGCAGAGAAGGCATTATTCAGAGATATCTCTTGATGTATAGGGTGTCTCTGCGTTACAGGTCGCAATCTACCAGAGTCCAATGTGATCCATTTGTTCCTGGGATGTTTGATTCTTTGTGGGAGCGGTGGTGGACTTTGTTCAGTTTGTATCCTAGAAGAGGTGTGTTTCATTGCAGCTAGTTCTTCCCTTAGTAGAGTCAATTCTTTATGCATGGCAGCTAACTTGAGGCATATAGGACAAGCTCTTAGGTTCCAAAATGATTCTTCTTAGAATGAAAGCAACACAGTTATTGCACTGAATACATGACATGCTGATTAAGTGGTCCTAGAAGGAGAAGAAGAAAAGGTTGGCTCAACACCAAATTAAAAGGATAGATGTCAATGTATGTGACCACTATATAGGCAATGCAGCCCTGGGGTGGGTGGGGTGAGAGGAAGGGTGGGTGGAAACCTAAGTGTCCCTGACCAGTAGGCCTTACATGAACTGAGGGCACATTCAGATATCTGATTTAAAGGCTGTGCAAGGAATGTAGGCAGTCAGAATATTCCCAAAAATGAATGTATGTCCAACTGTTAAATTCTATATTAGCAAACAAAAACAGGCAAAAGATAGAAGGCTGAAAGCTTAGTGTGTGGAGACTCTGGAAGAAGCTTGCACAAATCTGTGCAAAAACTGACTTAAAAGTAGCCAAGTGTTCTACCTTTAGCACTCATAAATGTGAGATCCACAATGAACAGAAAGACTGGACTGAGACCACATAAAATACTTATTGGAAGATCAATGAGACTTCCAGCATCACCTCTTATTACTGCCTATCTTGCTGATATACACCTAACTCTTGATACTATTTTGAACTATTCTAGGGCACTAATGAAATATATTAAGTCATTCCTTTCACAGGTACAGGCAGTCCTTTCCAAAGAACCAAAGGGGTAGTGCCATCTTATTCAGTCAAGAGACTGGTTGCATATCAAAACTCATTAATGAAAAATTCATTGGCACCCCTCTAGAGAGGCCCTTATCAAATGTTGCTTACTATTAACATTGCCATGAAGTGTCAAGTCCTCCAGACATTGGTCCAGGTTTTACACTATAAGAAGATCACAATATTTAGGGACTACCCAGCCTCATATTCATCCAAAAACAGACCCCATTAGTCATCGTCCTAGGCCAGAGCATCTTCAGCATTTGGAATAAGAGCAACATTTGTGGCTCTGTATGGTTGGCAGAAACTGGATCTTCTATTTAAGCCTTTACACCTGAGATAAGATAACTGTGCTATTGACCTCTCCCTTAGCAGAAGAGGATTTGCCATGACAGGTTAAGATGATTTTCCACCATGAAAAAATGAGAATCCTAATGCTTGGCTGCATACTAGGATTATTATGCTATAAGGACAATACTTTCCTTAGCACAGTACACAAGGACCTGAATCTCACTGCTTGTTGGATTTATGTTCATGTGTCACATTATCTGAAAGGCAAGATACCCCTGTTCCCTATCTTTATGAACACATGCAGCGTATGGCACTACTATGCCCTCATACCCCAGTAAGTTATGTTAGTTTTATTCAAGGTGTACAGGTCAAATTGGAGGAGTATCCTAGTGGATAGAGCAGCTGCCTAGTACCCAAAAGCTCAAGGGTTCAATTCCCACTGGCAGTCCTTGTGACTTTGGGCAAGTCACTTTACCCTCCATTGCCTTGGAAGAAAAGGCTGGCAATCTATTTCTGGTGATACATTGCCAAGAAAACCCAGAGGTAGCTGGGTCACTATGAGTCAACACTGGCTTGATGACACTAAAAAATATATATTTCAGATTAGTCTTCACTATTGTTGGCCTTGTGTGCATTCAACAAAATAGCAACTACTTAGTAAGTAAAAATTCTTCAAATAAGACATTTGAATCTTTGGGTTTGGGGATAGGATAGAATTCTCAGCCTATCAGAGAAGTTCTTTCATATATGAATTGAAGGCCTACCAACTTTTGTTTGCAAAAGGATGATTCAAGAAATTGCTACATGGGCAAAACACAAATGCTCAAGAAACATCAGAATTAATGATATATTGGGGCATTTTCTTTCCTAATTATGGGGTTTACTGCACTATCTTAAGAGGTCATATTGTTTCCTAGTTTGCAAGAACAAGTCAACATTAAGATCACTAATGCTTTGGAAAGGGTAATGGATAATATGGTTGCCATCAGAACCATGGTCAGTAAAAATGGTGTTTATGCCCTTATGGTGAAGGAATGTTGTGTATGTATATATATATATATATATATAGCTATCTATCTATCTATATATCCCAGATAACAAAGATCAAATATTAGAATATGCCCAAAAAATAAGAAACTTGGCTGCTAAGCTATACATTGCAAATATCAGCAAAAACCTTTCTAGAACTGGTTTAGAACCCTTCTGATCAGTGGTTATGTAATCCTATTGCTTAAAATATTTTGTTTGAATTATACTGTTACAGAAATGCAAAACAGCTTAAGCTGGAACAAAATGTAAATCTTGTTTCTCTTCTTCAGCTGTCTTTGCAACTTCCTCCCAGATTTGGCTGGGATGAAAGGAATGAAGTAAAATGGAGAGAGATGTCTAGGGGATGCAGAGGCTCACAGGTAACATTACCATGAGCTTTTAGGCAAGGACTGTCATCACCACAGGCTATGTGGTGGTGTTTAATGGGTGGCCTATCCACAGGGTACTTGAAGAGCCTCACTATGGCTAGTTCAGCACTGAATAGCCAAGTGACTGAGTGCAGTTGTAGATGCCAGATGATGGAGGAGTTTTTTGAACAGTGGGGAAGATGTATGGAAGGGAAGACAGGGGAATGCTAATCTTAGAGTTGAGAAGGGTTACTTTTGGAAAATAGAAGTTTTGAATAAAGCTGTAGCCATGAATTTTGCCATTTTCTGTTGTGTCAGAAATCTTATTTCTAGGAAGTAGTATGAGCACCTATGTTAGGCGTTTCCACGGATTAGATTGTGGCATGATAAAATGGCCCAACCTCTTTTGAGGAACAGGAAATTAGGCTAGTGAGGACAGGTGTGTGTGTGTTTGGGGGGGGGGGGTGCGTTTGAGTGAACATCTGAATTCTAGCTGAAATATGAGGAAAGGGAAGCATATAAAGAGAGTGAGGTTGAGTGAGAATTTGATAGGCAGTTTTGATGAGGCTGGTGAGAGATGTGGGATGAGAATGCTTGTCCTGCCCTCTCATCCCAAATCTTCCTGAATTCAGTAAGCTGGGTGGGGGGTTGGAGAGTATGGGAGAAGGGAGCATGGGGGTAAGTGGTTACAGCTGGGGGAAGAGGATTTGGGGGCTTAGCTACCCCCCCGAAACAGCTGGGCTTTAAAGGAATGGAACTAACTGGAGATAAGTCTGGGGGAAGCAGAGGCTCATGAGCAACACCACCATGAACTTTGGGACATAGCCTGGTATCACCTCAGGCTATGTGGTAGTATTTAATAGGTCACCTATCCACAAGATTCTTAAAGAGCCTCACTATGGCGAATTTGGCACTGAGTAGCCAAGTGTGGTTGTGGATGCGGGATGATGGTAGAGTTTTTGAACAGTGGGGAAAATGTATGCAAGGGAAGTTGATGGCAGTCAAATACTGTTTCCTTTAAATGCTTCATACTAGAAATTTTGAATAAAGATGCTGTCAAAAATGTTGCCACCAATTATGGTGCCAGTAGTCGTATTTCTGTGACTGATGTAAGGAAGGAGTGTGAGTGCCTATATTAACTATAAAAATGCAAAGAGAGGGTTAAGCAGTCACACATACTGCAAATAAAAAAGGCTGCTAGAAGAATATCTACCAACCAATCACAAACACAAATAAAATGAATATCCATATTATAAAAGAAGGAAAAGACCTCAGAAACCACTCTTCATTAGTCAAAAGACTTCAAAGGTTTGCATTACTATTTGGGACACTAGAGCATGCTGAACTGTTCTAAATATTTTTATAAAACAGTTTTTTTCTTTGATTATTGAATTAGCTCACAACACTCATAAAGTCATTTGACTGATGGATAGTGGTTTTAGAGTTCTTTTCCCTCCATTTATACTATGAACGTGACATTTTGTAATGTGTTTGTGATTGGTTGACAGATATTTTTACAGCAGCCTCATGATAAAATCTGTATATGTTGCCAAAGTAAAGTGCAAAGTGATGAAAAGGAAGCAATATACATAATAGTGTTTATAACAATACCTGGAATTACAGGGTGCAGATTGCTTAATAGCATAGACAATTTCTTAGTTCTGGTATTCTTAACTGTCCTTGCTCACTTTATACAGGGCTAGCACCTAGTAGAGAACATCCATCTGCTTTAAGCTCCATCTTGCCCCTCTCTTCCCAGACCACCACCTGCAGAGATAAGGAGTGAGGGAGGAGGTTGGAACAGACATAAGAAAGCAGAGGACTACTCCGTTCTTTAATCCAGCCTTCCTCCTGTCATTTCCTTGGAGCTGATGGAGCAGGAATAAAAGGTTCCAGAACTCAGTACCCTTAATTACCCTCAGAAAACCCCCCACTGCTTTGCTTGATGTTTGGAGGGCACTTAACCCTGGGTTTGTTCAATTTCCTCCCTAAAGTATAATTTAGAGTCATATTCTATCCGATATTCAGAAGCACTTACCTGCATAGCGGCAGCTGCTATATGGCAAATGTCCTATCTGTGAATTTTCAGTGGCACTATCTAGATAGTGTCACTGAAAATTCTTATAGATTACTCAAGCACTAGCCAGATGTGCCAGGGGAAGTGAGGGTGGAGCATGGGCATTTTGCCTTAAACTACAGATATGTTAGTGACATTCAGCTACTATTCATATAACTATGCAGAATCATTTAGGATAACAAAAAGGGTATCAAAAATTGGACAGCAGAGCTATATGAATA
Organism: Ichthyophis bannanicus; assembly: GCA_033557465.1. NCBI lineage: Eukaryota > Metazoa > Chordata > Amphibia > Gymnophiona > Ichthyophiidae > Ichthyophis > Ichthyophis bannanicus. The sequence continues at coordinate 1,180,247,415 of CM066033.1, read as the reverse complement.
TGGACATTATCCCATAGAGCCAGGGCAGGTCAGCAGTCTCTATATAGATGGGGTGTTCCTCGCTATTCAAAAAGCAATACAGAATACACATCGAGGCCAATTCAGTTCTTGTGCAACCCCGGGACGTCCGGGCATCCAGAATCTGGGCAGGCCGTGATTGGATGAGCCAGCTATGCCCCAATTCTGGGCCCCGGGATGTACAGAAATGTATGTGGATAGCTCAGCCAAGCTCCTGCATGGAGCTGTGGGGCTGTGGAGTCCTGTTGCCATGGCATCGTGGTTCCATGCAGGAGCCACGATCCCCGGCAGCCCCGAGAAGTTCCTTTCCCTGCCGCATGACCCATGATCGGGCCTGCCGTGGCCAGGGTTAGGCCACGGGGAAACCCCTGTACCCCTCACCTTCCTTTCCAGGCCTGACTGCATCATCTGGCTCTGTCTAAGGGGACTTATTCCACCTCCGAGGGGGTCAGAATCTATCCCATAATAAATAAAAATGCTGCGGATGACATTAAAAAATATAGCTGGCCATGGTGTTTGAATACTGAAATGATTAATTTTTTTCACTGTGTTTGCTCTTATTGTTTTCAAAGGTGATCACAGTAATAGTCTCCCTAAATTGATTTCTGATCATCACCTAATTTTCTCCCCCCTTCTTCCGGATTTGCTATTTGAACACTTGCTCAAGGTCTGTTACAAGTGGAAATTAAATATAGCTAAGCTGGGTTTTCCTAAATGTATGCAGATGGTCTTTACTACAGTAGCAAAAGTGTCATTTTATCCTATTGAATATAATCCTTTACTGTACTGGAAAACTCTCAAGGTGGTTATGAGAGGTGATATAATTGCCTTCTCATGCCACCACAAAGAGGAGAAAAAAGCCCAGCAGAAACTACACAATACAATTGCAGAATTTGAGAAGATACGTAAAGTTAATTGCTCCCCTACCATCGAGAAACTATTAACTAGGTCCAGGAATGAATTACAATCATGCCACATTGTTGCTAACAGAGAAATCTCCAAGGAATGCAAAGCACAATATCTGTGAACATGATAATAATGCCGATTCCTCCTAGCCAGAGCTGTGAAAACAGCTCACTAAACAGATATATAAACTTGGAAGCTCAGTTGGGGTTTTTGCATCTGAAGTTAAAGATTTTAATAACATCATTGCTAACTTTTTTTTTCACATATGCAGGGAAAATATAGATGCAGAGGCAAAGACTGGCTCATCTCCTGGATCTGCTTAGCAAGTGACATGTGCCTCTTTTTTTGTTTTAAGTGTCGTCAAGTCAGTGATGCCTCTGAGTGAGCCAGCAGCCCCTGGGTTTTCTTGGTAAAGTATAACCAGAAATAGATTGCCAGGTAGGATTGCCAATCAACTGGTTTTCAGCCAGCCTGGCCAGTTTTTATATGGCCAGGCTGGCTGCCAGCAGAGAGTTAAAACCAGCAGTGGAAAAGCCGGGGGGGGTTTGCCCTCTTTCTCTCTACCCTGTATCCTCCTCAGATCTCTCTCTTTCTCTTTCTCTCTCTCTCTCTCTCTCTCTCTCTCTCTCTCTCTCTCTCTCTACTTGCTGACTTTTGCCACATCACATTTCCCCCACCTCCATCCAGCATTTAACCCCTCTAGCATTACTCCCTTGTTAGCACCTCTTCTCCTCTCAAACCTTATTTTTTCCGTGGCAGAGACAATTACAAAAACACCACAAAACCAAACCCCAAGAACAATGGCTGTGGCATCCACGGAGCCTCCCAGTCCATGTGATCTTGAAACCTCTTCTGCATCCCTCCCTCTCGGCAACAGGAAAAAAACTAGAGATTGTCCTTGCTCGATGAGCTTTTCAACTGTGGCAGAAGTTAAAGAAATGCCTACAATCAGATACTATTCCATTCATTCTTAGGGTAATTTTCAAAGTCATTTCCATCAGCAAAGCAATTCTTTACCTGGGGAAAGGGGCTTTTATAAAAATTACTTGCCCTATATATGTTGTGTTGGAAGAAAGCGAGAAGTCTCTACAAAAGGTGAAAAAGCAAAAGCGGACAAAATGGATGATGGAAGAAACTCTGAAAATTGCCCAGAAAACCAGAGAAGCTAAAGTCAGAGGAGAAAGAAAGACAATTGCAGAACTCTACAGATATTTCCAATGTGCAACAAGACAGTGCAAGGAAAAGTACTACAATGACACATGCAAGGAAATAGAAGAAGAAGCTATTAGAGGAAGAACAAGATCAACTTTCCTAAAGCTACGAGAGTTAAAGAAAAAATTCCAGCCTCAAATTGGAATATTACAAGATGCTCAAGGTTCTATGTTGAATGATGCTGAGAAGATCAAGAAAAGGTTGAAAGAATATACAGAATTTTTATATGATAAAGATCAAATGGACCAACAGCCTTTTCAATCTGTACCTTATGATCTGGAGCCATTGGTGATGAAAGAAGTTGAAGCAGCATTGAAAGCCTTATCCAATAACAAAGCACCAGGCAATGATGGTATTCCCATAGAGGTATTACAGCAATCTGATACAGCTGTTATCATACTTACAAGGCTCTGTCAAGAAATTTGGAAGACAACATCATGGCCAACTGACTGGAAAAGATCTGTGTTTATAACAATACTAAAGAAAGGTGATACAACTGACTGTGAAAATTATTGCACAATTGCTCTGATCCATATGCCAGCAAGATTCTACTGAAGATTATTCAACAGAGGCTACAACCATACCTGGAACAAGAACTACCTGAAGTGCAAGCGGGGTTCAGGAAAGGGCGAGGAACGAGAAGCATCATCACGGATGTGAGATGGATCCTTGAAAAGGCTAAAGAATACCAAAAGGATATCTATTTGTGCTTTTTCGACTATAGCAAGGCCTTTGACTGTGTAAACCATGAGAAACTCTGGGCCACATTAAGAAGCATGGGTATACCAGAACACCTGATCATTCTCTTGCACAAACTGTACATTGATCAAGAAGCAACAGTACGAATAGAACAAGGAGAAACAGAATGGTTTAAAATAAGCAAGGGTGTAAGACAAGGCTGCATACTTTCCCCCTACCTGTTTAATTTATATACAGAACAAATCATCAGAGAAGCAGGATTGTATGAAGACAATAGAGGTGTGAAGATTGGTGGAAGACTCATCAACAACCTTCACTATGCTGATGATACCACATTACTAGCTGAAAGTGAAGATGATCTGAAACATAGTCTCAAAATGGGCCTGCACCTTAATGTAAAGAAGACAAAGATCTTGACAACAGGCAAAATCAACAAGTTCATCATTGAAGGAGAAGAAATTGAAATTGTGGACAACTTTAACCTGCTTGGATCAATAAAGAAGCAATAAGCAGTTAAGAAATCAGACGACACATTGCTCTTGGCAGAATGGCTATGAAAGACCTAGACAAGATTCTTAAGAGCAGAGATGTCTCTCTCCATACAAAGATTTGACTTGCTCAAGCCATGGTATTTTCAATAACATCATATGGATGAGAAAGCTGGACAGTGAAAAAGATAGACAGGAAGAAAATTTATGCCTTTTAATTATGGCGCTGACTGCGAATACTGCGTATACCATGAACTGTCCGAAGAACAAACCAGTTAGTACTAGGGGAGATCAAACCTAAACTTTCTTTAGAAGCTCAGATGACAATACTTCGACTTTCATACTTTGGACACATCATGCGAAGAGAGAGATCATTAGAGAAAGACACCATGCTTGGCAAGATAGAAGGTCAACGCAAAAGAGGAAGGCCAGCAATGAGATGGATTGATACAATAACAGCAGCTATGGGTACCAGTCTGTCAACAATGAGCCACCATACTGAAGACCAAACACAATTTAGGACAATTATCCAGAGGGTCACCATGAGTCAACACCGACTCGACAGCACTTAACAACAACAACAATATGGGTTATGTTTACTAAGCAGTCTTAACGTGCACCCGGTGATAGTGTGCAGGCTGCCATAAAAGGAGTGGGCGTTCCGGTCTTAGCATAGCAAAATGGGATCATCACGCAATAACGTGCTCTGCGCACATTATCGTGCGAGAAGCCGCTAAGCATGTTAACGCACGGTAATTTTAAGTAGGCGTGCTGACATCTAAACACAGAAACAGAGGTGTAGCACAATGGTTAATGCACTGACTGCGGGTACTGAGATAATGCGTTTGATCCCCCAGTTTGCCTAATGTACAAGGCTGGCTGAGGCATCTCAGTTTAAGTAGTGCTTTTTGAGGCATTTTAGTTTTATTTTAATTAGTGCTGCCAGCAAACACACCCTCACAGTGGCGTAACCTAAGGTGCCGCTTAAGGCACCCTATAAGGCACTCCAGAGGGCACATTATAAAGTGCACTGTCCGCCAAGGCACCCTACAATGTCCCCTATAGGATGCCTTTTAAAGCACTTTAAGAAAAGTGGAAGGAAGTCCAAAAAACTGCCATCATGGTTTAAAGGTGAGGTCAGAGAGGCTGTTGTTGCCAAAAAAGCATCTTTCAGGAAATGGAAAAAAGAGCCAAACGACGAAACCTGGAAACAGCACAAGCACTGGCAAGTCAAATGCAAGGCATTGATAAAGCAGGCAAAGGGAGAATTTAAGAAGAAGCTTGCTGCAGTTGCAAAAACGCGAAATAAAGATTCTTTCAAGTACATTCTTAGCAAAAAACCTGTGAGAGAGTCAGTTGGTCCATTAGATGATAGAGGAGTTAAAGGGGCACTAGGAGGCGACAAGGCGATAGTGGAGAGACTGAATGAATTCTTTGCTTTGGTCTTTACTGAGGAAGATGTAGGGATGTTACCCATGACTGAAGTGGTATTTAAAGGTGCGGAAGAATTGAAGGAAATATCGATACATCGGGAAGATGTATTACAACTATTAGATAAACTGAAGAGTAGCAAATCACCTGTGCCGGATGGTATACACCCAAGGGTGTTGAAAGAACTGAAATATGAGATTGCAGACCTGCTGTTAGTAATCTGTGAACTATCATTAAAATCATCTCTAATACCTGAAGATTGGAGGATGGCCAATGTAACACCAATTTTTAAAAAGGGTTCGAGGGGTGATCCGGGAAACTACAGTACGGTGAGCCTCACGTTAGTACCGGGAAAAATGGTAGAAACCATCATAAAGAATAAAATTACTCAGCATGTAGATAGTCATGGCCTAATGGGAGACAGCCAACATGGCTTTAGACAAGGAAGTTCTTGTCTTACTAATCTGTTATGTTTTTTTGAAAGTGTGAATAAACAGGTGGACAAAGGTGAGTCGGTTGATATAGTGTATCTGGACTTTCAGAAAGCCTTTGACAAGGTCCCTCATCAGAGACTTTTGGCAAAACTAAAGAGTCATGGGATAGGAGGCAGTGTACTACTATGGATCAAGAACTTGTTAAAAGATAGAAAGCAGAGGCTTGGGCTAAATGGCCAATTTTCCCAATGGAGAAAGGTGAATAGTGGTGTACCCCAGGGATCTGTGCTGGGTCCGCTGCTTTTTGACATATTCATAAATGACCTGTAAAGTGGAATAATGAGTGAGGTTATCAAATTTGCAGATGACACAGAACTATTTAAAGTTGTTAAAACCCAAGAGGATTGTGGAAAATTGCAAGAGGATCTTGATAAATTAGAAGACTGGGCATCAAAATGGCAGATGAAATTTAATGTGGACAAGTGCAAAGTTATGCACCTAGGGAAGAACAACCCAAACTATGGTTACACAATGCAAGGTTCCACATTAGGAACCACCACCCAGGAAAAAGATTTAGGCGTCATTGTGGATAACATGTTAAAACCCTCGGCCCAGTGTGCAGCTGCAGCCAAGAGAGCAAATAGAATGCTAGGTATCATAAGGAAAGGAATGGAAAATAAAACAAAAGATATTATAATGCCTCTATATCGTTCCATGATGAGACCGCACCTTGAATATTGTGTGCAATTCTGGTCACCGTATTTTAAAAAGGATATAGCGTTATTAGAAAAGGTTCAGAGAAGAGCCCCCAAAATGGTAAAGGGGATGGAAGGATACTCCTATGAAGAAAGGCTAAAAAGGCTTTTTGTGGGTTTCCCTGGTTTTGCTGTACATTGCTGACGGAAATGGTTTCTTTTCCCTTTAAATCTGCTCTAACGCCAGGGCTTCACTGGCGTTAGTTTTCAGCCCCGGATTCCACAGCGTTAGTGTGCAGGGAGCCTTTCCCCTCCCACTCTCCACCCATTGACCCTCTCTCTCCGCCCCTGGGGAGCCTTTCTCCGCCCTCCGTGAGCCTATCTCCACCCGCAGCGCTCATTTGCACCGCTGCATGCGTTATCGCGCGCTAAGGTACCTTTTCACCCGATAAAGCGCCATTATTGCGCGATAACATCGCCGGGCACACATTAAGACGGTTTAGTAGACATACCCCTATATGTTACATTAATGTGTGTAAAGTCTATACATGTATACATTGACCTGTTATTTAAGAAGTTGTTACAGAAGACAGGACTGGGGAGGGAACAACATTTACGTACGCTTGTTTGATATTAAAATGCATGCATGTCTTTTAAAACAGAATAGCTGTGTTCCCAAAAAACTGCTATAAATGTGTACACAGAGGGGCATGATTAGTATAGGTTAACACCCACTAATGGACATTACTGCACCACTGCCCATTTTATTTCTATAGTAGAAGTGGCATTTCTCATGCAGCAATGTTTACTGTGATCTTCTAACTTAAAAAATGTTGCAACTAGTTCAAAATACAGCTATTAGATTACTAACTAATGCCTCTAGGTATGATCATGTTTCTCTTCTGTTCTGTCGACATCACTGGTTTCCACTTTCCTTCTAATTTAGATTTAAAGTTCTTGTTCTCATGCATAAGCCCTTTACACTGGTTTTCCAAAGTATCTATCTTCTCTATTGATTCCCTACTGCCTACCACATTTTGTATCCAGCTCCAAAACACAAATCTTTTGATGTTATCATCTGTGTCATAAGTCAAATACGTCTGCCTTTTACTTTTTAGCCTTTGGAAAACCTTGTCTGAATATCTACATTTGGAGTCTCCTTTAAGAAGTACAAATTAGCTTTAAAGACCTATTACTCTGAGCAAGCTTTTTGGACATGGGGGAATGGAGGCAGCATTTTTTTTACCTCTCCTGTTTTATCTTGACCTCATTCTTATCCTACCAATGCCCACTCTTTCTCATCTCTCCCAAGTTTTTCATCTTCTTTCAATCTCTTCCATCGTGGCTATCTTATTTTAAGATGTTCTTTTCCTTATAAAATTTCTAATTTTAATTTTAAAACTGTAAACCATCATGGAACCTAACCAGTTTTTTGGTGGTATATCAAGTGTTTAATAAACATAAACGTAAACATAAACATAAATATGCCCAATAATTTTGCTGGGGTAATTTTCCAAAATAAAAATATTAATATACTTTTGCTTTGAAAATAAAGCAAATTAGCACATTGAAAAATATGCTTGCCCTTGTCACTAATAAAGGCAGCTTTAAAATTACTCACAAAGGAAAACCCATTTGGAGACTTTGCCAGAGAAGAATGTTATAAACCTAAGAAATGTTGATGTAAAAATACAGGTAAAGATCTTTCATCTCAGGTTTATTGATCACGGCTAGTCAAAGAACTAATCATCTGCCAACAAAAAGCGAAGGCACATTTTATAATGGGATGTCCAAAGTCAAAATGTCTGAAAAAAAATGTAGGCACGTTGTGATAAGGAAGCTTATCATAGCTCAGGTAGGAGCTATAGAAAAGATGATGTGACTCTGAACAAGCAACCTGTCAGTTCTGGTAGAAGCAAGAAAACAGAGTTTTCACATAAAAGACTACCAGTCCCAGAATGCACCAGGTTTCCAGCAGCCATGAGAGGGGCTGAATTGAGAGAATGTGTGTGCAATCAAGAGAGCTATGAGGTAATCCCTAAGCACTCATCTCAAAGGGCAGGGCCTGATTCAAGACAGCTGCGCTGTGTTAGGGAGCAGCACACATTAGAACAGAATAAGAGTAGAGCTTATTCTTCAGATAACAGCTTCAGGGAGAGTTTCAGCAAAGGCTTGAGGGAGAACTACAAGAACAGCTTCAGAAAGAGATACAGAGACAGCAACGGCTACAAGCTCAAGCACCAGTATCACCTGGAGAAACAGAAGCCAAGCCAAGCGGATAGAGAAAGAAGGAAACTCTCTGGAAGGAAGAGAAGAAAGCCCATTGGAAGGTCTGGGAGATTCCAAGGCAGTACCCATACTGGGAGGTATTCCAAATGCCAGCAGAGTCCATTGGACTGGATTCAGCCAGAGGAATGGATTGGCAGAGATAGGAATCACCAGTGGCTACCTGGAAGAGAGAAGACTGCATGTGGAAGGGACTTTCAGACCAAGGCCAGAAGGTATGTGAGAGGAGATCCAGTGTCCAGGGATCAAGATTGGAAGGCTGGACATCAGAATTGGATTACATATTGGCCAGGCTTTACAGAGAGGAATTATGATGGCAGGAGAGGCTCAGGTATGAACACTGATCCAGACCCTATCTATAATAGAGAATGCAGCAAGGGAATAAGCATTCTCATGATAGTGCCTTAATGAAAGACTCATCTGTGCCAATGTATGATATTGACCCTATGATTGTTGATGAAGGGGGAGATACAGCAGATGAAACTATTTATAGGGACTGTTCTCTATCTAAATGCTATTGCTAGTTTTCCGTGAGCAAACACATCAGCCATCACAAAGAAACCTAACTTTGTTCTTTATTTCCACTGCAAACAGCTCTTAAAGCAGGATTTGGGTTCACACAGTAGCAGCCAGCCAGCTAAAGGCTTACAGCTGGGCAATTGATAGTAATTAAAGCTGCACCTGATTGTGTGTGTGTGAGCAAGGGAGAATCACTGCTGAGATCTGCGTGGAAAATAAGCAGAAGTTAACCTAACCAGCAAAGTTTATTCTTTTCTTTGTGCCTTTGTATTTGGTAATTATTTGCTAAGAAAACATTAGCTAATTGCCTGACAAGCTGAAGGTTGTTTTCTGGTTTACTTTGTGACTTTTTGTTATCCATTTTAAACACTGCAAGCAAGTAACCTCATTTATAGTGCTATCAAGCATACATGTGCTGGGTGAATTAAACCCCATCAATAAAAGAAGTATTTTATTGATCTTACCACTTGGTTTCACAACTCAAATTATTGGGTCCAACAAAGGGCAGAACACCACGTGCAAAAGCAGTCCAACAAAGAAACGTGGATGCAACACGATTATACGATTGCACATTTATGATCATGGGAAGAGTTTCTTGGTCAGCACAATTTTGAAGATATACACTGTTTTAGTCCTTTTTGGTTAATTTATACAGTCTGTTGATTCAGCCATTTAGCCCCTGAAGAAGGGAATTCCGAAACACGGCCTGTGTCGGGCCTTTGGCTGATTTGACCAATAAAGATTTTCACACGTCCTTCGTTGCTATCCACGTTTCTTTGTTGGACAACTCAAATTATTGTCATCAGCTGTGTTTGGGAGTGAATGAACTACAATACCCACAATACCTTGCAAGAATCATATGAATATATGCATCGTCAAGATTGTGTAAGTTCTCACCCTAGGCAGCCGTCTGACAACGTGCAAGTTCAGGCATGATTTCAGAAACTTGGATGTTCCCGATATGGACATCTATAGAGACATCTACAAATGCATAGATATCCCCAGAATAGCATCTCAGAACATGGATGTCTAATAGTGTGATAGTTAAAGTAGTGGGTTATTTGCTGAGTGGCCGGCATTCAAAGCCCAGTATGGTCTTTTGTGATCTTAGGCTAGTCACTTAATTCTCTATGTTCTCTATACCCTTTGGGTGTTTTGAAGCCACAACAAGCACTTTTCTGATGCCTGTACATGCCTGGAGCAGGTCTAAATGTGGATGTACCTGGAGACATCCCGGACATTTCTGAAATTGAATGAGGATGTCTAAGTTCACTGCACATCCCCAGACAGGCCTCCAGCATGCCCCTTGCCTAATTGGACCTTCCTGCACCAGAGATGTCTCTAAACATCATTTGTAAAATGATTTGAGGTAACTTGGGAGGTGTTCCTGAAACTCCAGAAGAAAAGGAAACGTATGGAGCTACATCGTTTTTCCCTGATTGAGTACATCAACCGTCAGCAGATCCCAAGAGGATTACGGGTTTATAAGGAGCCGAGAAAGCCCACTATGGAGGTCGAGTTTGTTGAGCAGTGGAACCAGATATTGAATAAGTGCTCTTTGGACCTTATGGTCTTGATTGTTGATACGGCTAAATGTGATTTGGATAAGATAACTGAAGAGCTGAATGTGATGGAGGCTAGTCTTAAATCATTAGAACCAGAAGGGTTTTTTTCCCTCAAAATGGAGGACATCAAAAAACAGCTTGAGTCTTTTCATCAAGAAGTGATGACAGTGAAATTGAGGAAATTTAAACGTGATAATATGGATTACACTGTTGGATATGTTTATCCCTGGATGAATAGTAAACGCAAAGTGAAGAAAACGGAAACGGGTTAACTTTGGGGACACATCGGATGAAGTAGCTTCCACAGATTCCACCCGGTCCTCTAAAGAGAGCGGAGATTTTTTAGAGAAAGATACCAACGGAAAAAGAAAGAAAAAGGAATCCGATCATCTGAAACAACGCTTAGTGATAAAGAAAAAATGATCTGTACACAAACTTTAACACCCAGTAGTGACCTGGTGGTGAATATATCGGGAAAAGATCTCTCCTCTTTTGAAATAGCTATATTGAATAAAGGCTTGTCATTCGTACCTCGGTGTGGGTTTGACTCTTTTCAATTTAGGATTGATCTAGAGGCTTTGATTAGAAAATTGTGGCTGAAAAATTATTTTGCAGAGGCTCCACCCACAGTTCCTGATCAAGTGTCAGTGTCCTCACAAGAACCAGGCTCTAAGAGGATCCGATTACCACTTAAATCTACCTGGTCCCCTCCAGGTCTTCCTCATCCAGCATTAGAAGTGTTTAAACAACTAGTATTACGTGATGTTAAGTTTTTGGAAACCACTCGCAAATTGCAATGTACGGCTCTTACCCCAGAGGAACATAAAGCTCTGCGGGCTTTACGGGCCCGATCGGACATTGTGATAAGGAGAGCCGACAAGGGTGGAGCGGTAGTTGTATTAGCGATGGAGGGTTATGTTTCTGAGGCCTTATCACAATTGCAAGATTCCACTGTATATTCACGTTTACATTGTGATCCTCTTCCGGAACTTCAACGAGTAATTAATAGCCTGACTTTGGAGGCGCTCGACCAACATCTTATTACTAAACAAGAATATCAATTTTTGAACCCAAAGGCACCAGGTACGGCCAAGCTGTACCTGGTTCCAAAAATCCACAAGAATTTACTAAGGCCTCCGGGTAGACCTATAGTGTCTACCCGTGGTAGTGTGTTGGAGCCTTTGTCAGTTTTTGTGGATTCATATTTGCGTCCTCTTTTACCCTCAATACCTTCGTTTTTGAGAGACACCACTCACTTTTTGAATGTTCTTGAGAAACAACATCCCTTAGTTAATCAACCTGACATTCTGCTAGTGACATTAGATGTCATCTCCCTGTACACTAATATCCCGCAGGGGGCAGCTTTAGCAGTAGTTGAACAAGTTCTTAGCCAGCGTAATGATATGACAGATTTGAGGAGGGATTTTCTTCTTAAATTAGCAAGGCTAGCTATTTATCATAATTATTTTTTGTTTCAAGGGCTATTATATCAGCAAAAATCAGGAGTTGCTATGGCCGCTACATGCACCCCGTCCATAGCAAACTTTTATATGGGTTTTTTTGAGAAGAAGTGGGTTGTCTCATCTAAATACTCTTCTCACATTGTGTTGTGGAAACATTTTATAGATGATGTTTTTCTCTTATGGCAAGGTACAGTAGAAGTGCTGGAGGAATTTCTGGGGTGGCTTAATGCCTGTGATACAAATATTAAATTTACTTCTGTGTATCATTCTGAAACACTCAATTTTTTGGATGTCTGTGTGACGCATACCCCGGAAGGGTGGGCTACTACAGTTTTTAAGAAACCGACGGATAGGGTCACTTTTTTACAATTTGGAAGTATGCATCCTCCGCGCTTAAAGACAGGGCTCCCCTTTTCTCAATTTCTACGCTTCAGACGGAATTGTTCAGACAGGGATGATTTCAAACAGAAAGCTCAGGTTTTACAAACCAATTTTCTTCGGAGGGGTTATCCGGAGGCGATAGTACATCGAGCATACACTAGAGCACTCTTTAATCATTGAACAGCATTGTTAGAAGTTGATCCTGCTAGTGAACGGACTGAAATGAGTGACACCCATGTTAATTTTATTACCAGGTATTCTCCCTTAAGCGGTGAGCTGCAGAGAATTTTTCGTAAGCATAATAACATCCTGGCTGCAGTACCTGGTTTGGGTAATAAAACTATCCGGTGTGTATGGCAGAGAGATCCATAATTTGAAGGACTTGCTCAGTCCAGCAATAATACCATCAGGTGAGAAAGGGATACTTGATAATGGAGTGGGTGGCCATTCTGCGTGTGGCACGTGTGACATCTGTGCCATTACGTTGTGTCTTGACACCTTTGTTTATCGGTGTTTCAGTGCACATTCGGTGTCAGACTACATGTGAATCTAAGAATGTTGTTTATGCGGTTGTATGCCCGTGTGGCCTTTGCTATATAGGAAAGACAATTCGTCCGTTCCGCATACGTATGAGAGAGCACCGCAGTCGGTTGAATCGTAAATGTTTAGAGGCCTCCTATGGTTCAACATTGCATCGAGAATGCCCATACATTGAACAGTTGAGATGTTTTGTGTCTAGGAGCAAATACGAGTTGGTAGTCAGGGGAAGACTTTGGATCAAACACTTATTAAGCGGGAACAACGGTTGATTTTTAGTTTAAATACTTTGTCTCCGAAGGGTTTGAATGGACAGATAGAATGGTTGGCGTGTGTATGAGTTTAATATTATGTATTGAGGAGAATAGTTATTTTATGGTATAGTTTTGTTGTTAATTGGTGTTTCTAGGCCATTGAGCCAGGATTGGTAAGCGACAGCTAATGGGGGTTTAAAAATGAAGTAGGTAGTACACAACCCGCATGCGCGGCATTTTTTGCTGGCGGGAGACATTTGTCAGCCAGTGTAGAATAGCGAGTTAACGCGGGCAGCATCTGAGGTAAGAAAGGATTTGGTTATGGGTTTTCTAATATTTTTTAATATTGTGTAGTTTTGTGAGGGTGATGGTTTAATATACATTATACGCATGAGGTCATTGATGTAATACAACACGATTGCTGATATTAGGTGTGAACCTAGAGACAGCAGTGTTTTTTTATACTGAGACCTCGTATGCTAATTCTGATCCTTCATATAGTTAAAAGTGAACGATATATTTTGTTTTATTGAGTATTATCATTTGTAAAATGGCTTTGGACACGTCTCTCTGATTTTCATATCCATGTGCACGTCTCCAGAAGTCCTAAATTACAACTAAGGGGTATGTTTACTAAAAGGCATTAAGGTAACAGACTTTAAAGGCAGCGATAAGGGGTGTTACATGCGTAAAGCGTGCTGGATGGTTAGGAGGCGTTCCAGCATATAAGGCGCTATGGGCCATTTAACATGCGTTAACAGGACATCGGGCATTAAAGTGTCAAGCATGCACCTTAACATCCAAAAACAACTGTAACCCTAACACTGGATAAAGGAACACCAAGGAAAGTCAATGTAAAGGTGATGGACAGGTGGGAGTTGATGGACCTGCCAGACCTGTGGGCACCCTATGTGGCAGTCAGTAAACTGGACGAGCATGTGGGAGGCAGCTATACTAATACACAGGAGGATGCCAATATAAAATGATGCAATGTCAGTGTGTGGCATAGGATGGGGAAGACATGTCTCCCAGCAGAGCCAGAAGCGGCAGGATCTGTGCAGTGTCAGAAAGACAGAGTAGGAGTGGTGATGTGCAGATCAGGCACAGAAGAGGCATGCATGAAAAGCCAAAATCAGTACCATTGTAGACCATGGTATAGCAGCTTGCACAAGAAGACATGACTGTGCACAGCCAACAGAGGCAGATGGATGGGTTGAAGGAAGGATGGCAGCTGAAGAGAGGATGGTACAGGTTGGCAGCACTGATGTGCCATAGGTGCCATCCCCAATGAATTTGCACTGTGTATGAAAATGTGCACCAGTGCCACTTGGAAGGCCTGATACCAGACATGTGGGACTCACACCTGTCCCAGCCACACAGCCACCATACAACATCTCAGACAAATGTGCAGATAACAACTGCACAAGTGTCATTCAAACAGGGCACATACGGACATGAGGTGGTAACTGTAGGTGGCTATCCAAGGGATAGGATGTGTCCGCGTGTACTGCAGAGATGTAATGGATCCAAAAATGTATAGTAACAGTAATGATGTCATACATGACTCATGTTGCCCAAGTAGGTTATAGCTGTATGCATGTAACTGCCTGTTAGTATACCGCTATAGCAGCGCGGTCACATTGGGGTACATCTTACATCTTTATCATCAGACATTGGTAATGTCTGATGATAAATAGGGACTGTATGGGCCTGTAGTCAGCTGAGCCATTGGTGGGTTAAGTGATCAGCTCAAGGTCATAAGGAGGTATTGTCAGTCCATGAAGGTTGTGATAGACTTAAAATGAGACATAAACACATTCTGAAATGTCACATAAGGAGTGGTAGTGGCCTCCAAACCCTGGTATCTTGGCCTCCAAGCCATTGCCATGACCATCACACCATGCCTCAAAGCAGGGGCCTGACATCTGCTGGGTGAACATGTCTGACCACCTGCAATGGGCTGCAGCAGAGTCAATAAAGTCATGCTCTCAGAAGGCCATGATAGGGAATAGCATGTTTGCTGACCCAAAGTGTGGCCAGAATGCATAACAAAGTAGTAGGATGAGTGTTTGCAAGTCACAGCAGAGCCTGGACTTTTACAGGCGGGGAAATGACCTGACAATGACAGGCACAAACTGAAACTAGTGGGAATCCAACCCATGTCCCCTGTTTATGGGAACATTGCAATAAACAATATACTACACCTCTACATCTTTCTAACCTGCAATGTCCTGAGTCGAAGAGACTGCAGGTCTCTGCTTAAACTGTCTGCTGTGTGTGCAAGTATTAGTTAACCCCTCCAGTATCTATGATGCACTGTACATGCAGAACAGTAGTCTGCAGCTGGAGAATGGACTGATCCATCACATTAGCTCAGTACGACACACTGATAGTATGTGCTTCAATCACATAACAGCTAGAAACCGTGCTACTGGGTAGTTTCAGCAATCACCCTGAGGGTGAGGATGGATGCCCAGCACCTGGTCCCCAGAACTTGTGGTGCTAGAGGTAGTCTCTGCTGCAGATCTCCATCACTGTCAGTGTGTGGCAGGTTTTGTCTGCAGTGTGTCATGCTAGTCACTGTGTTTCCTGAACATCTGGCACATGCTGTATACACAAGTCACATCTGGCCCTTTTGGACAGGGACCTTCCTAGAACAGTGTATGTCAATACCCAGCATTAAACTGATGATGCCATGGATGCTAACTGCCATAGGGGCATCTAGGTTTGCATGGGGCTGTTAGTGGAGTCTTGCTGGTGCAACCATTACCACAGGGAGTAGACCTAGAACACCTCTTGTCCCAACAACTTAGGACTAACAATCACTCACATCAAGCACAGTCAGACTGCAGCTGCTGCCCATCACTGAGTTTTCCAGTCATGCATATACCAACTGCAGACAATTGAATGATTGGCACACATCGCATGTGCACAGAGCAACCATTTGTATCTAGCATTTGGTTCAGTGATCAGGCTCCAGAAGAACAAGAAATGCACCCACAATACTAGAACCAGACACTATGCAATACTATGTGGATACCTAGCCATGCCATGGTCACTGCTCAGTCAGAGTGAGAATGCCCTCCCAGCATGACATGCTGTGGAAACCCAGTCCATGCACATGCTGACAGGCACTACGATGTCTCAGTCATTGACCCTACCTCCGATGCAGACACATCCTGGCCAATCCACCCTGTATCAGGCTATACCCACAATACTATGCTCCTCATCATGCACATTTGCAGACTAACACTGGGAACAGATTAGGCAATGTGAGGCTCAGTCAGTTGGAGAAAGCCTCAAAACAAACAGAGAGCCATACACACACACACACACACACACACACACGCTTACTCATATTGCCGTGTTGTGCAAAAATGGGGATGGTTAGCATTCATGCCTGCCACTTTGGTCCATATCAGTTCAAGCATTGTTAATGAGTGCTCATTCTGCAGGAGCTAATAGCATGCTCTGATGTTAATGCCCACTCTCCATCCAGCTGTGGATGGTGGAGCCTGTCTGTGTGGCTGATGAGTGTTTGTACCTTGCTGGCCAATTCATTGGAGATTGCACAAGCTGGTGTTGTACCTGCACTGTAGGCTATAGTTTAACCACAGGGAAAAGCAATGCATGATCTACAGCTGGGACTTGAACCTGTGACTTGCCACTCTATATACACACTAACTGTGTGCACTGAGCCACAGTGCTGCCATATGGCTACAGCACTCCCTGGGGCTGATATGCTTCCCATCAGACAGACCTTGGCACATGTTGCAATGCTCACAGTGCAGAGGACCAGGACATGGCTTTGGTCTGCTGCAAGTGGGTGTCGCTGCCCCCTCTGCCAATAGCTCCACACCATGCTGGCATGCCCATGTGATGTCAGTGTTGATGGTACGCAGTCCCAGCCCATCCATCATGTAGGTTAGCAGTTGCCTAGGGTATAATGTCCAGATGAAGAGGGCAGAGGCACACATGAATAGCCACACAGTCCACCCAACCATCTGCCTCTGCAGAGACCCCCATTACCACCTGCCAACAATAGGTCTCGGGAGGGGGGGGGGGATGACAGCCACTGCTATGGTAGTCCCCTGGGCATCTGCATGTTTCAGCTACCTGGAGGGCTACAGCTGCTGCACTATTGGCCTCTTCCCCCACAGCTGGGTTCAGGAGCAGCATAGGGGGGGGGGCAGCCAGGATCTCTGCCTGGGATGGCAGGACCCTTGGACTATCCCATGTAGCACATCTCCTTTCCACGGCAGTAGCATGTCTGTGTGCCACCACTGTCACTGTGGGATCATGATGGACATCACAGATGGTAATGCGGATGTCAGGATACCCCTATGAGGAGAGGCTAAAAAGGTCGGAGCTCTTCAACCTGGGGAAAGAGATGGCTGAGGGGAGATATGATAGATGTCTATAAATTAATGACTGGAGTGGAACAGGTAAACGTAGATCGATTGTTTATGCCATCAAAATATAGAAAGACTAGAGGACATGCAATGAGACTACAGTATAACCTATTTAAGACTACTAAGAGAAAATATTTTTTCAATCAATGCATAATCAAACTCTGGAATTCAGTACTAGAGGATGTAGTAAAAGCTATTAATGTAGTTGGGTTTATAAAAGGTTGGACAGGTTCCTGGGGAAAGGTACATAAACCATTATTTAAAAGGACCCAGGATATCCACTGCTTTCCCAATACAAGCATAGTGGATTCTGTGTGTCTTTTGAGGAAACTGTTAGGTACTTGTGACCTAGATTGGTCATTGTTGGACGCAGGATACTGGGCTTGATGGACAATAGTCTGACACAGTACTGCATATTTTATGATCTTATCTTCTTATGTGCCACCTGGGCACCTGGGCAGCTGCCTGGTCTGCCCTGTGCACCAGAAACCTGCACTGCATGACCCACATGTCACCTCTTTTTCCCCATTTGCACCATCAACATAGTGCCCTTTAATACTTGGGCACTATGCAGTTGCTGCTAATGGAGCACTACTATCACTATCTTGGGTTACCCTGTCTGTGGATCACATTGCAGACATTAAAATAGGCTCTCTCTCCTCAAAACACACCCTTTCCGTGACGTTTTACTTTGCGTTAGGGTTCCCAGGACACACATTAGCGCAACAGGCATTAAGGGAATACCCATTGTTAATGCCTTCTCTCCACCCTGTTAACGCCCACTCTCCACCTACTGTGCCCTTTACTGTGCTGGAGCCTTCAACGCCCATTAAAGCAGCTTTTTCGCTGTGTTAAAGGGCACAAAGGTGCTGATAATGGGTGTTAATGGCACACTGACTCCCTTAACAAACTTTAGTAAACATACCCCTAAGACGTTTAAAATGACTCTCTAAGAGATCAATGTACTAATTTAAAACCAGCACTTAACATACTTTAACCCAGCAGATTAAATATGTGCATTGGCAGCAAGGTTGAAAATACATGTCACTATTTACTTAGCTGTGCTAGCTGTTAATTCAGCCATTAGCATGTACTAAAAGTTAAAGTAATTGCTGTGCTAATATTAAAGTGGTTCCTTTGAGGTTGCCATGCAGTAATCTGCCCATTAACCACCTAATACGGAAGAGGATGTGCAATGAGCAGGGGCTACCTGTGCTTGATACTGGAAGCACAGGTGCAACTGAAAACCACCTCAATGGTTTCCAATATTTGTCATCACTAAATATGTGAAGGTAATGGTTTGCTGATATGATAAGAAGAGCTTGAGGACTGAGTTTTGTAAATTGTATGCATTTTATTTTGGACCTTTCATTTCACATGTGGTGGTAGTAAAGCCAAATATGTATTATGAGATTACTAATGTATATAATATCATGTAATTTTGTCTACTTTTTAATTGTAAACCATCTCAAATCTCATTGGATAAAAGTTGATTATAAATGCACATTTAAATTAAACGAATCACTAAAATTATTGTATGTTAAGTGAAATCCTGGCAGTACATGTTAGTAAACATGCCTCTTAATGCGTTCGGTAAAGCATCCCAGTTAACATCATCTCTAGAGGAGGAGCAAAGCTACATTTGGGCATGTTTACTAAACCACATTAGGCTTTTGCAGCTAATGCAAAATCTGTTCCATATCTGTTGGGGGGGGGGGGGGGGGGAGAGTGCACAGCATTCCCCTAGCAGATACTACAGCAAAATGCAGAGAGTATGGTTGGATAGCAGCCGGGATGAAACTACTACTACTATTTAGCACTTATATAGCGCCACACATGCTGCGCTGTACAGGCATACATACAAGAGACAGTCCCTGCTCGTCAGAGCTTACAATCTAGTTGAGGCAATACAGAGGATTAGTCAATTCGGTGCATAATATGGTCTTTACAATTTGGCTATGAGAATTGATGGGAGTCAGTTTGAGATGAGGGACAGAAGTCAGGATCTGAAAGCGACAGTGAAGAGGTGGGTCTTCAATCTGGATTTGAAGAGGGCCAGGGAGGGTGCCTGGTGTACAGACACAGGTAGGCTGTTCCAGGCATAGGGTGCAGCAAGGTGAAAGGAGCGAAGTCGGGAGTTAGCGTTGCGAGTGAAAGGCCCAGATAGAAGTAATTTGTTAGCGGAGCGAAGTTCACGAGTGTGGATGTGAGGAGAGATAAGAGATGAGAGGTATTGAGGGGCCACAGAATGAATACATTTATAGGTCAACAGGAGAAGTTTGAACTGGATGCGGAATTGGATAGGGAGCCAGTGAAGTGACTTGAGAAGAGGAGTAATGTGGGCATGGCGCGACTGGCGGAAGATTAGTCGAGCAGCATAATTTTGTATAGATTGAAGGGGAAGGAGATGGCTCATGGGGAGACCAGCAAGGAGTAGGTTGCAGTAGTCGAGGCGAGAGGAGATCAAGGAGTGGATAAGGGTTGTGGTAGTGTGTTCAGAAAGGAAGGGGCAGATTTTGCTAATGTTGTAGAGAAAGAAGCGGCAGGTCTTAGCTACGAGCTGGATATGTGTGGAGAAGGAGAGAGAGGAGTCAAAGATAACCCCCAGATTGCGGGCCGAAGGAACAAGAAGGATCGTAGATCCATCCACCGAGATTGAGAAGGGGGGAAGAGAAGGGGAGGAGTTGGGGGGAAAGACAAGGAGTTCAGTTTTGGCCATGTTCAACTTTAAGCGGCGATGAGGTGGCATTCATTGCATCTGCACTAACGGCAAATCTGACATTTGCTGTGCGCTATTGACGTGCGCGGTAACTACATGTGCCCACTCTCTGCCCTCACCCCACTCTCTGGCCTCACCCTATCCTCGCACAAAGCTAACACATATTCTGCAGAAAATGCAAACATTGCATTATCTGCATTTGTTCCTCATTAGCTGTTAACGTGATGCAATTGGCAAGCGCTATCTGCCCGAGTTAACAACTTATGAGGTTTAGTAAACATGCTTCATTGTGTTATTTACTATTCATTTAATGCACATTTAAATATTTTTCTCTCTTTTAACTGAATGGTGAAATGCTGGGAACAGTCCCAAAAGCTAACACACATTATGGTTCTCGTTTTCCTCCAGTTAATCTTTCCTTCTTCTGTTCTTTGCTCTCTCAATTTCATGTAGGCTTGTATGTGGAGCTGGAGTGGAATGAGGAGAAAATTGAGTGGATCTTGATCTCTCCTCTCTCCAGGCTCTATTCAGGTATCCCCTTTTTTTTTTTTTTTGATATAATTTTATTCAAACTGTGCTGCATTTTTTTCCTGCTCTGCCTTATTACTTCAAAGCCTTTCTGTGCATGTGGTCTCTAGACGCTGTTACAGAACGTACTCTTCCCCCTTGTTTCAAATGCATTGGCACTTCTCAAAAAAATCATACTCCCTTCTCTTGTGATAAGAAATCTGAGTTCTGGATTCCTGCTCCAACATTGCCAGATAATATGCTAAGTAAGTTTCTAAGCTGTAGATTGTAGGATGTTGGTTCCGACGGACTAAGGGTATTGTGCAGGTTTTAAGGGAATTTGGAATAATGAGAAAGAGGCCTCAGCTGGAAGATGGGGGAGCAGTGACTAGTTGGATGGCATTGAGGAATAGCCTAATGGTTAGCGCACTGGCTTGATAACCAAGAGACCAAGGCTCATTTCCCACTAGCACTCCTTGTGGCCTTGCACAAGTCACTTAACTCTCCATTGCCTTGGAAGAAAGGCCTGGCAATCTACTTCAGATTATGCTGCCAAGAAACTCAGGAGCTGCTGACTTGCCAAGTATCAGCATTGACTCAAAGGCACACATCTGTCCACGTCTCAGTACACATGCAGCAACATAAATAGCCGCCATAAACTCCTCTGGGTACAGGTGGCGGGAGCCCCTTCATACCATCTCTCTCGCCTCTGGAACAAGAGCTGGCCACAAGATTGGGCCATATCTACCTCCGTGGTCTGCCTGAGGCCCTCGACACAGCACATCCTCACGCAGGTATGTATGCAAACTGTCAGGTACAAGGTCATACCTGAAATTTCCAATGGGTACACATCAGTCATCTGCACAGACCCTCCCATACCTGTCACTCAATCCCCACCATGTTGCTATCCTGGTGGCACATGTGTGTGATATACCCCTGCACAACCTGTTTTGTTGCCATGTCCAGGGGCAACATTATAAATGTGTCCCTCATCCCATCCCTCTCCCCATCTGTCCCGAAAAAGCCCCCCCACACGAGTCAGTACCCTACCACCACACCTGTGATTGTCATCCCCTGTATGATTGTGAGGGGCATTGATCAAGGCATGTTTGTGTGACATACTATCTGCACAGTGCTGCATGTGCTTCTCAGTGGGCCAGAGGTGCTGGCTAGTTTTAGTCCGCTGCACAATGGGTCACTGCCAATCACATGTAGCACTGAGAAGATAGTATGTCCAACAAAAATGTGTCCTAATCAAAATCTCACACAGACATACAGTGGATGGCAAAAACAGGTGTAAGGGTGGGATATCAGCAGGCATGTGTGGACATATTTGGCACAGATGGGGAAAGGGATGGGATGGTGACACATGTGGAATGGGACCAGGAACAGGAACATGGCAAACATGCAAGCTGTGCATGGGAACAGCACACACATGTGCCCCTGGAACATGTACATGGTGGGGACACACACGTATGGGAGGGTGTATTGGGTCCTGTATGCAGCACACATGCACGGCACCCCCCCCATCATGTCTGTGGTGTCTGTAGCACACACGTATACATAGGTGGATTGATTAAACATATGTGTGCTGTCTCTGATTGTTCACAATGCAGGTGACTACAGTGAAATGGGGGCCCAGGAGGAGGAGGAGGAGGAGGGGGAGGAGTTCAACATAACAGTCCCTCTGAGTCTGGTGGAGGCCGAGGCTGCTGTCTCAGGGTGCAGCACAAGTGCCAGAGATGAGCCCTTGGAGCCACCCATCACCAGCAGAACTACACTAGGGGCTGCAGCAATGGAGGACAGGCAACACCCCAGGCAGGCAGCAGGCACGGATACAGTTGACCCTGATGTGATGATGGCGGAGTTGAGGGCACACGGCACATCAGCACGGCGCGATGCCGAAGGTGGGTGACAACAGACTGTCACAACCACAACACAGAAACCACTAGTCTCTAGTTGGTGTTTGTGTGGTGGATGTGGCAAGATTCCTTCCACACCTGTTACATGTATGTTTCACGTACATGGGATGTAGTGGAGAAAACAAAAGGGTATGGCCTATGATAGATGATGTTATTGTGTCACACACCAGAATAGCCTAAGGTCAGGTGACACCTACAGATGCAGACATATGAGGAATGTTGTTTAAGGTCCAGCATGTTGTCAGCCAATAAATAAATACAAGCATTGCCCTTGCAACAGTCTGCTTCATTGCAGACACCCAGATGTCCTGCAGACAACAGGATGTCAACTGACACATAGTCATCAAACAATCAGAGCAGAGATAAACTAACCCAACCATCCTCTGTGATGTAACGTCACAGAGCCTCCATTCCCCACAGTCTGTATCTGCAGGTGAGAAGCAATCATAGCATATGAATAGAGCTGGCCAAATGTGTTAGTTCACCCATATACAAGGATTTACAGAGGTGACATGATCTTACAGAATTAAAATTGGGGTTTGGGGGAAAAACACGTCCCGCAAGGCTGCGTGTACGTCAACAAATAAGCTAGACTGCATTGCATACAGACAAGGCCATCAACATGTCACCTTCCTGTAGCTCAAACAATGAGTCACCTGATTGCATAGGTTGGGAGCAGGGGCATCCCAGGGAGATTGCGGGGCTATGTGCGGATACTCCGTGATGGTCCCCATGAGCATCAGTGCCATATTTGCATGAATTGTTGCATGTTACCATACAATAATGTTTAGTATACATGTCTCTTAATGAGTGTATGGATAAAGAAGGACTAAAAGTTTGCCAAATAACTATACTCCAATGCAAACTGCCAGACACATTAGGAAATACAACAAACGATGCCCATGTAGACACCATAGCAAACCCCCCGTATCCTGACCCCATCACCAGGACTCACAAATCATCATACCCCACCTATCAAACTGCAACACTGCAAATATTCCACCAAGACTTTTCAGAACATACTGGGAAAAGAGATCAATTGTCAATGTCACAGAAGCATTACATGAACAGAATACCTCAGCTCAGTTACACATTCAGAACATAGACCATCACCAAACACGGAATTACAATTTACATACAGTGAGGCAATCATTAAACTGGGAGGCTCAAAAGGCAAACATGGAATGTAATACAACACTGTAGAAATAAACCTATAAATTAAAATGGAAGTAGCGGTATACAAATCTATGCCAAATCAGTACATTGATACATTAATTTTCCCTTGTACCAAACAAAGCACTGACGATAATGATGCACATTTACCAATGCTTCCATATTCCAGTTAAAATTTCAAAAGCAGCAAATATCTTTCGACCTTGTGTGCATGTTTTTGCAGTTGCAATTGCTCCAGCCACTTTCAGGAGGTCTCTTCATGAGTTGTGCTAACTCACCATCGTCTGATGTCCATTTGTTCAGTCTGCTCTCTTCTACTTTTCTTTCCATTCTCTCTCTCTACATCTGCTTTAACATATCCATCTTTACCCTTAAGTTCTTCCCTCATTCCAATCTCATTCTCTCACTTTTTGTCACTCCATCCTCAAACCCCACGTACCCTCCCAAAAACAAGCCAATTGTAGATTTATCATTCCCCCCACACAAAATGTATTTACCTCTCTCCACTTAACTCTCCCAGCCCCATCCCATTCCAATCCTTCCCCAACATCATCTCTCTTCCAAACCAAGTCCCCCATCAGCCCATATCCAGTCATTTCCTATACCCATCATCAGCCCATGTCAAATCCTACCTCCCCGCCACACAGCCCAATCCCAGACAAAGGCCCCCCATGACGCTACATCCAGTTCAAACCCCTCCATGAGTCTATTGCAATCCAAGCCCCCACCACAGTCAAATAATATTCTTACTTCCCCCAACAGCCCATGTCCAGTCCTATCCCAGCTACTCCATCACCCCATTTCCAGACATGCCCCATCAACCCACAGCCCATCACTAGTCTCAACCCCCCACAGTCCATTAGGGGTCCTAGCCCCCCCCCCAAAGGCCACCTAAAGTCCTCACCCCTCACCAACAACCCATATCCTGTCCTAACCCCCCCCCAACCCACAGCCCACCTCACGTCACGTCCTCACCCCCCCCCCCCCCACATCGCCTATGTGACGTTTTTTACGAAATCAACTGGGTTTTGCCACTGCTGCTGCGGCAGTAGCAGAATGGAGTGTCCCGGGGGCCCCTCTCTGGCTGCTGAGCCCCTCTGCAGGGCCATTCAGTATAGAAAAGGGAGATTGTCACCATTGCGTCTCTTTTAAGTCCACAGGGGCTATTGCTACGCTATCCATCAGCCCCTTGTGTCTAAAGGAGCAGATGGGATATTTTCCATTAGCCCCTGTGGCCTTAATAGAGACGCAAGGGAGACACTCTCCCTTTACAAATCTGAAAGCCCTTGCAGAGGGGATCAGAGAGCAGAGGGGGCCCCGCGGGACACTCCATTCTGCTGCTGCTGCGGCAGCAGCGGCAGTAGCCAGGTTTTGAATGTTGTTTTGGAATGTTGCTAAAAAGCACAATGTTCCTTGCGTGGGGACCCCTGGAACGCCGGACCCTGTGCAAATACATACTTGCTCAATGGATGGACCGGCCCTGTTTGGGACTCACCCACACAATCACATAGGTCAGCTAAAGACCTATTTTATTTTCAAAATACTAGCCAACTCCAAGCTAACACCCCTGCTGCCCAACAAAATCATAGAAACACCCTCCCAACTCTGGTTATCACCGCCCTTCACCAGTGAGTACCACCAACTGTGGATTGCGTAACATAACCCTGTTATTGTGTTCCTGGGGTATGTCCACCTCTGATGCCCCCTCTGTTGCTCCCCCTGCTCTGTCCAAACCCTCCATATGTTTACCAAGGTGTACAAGAACTGGTACCCAACCCCTCCTCTGTGTTACACAAGGTGTATGTGATCCCCTCTGGTATCATACACGTGAAGTAGCAGTGCACTTGTGCAGGTAAGGTCTGATATACCTGTGCTAACACTCCATCCCTCTGAGTCAATAGCACATCTCCTGTAACCTTTACAAACTGTGTTGATCCCTCAAACTGTGGCTTGACTTGGGATGCCTTTCCTAGACCTTCCTCTGATCATCACTGCTGCTCTCCAGCTGTGGTTGTTGTCCCTGGTGCATGCTCCACCTCCCGTACACGATGGACATGTGATTGCTCTCTTTGCGCAATCCTGTTGCTACGTCTGCAGTATGTGGGTGTGTCAGCGCAGCCTGTGGATTGTTGTGTTTGCCTTCCACATCAAAGTACTGTAACGTGCCCTTTGTGTTTCTATGACTTTTACTACTGTGAGAATGATGTATCTTACCCCTATCCATGTGTCTGCTAGAGTCTGCCCTATCACAATAACAATCTTGTGGGATGTGCGTGACATGTTTGTGTATGACGGTGGATTACTGGAGAGGTATCTCATAGACCACCCTGTGTCCCACCCACAATCGTCGGGTGCTTGACAGGATCCGCAGTGCAGTGGAGCAGAACACGAGGGAGGTCTGTGGGGAGCTGCAGCAATTATGTGAGGAGGTCCAAGCCATGCCCTTAACTCGGATTTGTGAGGCCCTTGAGGGCATGCTGGATGTGATGAGGCGAGCAGTACCTGCACCACCACCACCACCACCATAGGCACCAGATGAGGGTGTAGCACCGGGGGGGGGGGGGGGGGTTTGCCACTTGGCAGGCGTGGGCGGCCACGCCGTCACTAATTGCTGTTTCCAGCAACATGTAAACCAACAAAGCATATGGCTGTCTGTGTTTCATTGTTCATTTGAAACCCCTATGTATATATTTTTCTCTGTTTTTCAAAGTTCCATTCCCTGTTATATTTTATGTCCAGACATATGAAAAGTGTCTCATGTTTGTGTTCCATGTAAACCACCCTGATGGCAATTAGTGCAGTAAATAAGAGTTTTTCCCAGATCTAGAAGAAAAAAATATAAAAAGATTGTTTTGACAATAAACAGCTGTCACACACTACATGCAATGTGTGTTTCCAATGTGTGTCCTTGTGGTCCCCTATGTAGTGTGCAAATGCATGTCAAGTCCCTGACTATTTGACCTGCACCCAGGCCCCTTGCTGTTGGTGTGTTTTCACAGACAGGTATTACGTCACAGATGCAAGCATATGCCATGTGTAACGTGCACATTGTGTGTTCACTGCCTCTGGGCTGCAGCGGGGCAGTTTAGGTTGCATGTTCAGTTTTCTGATTCATCACCATGTCCACCCCCTCATACACCCGACATTGGTTGCATCTGTGTGCCCATTGCCCCTGCCTATAACACTGATTACATGCCTGCCCCCCCCCACCATAGGTATGCATGTGCAAGAGGCAGAAATGGGTGGCATGCGTATGTTGGCGGCTGATTTATGCTTACAAATATGTTTCATCTACGCCCATCCCTGTGACATGGATGTTCCCGGGACGCCCGCTACATTGCAACATCTCATGCAACACCCTGGGATCAGACCCTTACACACATGGTTTGGCCCCAAAACTGCATGTGGAGCCAATTGATGTATGCTACCCATGTCTACCTGTTCTGCACATCCCTGTCCACACACATATCCCATGCTGGCATCCATAGTCCTATGCTAAGTGAGACACGTGACCATTTCCAATTCATAAACAATGTGTATATATATTGTAAAAAAAAAGGGAAAATATGTACATTTGCAGGGAGGGGGAGAATACCCATCACCCTCCCCCCCCCAAACCACACCCTCCTCACCCCATCCAACCCCACCCGCCCTGAACAACCTCCCGCACCCCTCCCCCCACCCCCACATGAGCCACACCCTCCCCCTGCATGCCCAGTGATGGAAGACAGGGCAGCACAGGGCACATGTGTGGACGTCACAGGTTCCATCAATGACACCTGTGACGCCCTTCAGGGGGTGGCTGCCGACATGGCAGACGCTCCACCTCGGCAACCACCCTCTCAATGGCTCCCGCCAGCCACTGGTGCGAGTGACACAGAAAATGTACTCGCTGCTCCATTGCATCCAGGGCCACATACAGCTTGGCCACGCATCTGCCACCACACACACACACATCGTCCCTGGTGTCTGTGTGGTGGCATCTGCGTAGGACCTGTGTGCGGCCCTGGATGGTGGAGGCAACTGGTATGGCTGGCAGGAGCCCACAGTGCCCTGTGATGCCCTGTCTTCCTGGTCACTTTCCCACACCCCCTGCGGCCAATCCTCCCCCCTGACTCCTCCCCAAAACCCTCCACAACCTCCACCACCCCCACATCACCCACACCCTCTCTCTCCCCTGCCTCCCCCCCAACCACCACTTCCGGATCCCCATCTGCCCCCTCCTCCACGTCTTCATCATCTGCCGCTGCCTCCTCCACCGCCTCCTCCTCCTCCTCCTCCATTGCCTCCAGCACCACCACCTCCACGTGATGTGGTGTTGTCGGTCTCCGTAACACGTATGCAGAGGTGGTGGGCTGCTCTTCAGGGACATCACCATCTGTGGAAAATGACAGTCATCAGCACATTGTTATGTGTGAAAACTAGCACTTGTACCTATGCAGGCACCACACAGGCTTCTTGGCCAATGGAACATCTGTTACTGATCAGCCACTTTGTCAATATTCAACATCACCCTGTGACGGGCTCTCACCCTGGAGGCGCTGGAGGTAGGCCCCATGGTGGAGACGCAGCTCCCTGCCCTTCTTCTGAAGGTCCTCGACCTGTGGATGTGAAAAGAAAGGTGGGGGCATTAGTGAATGATCACCTCTGGTGGGTGGCCAACATAAACATACATCAGTGTGGCCAGCGCCTTGCTGCTCCTGTTCCACTGCTGTGTGTGTGTGTCATGCATAGCATAGTTCATCACGTGTCACAGGGGATCTCCATTTGCACCAGGCAAATGTCATGACATGTGGGTAGCGTCGCTGCCAACTGAGCCTGTGTGAGAACGCTAACCAGCGTCCTTTTTTAAAGACTTTGGCAGCATCCCACAGTGCATGTGCGCTGCCTTCCCCCCTGTCCAACATGTCTCTCTCCAGTAGAGTTTACAGCTTACACAGGGAGGGAGAGAGAGAGACATTGGGAAGGTGAGAGAGACAGAGAGAGACACAACCCACAAGGGGAGATGGTTGGGTTGTGATTACCTCATCCTGCTGTTCCAGAAGATCACCTGTTACAGGTAATTAACTATGCTATCACCAGCTACACGCAATACATGGTCACACATGTGGCGAAACAGTAGATGTAAACGCCAGGAAAGGATCCCCAGAGTGGTGAGGGTGTGTGGGTGGCCTCTTCTCCCACCCATGTGTTTCAAGGATCCTGTGGGAGTGGCAGCTAGGAGTGTGTTACGTATGGGAGATGTTTTGCACAGCAGCCTGAACAACCAGAGCATGCCTGCAGGAGCTGTCATCCAAGCTTACGTGGACCGTGAAATGCGGACCAGGTAGTTGCTTCAACATATGTTGTTAATATGTACAGAATGGACGTGAGCACATGAGTCTGCCATGACTCTCACATTGTGAGTGGGAACATGGGCCACCAGTGAATGGTGTTATCTAGGTTAGATAACGGGTAATACACTGAGCAATCCAGTTGGGTAGAGATCATTGTGACACTACTGTACCCAAATGCTATCAATCTGAGACTCTGCATAGTTGAGGGGACGTTTGCTGTTGCTGGGTCCTCAGCAGATGCAATGCCACAGCTCATTCACAGTCCAAGGTATGAAGCGTCCTCTCTGAATTTGCAGCATTCGACTGTTTAAACACTACAGGTAACTACAACTATTGTTGCAAATGAAAGGAGGAATCCACCTTAGGCATGATGTGTGGATGTGGCCATAGGATGACCTGTTCATGGTCAAACATTGTGTGGTGTGGATCAGGCAATGGAGCTAGGGATTCACTGATACGACTTGCTGATGTGATGACAAGACGGTATTTTATTTCCCAGGTCACAAACCTTAAGGATGTAGTGTCTGTGGCCTCAGAGGCCGGCGGCAAATGCTGCCCTGGCAACAGAGTGGGATCCCATGCCTCTGGAAGTGGTGTAAGGGCAGGTCATGTTTGATGCAGGCCTCTCATGTTCCCCGATATGAGAGAATGGGATGACATGGGTTGACCAGAGATAGGTTCAGAAGGAGCAGCGATGCCACATCAATGGACTCTGACTCACTCTGTTTGGGGACCATTGGTTGATGATTGATGGCGCAAGGCAAAAACATGTTTATAAACGGCTGACAAAAGGGGTTCCAGGCCTTTTGTTATCACCACATGAAATGTCATGTACACCTGATGGCACAGGATTGCCTTGTGGAAGGTTCCTGGTAGCACAAAGGACATCATGCGCTTCCTGACTGAGGGGAGTGCCAAAGCAGGTTCAGCCATCAGTAGCCAGTCTCTCGGGTGCAGAGACGGGGGTTTAGTATGCTATACATTCCCCTCCTCCTGCGACAGTAAGTTTGGACTTGACCCCACATACAGGGGTGAAACCAGGGTCATATGTAGAATCTTAGGGTATCACAACTGTTGTTGCCAGCGTTAGACTATGAGGATGATGTAGCCTCTGTCCCTCGGGGGTTGCAATAGGCTCTATGCAATCAAGGCAATGGTAGGTAAGGCATATAGGCATATCTGCCCCCAGTTGAGGAGGACACCATCCCTTGCTTGATAGCTCTGAGCTGGGATTGGTGTATAGAACCGGGTAGGTTTTGCATATGATGGACGTGCAAAGATGTATGACTCCTACGTTGGCCAGAGTTGCACTACTCAACAGAGTTGGTACATGTGTACACAACATTTGTGCAGGAGCACAACACAATTGCGTTTGTATGGCTAAGAGTTGTGATTGCCAGGGAGATAGACTGCCAGGAGATGGATCTGCTGCTGTCTGGCAAACACA
Source organism: Ichthyophis bannanicus (assembly GCA_033557465.1). Taxonomy (NCBI): domain Eukaryota; kingdom Metazoa; phylum Chordata; class Amphibia; order Gymnophiona; family Ichthyophiidae; genus Ichthyophis; species Ichthyophis bannanicus. Next base: position 1,180,217,011 of record CM066033.1, on the reverse strand, counting down.
CACAGTTGAGGAGCGTCGTTACAAAGGGACACAGAGGCTTTTCCTCCTTGTTTGTTCACCTAGACCATAGCTACATGATTGTCTGCGCAAATTCGTATCCCATTAGCCTGTAGAAGGGAATGGAGGACATTAATATCCAGGCAAGTTGCTTAGAGCTCAAACAGATTGATGTGGAACTGACTCTCCTGACAATTCCAGGGAGCTTGGGTGGAGGTGTCCAGTACATGTGCATCCCAGCCCACTTTAGACGCATCTGTTGTTAATGGGATCTGAGGAGGGGTTTGCTGGACAGGGGACCCCTCCATTAGTTTGTGTGCTGTCTGCCACCAGTCCAGGCACAGGGTATGGGGGTTTGTGTTTACTGGCACATCTGAGAGATAGCCTGTTGCTTGCGTCCACTAGGAAGAGAGTGTGGCCACTGGGCTGGTCACATGTGGAGACACGCGTAGGGAACCACATGCACCGTACATGCCATGTGACCTAGCAGCAGATGCATCTCTCGAGGTGAAAGGTGCGCTTGTTGTAGTGCTGTCCAACCACGTTGCATAATGCGAGGACATTGAGGCTGAGTCAGGTAGGTCTTTGTCAGTCTGATAGCTAGCCGTGCACCTATGAGCTCCAGCGTTTATGTAGGAGTCAGACAAGATTCCACAAGATAGCTGACAGGGCCTACATATTGGAGTCCACGCATTGGGTATGCGAGAGAGACCTGGACATATGTTTGTGACTGTGGGTGCATGTGGCAGTCGTCCATGTAGGGCCACCAGATTATTCCCTTGTTATGGACCAAACCGGAAAACACAGACATGCACTTTGTGAATACTCTGGGAGCTGAGCCACGGCTGGAGGAAAAACAATTTTTTGATAGTGGTTTCCTTGATGGGGTGACCAAAGGAACCTCCGGTGTGCTTGTTGGCAGAGAAGATGTGTGTACGCAGCCGTGTGATCTAAACAACACAGGCATATCTGCTTGTGTTGGTCAGGAAGTACGTTTCCTCGCAAGTTCATTTTGAATGTCATCTGGAACAGAAACGTCTTCAGTTCTGTGAGATGTCAGATGTGTCTGTGACCTCCTTCTCCTGTAGGGTTGAGGACATTGTGGGGTGAGAAGCCAGCACCCTGTTGGGGATGAGGTACCTCTTCCATTGCTCCTTGAGGTAGACAATGTGTTACCTTTGGATTCCTTTTGGGTGAGGTTTGCAAAGTGAATGCCCCCACTATTGATGGAGGCGGGTGGCTATGTGCATGACGCCTCTACCCTCTTCTATGATGGACACAGTCCAGGGTTGTGATGTTATCTCCCTCCATCTGGGGATGAGGTGACCTAATCTTCCTGTGATTGTGGAAAGTTGCTTTCCCTGGAGGGCCAGGAAGGGCAGGTACTCCATCACAGAGGCAAAAGGCCTGTGGGGGGTGAGGCTGCTGGGTCTGCTGAGGCTGACTAGCTGTCAGCTTCCTCTGCATAGTAGCATGTTGACCCTTTGAAGCAGCTTGTACTGCAGGTGTTACGTACTAACCATAGGACTGTCTTATAATTTTATTTTGTGGGGGAAGGGCTTTTCTACAGCTCTCATCTTTGCAGGATCTACAATATGTGACGGGCTTGTTAAGGTCATATTGTGCTGCAGGCTTATAAAATACATTTTTCAACACTACAGGGGATGTTGACCAGTTAGCCTGTACCCAGTGTTGCAGGTGAGAGGCTTACAGCCAGCCATGTGTCCTTGCCACAATAGCAATGGGGGAGACTCTGCCTTTGCATGAAAAACAGTCAGAAGTTGCCCTATTCACAACATGTGAAATGTTCTGACCATGCTTGACAGGTGCTTCATAGTAGTGACCTCTGTGATGTGCGAGATGGTGACTTAGAAGTTCTAGATGTTGTTTGAGCTCCGTCAGGAACATTCCCATGTACATGATATAGGCACCTGTCCTGTCTGACAGCTTGAATGTATGACGACGCAGCCACCAAAGGCAAATAATGGTTTACACTCCCTACCAGGAGGTTTGGTGGCATGTTGTTTGTAACGTTTAATTCTCCTCCTAGCACACTTAATCAGGATGGAATAATCAGGGAGGTGTCCTTACTGCAGACCAGGTGACGGAGGCACATGTGGAAATGTGGGGAGGTGTTAAGAGGAATCTTCCACATTATCAAACTGAGATTCCGTAAGATCTGTTGTAATGGCAGGATGTCGGCCCCATATGGTGTTTGGTGATATAGGTGAATCTCTGTCTCCCATGGCCTGTGCTCACATTGTGTTACTAATGATATGGAGACGCCCCCAACAACATGTGTGTGGAGATCCTGGAAGGACATATCTTGCGTAGGGAACATTCTCCTCTTGGGAGAGGCAGGCCTGTCCTGGAGAGGCACCCAGTCTGTAATACGTGGTGATTAAGCAAGTATACTTTATTGGTTACTCTAGAACCTGAGAGCCCGACACAGGCCCGTGTTTCGTATTCTCACTTCATCAGGGGATACAGGTTCGCTGCAAATACATAATCATAAACACTATAATACAATCGAACTGAACTTAAAAACATAAATAATTAATATTAATAATAACCATAATTAAAAACATATAAAACCAATAAGACCATAAAACTTATACAATAAATTGAATATCCATATTAAAATCTGAAGGAGGTGTGTGATACCACATGTATATGAAAAATCACATGTATAGAAAATCATATGAATAAAAATGCTATGTGTAACCACCGTCATTATGTGTTGATAAATGGGAGCAGGAGATGAGTGAGTAGATCAATTCATAGTAAAATCTATAGTGCATCGTTTCTACACAGTCCTTAAAAACATAACTGTATGAGATACCTAAAACTATAAATATTTTTGTAAGACCATGTAGAATAGAGGATAATAAAGTTTTTCCAGGATTTACCCAAGGGGTAGGACTAAATGGTACCGGTTCACTTTTGCTGGGACAGTTATCTCCTACTGACAATGTAGATGATTATGTGGATGCATTTGAACAGATTGCAGAAGCCGTCAAACTGCCTAAGGAGCAGTGGGCTATAAGATTTGCCATGTCTTTATCTGGTGAAGCTTTGTCGGCATACAAGTCAATGCCAGCTACCTTAGCAATGAATTATGACGCAGTAAAGAATGCTGTACGAGACAGGTTAGGGCTCACCCCTCTGTTCTACAGGCGCAGGTTTAGGGAGGCAAAGTTAAAGCCTGGAGAAACCCCTAAAGCCCTGTATTTTAGAATAAAGGGATTAGCCTGTAAATGGCTCAAACCTGAGCAGCAAAATGTAGAGTCTATGTTAGATGATATAATGTTGGAACAGTACATGGAAACTGTACCTGCTGAGGTTAAAACGTTTCTTATGTTACAGAACTGTAAGACAACAAGTGAAGCAGCTGCCATGACAGAACGGTATTTTGAGGCTGAATTCTCAAGAACCTCAAAATCTGGCGTTCTGGGCATGACACAGGCTGATAAAGTAAGTAAGAATTTTGAATGTAAAGCACCTTGTGAAAATAGGAGTTTTTCCTTTACTAAGGGAAAATGTTTCAAGTGTGGAAATGTTGGGCACTTGCAAAAAGACTGCATTATAACGCACTGCCTTAGTATCTGGTAATGGGGAAAAACCTCAAAGCAGGCTTTTTACTACCAGTCCAGGTGGAGGGCATAAAGGCCCAAGCGCTGCTAGACTCGGGCGCTAACCAGAGTATGGTGTCCCAACGGCTCTGGGAAGCCATACAAGCTCAAGTGGCGCCGAGTCCAGCAGTGGGGCAGGTGAAACTACAGTGTTTGCACGGGTCAGCCTCCTATTACCCTGTATATGACCTCATGATAGAAGGGTTAGGATCAGCCAAGAAAGTAAAGGTGGCAATAATCCCACAGCTGTTACACAATGTAATTTTGGGAAATGATTGGCCCCCATTTTGCCGGGGAATTGAAAAGGGTATAGAAGAGAGGACAGGCTATGTCTCTACCCGCTCCCAGGCAAGAACCCCCCATAGGGAGGAGGACCCCGCTGAAGAAGTGGCAGGTCCATCCCGAGTTAGGGAAGGTTCCCCTGACTTAGAAAGGGAATATGATGAGGAAGCAATAGACCCATTGCCCACACAGACTGACCTTTTTGATACCATACCCAAGGAGGTGAGGAAAGGAAAGGCCAAGAAAAAACAAGAAAGGCAACACAGGACCCAAGGAAGGGCTGATTTGGGAGCCGGGGAGGGCTTACCATGGGTACCCTCGGAGTTAGTAAAGAAATTCCCGTCCTTCCCAGGGGAACAGAAAGCGGATCCCGCTTTGAAAAGAGCCTTTATGTTTGCCCAAGAAGAAAGGGATACTCTGCCCTGATTCCTTTTAGAAAGGGATATCCTGTACAGGGAGAGTAATAACCCGCTTACCAGTGAGGTAAGAAAGCAGTTGGTAGTACCGACTACATTTAAAGCCATAGTAATGCGTCTAGCCCATGATCACCCAATAGGAGCCCACAAGGGGATTCAGGGGACATTGGACCAGGTCTTGGCCTGTTTTTACTGTCCAGGGGTCTATAAGGAAACGTCCTGCTATTGTGAAGCGTGTCCCACCTGCCAACCGGTTACTGCCTCGAAACCGAGAGCAGTGCCTATGATACCCACACCTGCCATATCCACACCCATTAGGCGAATGGCAATGGACATCATAGGGCCACTCGTTAGGACTCCCCGGGGTTTTCAGTACGTGTTAGTGATCGTGGACCAAGCTACATGTTTCCCATGGGCCATACCCATGAGAAATACCTCCGCCAGAACAATAGCCTTGGAACTGATAAAATTGTTCTGTGAGGTTGGCTTCCCTCAGGAGATGCTCACTGACCAAGGAAGCAACTTTTTGTCAAAATATTTAGCCACTGTGTGGGATGCCTTTGGCATACACCATGTGCAGACTGCAGCATACCACCCTCAGTCCAATGGGATGGTGGAAAGAACAAACCAGACCATAAAGCAAATGCTTAGGAGGGGACTAGATGGGCAGATGTCCGAGTGGGATACATTGTTACCCTTTGTATTGTATGTGTGTAGGGAGCGTGTACAGGCGTCCCTAGGGGCATCCCCGTACGAGCTGTTATTTGGTAGAGCCCCCAGAAGAGTTCTTGATATACTCAGAGAACAATGGGTGCAACCAGATAGGGGGGAGACAGAAGTACCCCAGTTCCTCAAAGACTTAAGGAGTCGTTTGAAGAGAACGGCTCAAGCCTCTTTAGAAAACTTACAGGCTAGCCAAAAGAGGCAGAAAAAGTACTACGACCGTGGAACAAAACCCCGTCAATTAGCAGTAGGCGATAAAGTGGTGATTATGGTGGCCGAGGTAGGACCAAAATTCGAGTCCAGATGGAAGGGGCCCTGTACGGTAGTGGAGAGGGTAGGTCCCGTCTCATACCGGGTACAGAATAGTAAGGGCCGGCGCCAGGTCTATCACATTAATGTTTTAAAACCCTGGCAAGAAAGGGTAGCCACAGTACAATTAGCTATGAAGGAACACCACAGGAACCCTACACAAGGGATTACGTGCTGTCCATCGCAGGCTTTGGCAGCCCGTAATATTTTAAGGGGGGGGATCTGTGACATAGTGGGTCCTTCCAGCCCGTTAGATGAGGCTAAAAATCCAGGAACAGGAGTAGGGCTGAGTTGTAAACAAAAGCACATGGCTCCTGATTACCTTAGAAACCAAGCACAGAGGCAAGAGAAACACCCGTGCTACCATTCAGGGAATGAGTCACGAGCTAATGCAGGACACCTGCTAGGGGGTGGAGTTGAGCACTACCCTAGAATTCACCCTGATAAAGAGAGTTCAGTTGAGCTTATGGGGTTGGAAGGGGAAGAAGGAGAAGAAGGATAAGTGGATGAGGCATGTGTGCTGGATAAGGAAGCTAATGAGAGCTACGGTGAAGACAGCAGTGCCAGGAACAAGCCAGAGTCTCTGTGGAAGGGTGAGACAGAGTCTTTCTTCAGGAAAAGAAAAGAAACCTCAAGGGAAGGATATAATAAGGGCAGAGTGGATTACCTGCAGTATCCAGGGGAACACAGAAGTGAAAGGAAGCCAGGAAGGCAAGTGAAATCTTCTGTGCAAGTCTTAGGTTGGGAACCTACAACCAGTCCAAAGCCACAAAGAAAACCTCCACCACCTAGGCTAAAAGGTAAGCCAAAAGGCTGGTATAAAAATAGTTACAGTGACTGTATTTACCCAGAGGGTTGGAGCTGGGAAGAGAATACCTGTGCTGATAACGTTTGTGGAAGCCAGTATTTAACTCAGGAATATCAGGTGAAACCTGAAGCAGTTAGAAAGGGCGTGGCATCAGGATTGCCGTTACAAACATTTCCTTCTAGCCAGGAAGAGTTAATGGACTTTGAACCTGAGTGTGTGAATATTGATGAAGATATCATGGACTGTACGATATCGCTTGCTAATGAAATAATCTCATTACGCTGAAGGCATGTTTTGAAAGAGAAAGTACAGCACTACTAGCATTGAGAAGCAGAGAGCTGTGAAGAAACAGCATTGTTACATTGGAATGCTAGATATCAACCAGTTTATTGCTGAAGTAAGCCTTTTCTGTTAAAGAACCTTTGATTTGTCCTTATGCCAGTAAATACCTGGTTTGTGTTACTTTGTTCATGGTGAAATCCACCCCGGGAGGGGAAATAAAATCCTTTGGTTGCTTAAACCACTTTTCCACAACTGCTCCTCATTGATTCGGTGAAGGGACTACATTTCCCAAAAAGCCCAGCTTCAGGATTTGTAAAGTAGCTGCTTCAGTGGGGAAGAACCACTCACTTAACCTCTACCCACTTATACACGGGGGTTTAAGGAGAGTTGGTGACAGTACTCATCAGCACCTATGGTGCATTTGCCAATGCCGGGTATGCAATTGCTGCACAAGCCGTTGTTGCACTTTGCAGGGTCTGTGGTGGAACCAGGGTCCTGGATGGCACATGGTGAGATGCCAGATTGCGTTCAATGGCCACGATCCTCTGGTCAAACAACACTGACGATGTCTGTGTATGTGTACTGGCCAAAGCCAGGGCCCCAGAGCATGGTGCAAGGTTCCTGGACTAGGATGAGGCCTACAGAACATCATGAAGCCCCATAGTGGCTTTGGGGGCTAGGCACTCCCACTGGGGGTTGTTTGCCCAGAGCGTGCTCCTCAAGGGCAATGCCAGTGGCAGTCCAATATTCAAGGGGGACGTACCCTTTCAGGAACAGACTGATTTGTGTTTGGTAACCTGAGCTCCACGTGAGGAAGAGGATGCCCCTGACAAAATGGGTGTGCCCCAGGCCACATTGTTGGGGAAGAAGGTACCGAGGTTGGCTGCTCTGTCATGCCAGCCACTCTTGGCTACCATCCCACAGGCCATACATTCAGACATTTTTGGATCTAGCCATTAGCATTTGCAATACCAGACATGGTTGTCTGTGACTGAGAAAGTAGCTGCACATTATCAACATATGCTATGCAGCCCAGGAGTGCTTCTCCATGATTGATGTGGCATTAGGGCCTAATGGCAAACCGGGGGGAGTCCTACAAAGTGGTTTTTCCTCTTTTGTTGTAACGGTTTCATTGTGTGGGTGAATGTGACCTTTTAATATTTATAATTTGTAGAATATAGGTTACAATACAGAGAAACAGGCAGACAGTGGCACAGGTGTTTCACTACAATAGCTGGTTTTCTGCGATACCAGGTACAATGACCTGCTGGATGTGTGGGAACCAATGACCTGGAGAGATCCATTTTGCAAAGGCAAGATCACCGCACACAGGCACTATGTTTTGCTTACAATAGCTTTCCAATTGGACACTGGAGACTGTTTGCACACAGGCTCTGTTGGTACTAATGAGAACGACATGAAAGGCCTACTTCCTGCTTGTTCCAGCCCATTTTCTGTTCCCAGTGCCACCTGCATTCGTAGCTTTGTCTGTGCACATGTGTGCAGTGACACCTATGTGCAGTGTGCCTGGGACCCTGAACACATCATTGAACTACCCTGTGGCCCCCTTGCATGACATTGCAGGACCATGCCACATTTTGATTGGCAATGATGGTGTCCATGCTAACCCCCCTAACCCCGTATGTGGTCTGTTTCACACATTTGTGTTGTCATGATCTTTGGACATTCTGGGACCCAACCCCAATGGCAACCTGATATCCTACCAATTGTCGGTGCTGTGTCCCTACATGAAACATTGTGTGGGTGGCCCTATTCACCTTGCCAGGGGCCACTACTATGACATTTGGGCTTCTACAGGGCCCAGGATAGCAATGCTTGAACCACTATATGCATTGTGTAACGTGTCTCTCATGGGGAACCTGCTAGCTATGTACAACCTAGTTTTGACACTGTTGCAGAGAGCATACTGTGTGTGAGGGAGGAGGGATTGACCCAGTATGGGCTTTGTTATGTTTATTTATTTTTTTAATTTACATTTCTTATATACCGCACTATTCGACATCAGCGTGGTTTACATCGAACAAAACATTTCAGTACACAAAAATGTCTGAGTTACATTAAACAGGGTTAACAACTTGGATAACAGGGTAATTTTGACCCGGTGAAAAGAGGTATATAAATGCAGTTAAATAAAATAAAAATAAAATAAAATAAAATAAATAAAATAATTTTGAATCTCAGGTAATTAAACTTTGATTGCAATGTAAACTATTTACATCTTTAAATTAGGGCACAGTTGAGACGTAATGGTCAGCTGAGCCTTGATCTTACTAAGTGGGGAATTCAGGGTCACTGGGTGATTCGGAGCTTCTATAACTAACAGAGATGGGTCGTGATTCTGCACTCACTGGGAAGTATATAAGGAATAGGTAATGTTTGAGGGCCTTTCTGAATTGCAGTAGGTTGGTGATTGCTCTAATATCAGGTGGCAACATATTCCAAAGCTTTGGGGCACGGAGACTGAAAGCCCTATTTGCTGTTGATGTGGTGCTTTTTGTAAGTTCACGGGGAACCAATAGCATATTTAATGCAATTGATCTTCTTGATCTATTAGGGATATGGGTTTGATGAGCTCAGTTAAAGAGGTGGAGGAGAGACTGTTTACTGCTTTGAAGGTAAGTAGTAATGTCTTGAAAATGATCCTGGCCTGTATAGGAAGCCAGTGTAACTGCTTCAGAAGGGGCGATATATGCTCACTCCTCGATGCTCCATAGAGAACCCTCGCAGCGCTATTCATTGCAAGCTGTAAGGGATTCAATGTGGATTGAGGGAGGCCTAGCAATATGACATTAGCATACTCAAAGTGAGGCATGATCAGAGCCTGGTAGATGGTACGGAAATCTTCCGGTTCAAGTAGTGAACGAAGATGTCTTAGTGACCGGATTTTGTAGTATATGGATCTTACAATGTTAGCTATATGCGCCTTCATGTCTAGGTTCTGATTGAGTGTAATACCCAGATAACGTATTTGTTGTTTTGATTGTAGCTCAGCATCTTTCACCTTAAGGAATTGTGGAGGGCTGAAGTTCGGGTTCTTTGACATGAAAAGCACCTCTGTCTTCTTATGTTGAATCCTGAGGTTTTGTGATGAGCCATTCCGATATGGCGTCAAAACAGTTGCTCAGTGGGGACAGGTCCAAATTGTCTATGTTGATAGGCATATAAAGCAGGACGTCATCCACATATATCATGCAACCTACATTGAAAGACCGGATGATCTTGCAAATAGATTGCATATAAATATTGAACAACAAAGCAGAGAGAGAGGAACCTTGTGGGACCCCTTGCCATTGGTGGAATGGATCAGACATCACTCCCCCGGCACGAACATGTTGCCATCTTTCGGATAAGTACGATCTGCACCACTCAAGGGCAGTTCCGCCCACTCCTTTCTCCTTTAGCCATAATAGGAGGAGGTCATGGCTCACAGAGTCAAAAGCCGCGGCTATGTCCAGGAACACAAGTGCAAAACCCTGTCGGATGTTGTTGATACCAGAAATTATGGTATTGAGGAGAGCTGTAAGAAGTGTCTCTACACCATGTGACTCTCTGAAGCCATGTTGGCAAGGATCCAATGGAGCAGTGGTATCGATGTGGTCCTGCAATTGACATTGTACCTCTTTTTCTATTAACTTCGCGAGAAAAGGAATACTTGAGATGGGTCTGTAGGAGTCTTCCTTTTGAGGATCTAACTTACAGTTTTTCAGGAGTGGTCTGATGGAAGTTTGCTTGAGGGCAGAGGGGAATGTACCGGAGTTGAAAGACAGGTTTATTATTTTAGTTATTATTGGGCTGAATTCACAACGCAGTTCCCTTATCCAGAAGGCTGGGCAAGGGTCCGTCTGAGCAGTTGTGGAATTGAGAGACATGATCAGATCTTCAATTCGTTTCTTGGTAGGGGTAGAAAAAAAGGTTAGAGCTGTTTGGCAATCTTGATCTGTAGGGGTTAATTTTAATGGAGGTTTATTTGTTTGTGTAAGCTTGGATTGTAGGTAGACAGCGAAGTCTTGAGGATGGATCTCGCATTGCTTTTCAGGGGCTGGCTCTTTAGATAAGGTCTTGACTAGGTTAAACAAATCATGAGGTTTGTTTAGTGCACGCCTCAAGGTGTCCGTGTGGTACCGCTTCATTTTCTCTGAGATGGCCTTGCGGTGGATGGATAGCTGATTGAGGTAGGCTGCCTGGTCTACCGTTGAGCGAGACCGACGCCAGCGCTTCTCGAGGTTCCGTAGTTGAGATAGTGATCCTCTCAGATCATCTGTGTACCATGGTGCAGAAGCTCTTTTTCTAGGCGGCCTGTTGAGTGATGGTCGTATTGCAATCGAATTAAGACTGGTGTTCCAGCAGGTGATTAGATCTTCTATTTCTAGGGAGGTCTTGTTACGAAGTGAGCATGTTCCAGCAAGGATGCGATCTCTGTTGAAAGGAAGAAAACTCCTTGCCAGAGATTTGGGGCTGTTATCCGGAGCATTGTTGGTCATTGAATGTCTGTTGTGCGTAGGAATTTGGAAAAAGATGAGCTTATGGTCTGACCATGGTCTGACCATGTTGTTATGTTCCTATGCCCTGGCTCTTCTATGCTGACACCAGGTGTGGTTGGCAACACCATGGACATGGGCCACACCACCAGAATAGGCTGTTGGCACCTGTGCTCATGTGGGGGTTTCTGTCTGTGCTGTCCAACCACAACAGGTGAATGTATCCTTCCAACACCATCAGTGATGTCCATTTGTCTCAAGGTTTTGGATTTGTAGTAGGTGGGGAGATGTGTAACCTAGCTCAGCATAACGGTATGGGGACATGGCTCTGATACAGGCCTTTGTAAGCACATCTCATAGCTCATGGGGATGGGGTGCTTTTACACACATAGACATCTGCACCTAGCATATCATCTGGATACATCAAAGACATGTGTGATGAGATGGTGACCTCACAGACTATGGGAGAGGTGCAACCTACCTGCCATAAACAACCACATTCTAATGACATACCCACCATTGCAATCCGGGATCTGGCCCCCTGGGGGCAATGTTCCCTCTAATTTTCTGTAGGCTGTGTGCGCATAAAATATCAGCTGTGCAGCTTTTGAAGGAAGGTTACATTTTTGTGCGCCACATAACGACACTCGGAGTTATATACTTTAAAATTTGACTATACGTCAGAATACAGTATGTACACCACATTGATTGCACTAGAAAATATTGTAGAACTTGTGAAAACCGTAAATACACAACAACTTTCAATTTTAAGGACGTCTGTGTTGTTTTCTATCAGAATCAGAACTGTAATTTTTGTGCGCTCTGTTGTAAAGTATGTGCGCTCATTCGGTGAGGTGTGTGCGCGCGCACACGCGCACAGCTTAGAGGGAACAGTGCCTGGGGGTTGGGTGTCCTAGCACACATCATCAGCTGCATACACCTTAGCAAAAGGGTGACTGACAGGACACATTACGCAGGTCACAGGACTCCTGGAGATAGGGAGAATGCATTGAACTGGTTAGGCACACACAAACATCACCAGGGTGACAGATAGCCCACTGTGATGGGCTCCCTGCACCCCTGGGGATAGAAAGGCTAAATCAAACTGTTTAAGCACACACAACCATATCACCAGGGTGACATATAGCCCACTGTTATGGGCTCCCTGGACTCCTGGGGATAGGGAGGGTGTTTTAACTGCTTAAGCACACACAAACATATCACCAGGGTGACAGATAGCCCACTGTGATGGGCTCCCTGCACCCCTGGGGATAGGGAAGCTACATCAAACTGTTTAAGCACACACAAACATATCACCAGGGTGACAGATAGCCCACTGTGATGGGCTCCCTGCACCTCTGGGGATAGGGAGGCTAAATCAAACTGTTTAAGCACACATAACCATATCACCAGGGTGACAGATAGCCCACTGTGACGGGCTCACTGGACTCCTGGGGATAGGGAGGGTGTTTTAACTGCTTAAGCACACACAAACATATCACCAGGGTGACAGATAGCCCACTGTGATGGGCTCCCTGCACCCCTGGGGATAGGGAGGCTAAATCAAACTGTTTAAGCACACAACCATATCACCAGGGTGACAGATAGCCCACTGTGATGGGCTCCCTGGACTCCTGGGGATAGGGAGGGTCTTTTAACTGCTTAAGCACACACAAACATATCACCAGGATGACTGATAGCTCACTCTGATGTGCTCTCAAGACCCCTGGGGATAGGGCGGATGTATAAAAATGTTTACGCACAAAACCCCATATCACCAGGGTGACTGACAGCCCACTTTGATGGGCTCTCAGGACTCCTGGGGATAGGGGGGTGTATTGAACAACATTGGCACAGACACCCATATCACCAGGGTGACTGACATACCATTTGTGTCACGTTTCACATACCCTTGTGGTGGCCAAGATGTGTTCCCCTGCAGGTACAGATCCCACCATAGCCACATGATGTTTTGGAGAGCCGCTTAAGCAGATCTATGGCCTAGCTGTGTTACAGCATGTTGTGGCACATCAGCAGCAGCAGCTGCCATGTCACCAGGATAGCATCAGGACCTCTGTGACCAGGTCCAACACCTCCTGGGTACAGGGCAATCCACTCAGATGTGATACAGAGACAAGATGGAATGTAGGTTCACCTGCTACACATTATTGTGACAGACTACCTAAACACAGTAGCATGGACAGCTGCAATAAACACTGGCTGTATAAAATAATGTACTGACCTGTCTCCATACACTTACCTCCCGTGGGAAATCTGCCTCGCGATTGAACCTGCATTTGACACGCTCCCAGGCTCTGCGGAGTTTGCCCACTTCCCTGCACCTGGACGCCCCCGGGAACAGCTTATGCTGCCTTCCAGCGATCAGCTGGGCCAGGTGTCTGAGCTCGCGGGGGGTGAATGAGGGCTTTCTGATCCTGTGCGACATTTTGAAGAATGATCACATGATCGCATGCACGCTCCGTCATTCACGCGCATGCGCCCCGCAACTGGCGCAGCTGAGCGACATAATCCGTGCAAATGCGCCCCGCAACTGGCGCAGCTGAACGATGTCATTTCATGCAAATGCGGGCCGCAACTGGCGCAGGTGAGCGACGTATGTCATGCAAATGCGCCCCACAACTGGCACAGATGAGCGACGTATTTCATGCAAATGCGTGGTGCAACTGGCGCAGCTGAACGACGTCGTTTCATGCAAATGCGGGCCGCAACTGGCGCAGGTGAGCGACGTATTTCATGCAAATGCACCCCGCAACTGGCGCAGATGAGCGACGTATTTCGTGCAACTGCGCCCCGCAAACACACGCTCAGTTTGGCGACCCCAATTGCGCACATGCGTACCACAACTTTTATATACACTGCTGTGTGTCACATATTTAAAAACCACAAAAAATATTTTGAGCTTCTTCTGTTTACACACTTCGGATTTGAAATTATCAACACTTCCACACTGGTTCTTAGTGCTTTGTATGATGCAATGTGCTATGTTTTTCACATTGCAGTGACTGCCAATAATGTTACAACAAGGGGTCAGGAGAGGCCATCAGAGTGGGCTATCAGTCACCCTGGTGATATGGTTGTGTGTGCCTAAACAGTTTCATACATCCTCCATATCCCCAGGGGTCCTGAGAGACCCTCTGAGTGGGCTATCAGTCGCCCTTGTGATATGTTTGTGTGTGCTTAAACAGTTTAATACATCCTCCCTATCACCAGGGGTCCTATGAGCCCATCACAGTGGCCTATCAGTCACCCTGGTGATATGGGGATATGTGTCCCAATGGAGCATGTTCAGTGGTTTATCTCAATGTGAGGCCAGCAATGATGTGCAGGATGGCATAAGGGGGGGGGGGGGGGCTTCTGCTCTGGACATAGGACATGCACGTTAGGTTGCGTAGCACACATAATGATCCGATAGAGGTAGGCATGCGACGTTCATGCACGTTGATCGTACGTAGGTGTGCTGACATACAGACATAGTGGCAGAGGTGTGGCACATTGGTTGCAAAACCACCTTATGGTACAGGACTCGTGGGTTCCTTCACACAGTGGGCTTATTAAATATGATTTGCTGGGACATTACTCTTTGATATCAGCTGTGATTTATGAGGGCTTTTGTTGTTGGATTTGTTTTGAGAGCAAATACACTGGCACAATTCAATAACCTAGGGTGCCACATAATGCATCCTATGGGGCACTCCAGAGGAAACATTCTGAGGTGCAGTGTCCGCCACAGCAACTTTTCATGTTTTATTACAGAAAACATATAAGGGGCTTTTGAGGGACCTTCAGGCTACAGCACTGAGGGTGTTGTTGGTGGCAGCACCAAAATACATTACAAAGGCTCAGACAGCCATATCAAATTACCCCACTGTGGTATCATACCCATGACCTCTGGCTTTACAGGCATTGACGTCACAAGTGAGCTACATCTCCACAGCTGCTAGCAAACCCCTCTCTGGCTAAAGTGGGACTGCAGGCCACCACATGACCTGTCTGCTTTGATTATCAGGATAGGGTTAAACCACACAGACCCATGATGCACTGCTCATGCAAATCATCAGTCTGGAAATACCAACAGGATGGGGTATGCAGCCCCAAAACCACCTCAGCCTGGTAGGGAGTACTGAGCGGGTAGGTTACTGTCACAGAGTTGGTATTGAGCATCACATTGTGCGGGTCCTGTGCTCACCCTGAGGGTGAGAGGGGGCACCCAGCACCATGTCCACAGCGCCTGGATTAGTTGAGATAGGCTATGCTGTGAGTCCCCATCAGTGACAGTGTGTGATGGGTAGGTCTTGTAGATGCACTGCTAAATACACCTGTGTCCATCTCTTATTTCTCTGTGACGTTTAGCCCTTGACCAATTTGATAGACCCCCCCCCCATTGAGCATATCCTGTGTGGAGGCCATGGCCACCGCCACATGAGTTATGTGTTGTTGGGGGGGGGGGGTGCAGGCTGTTTAGACCCATAGATGGATTCTGTGGTTACACCCAGACTGCCCTCTAGACCTACCACCAACAGATACACATTCTACATCACTGCAATGGTGCTGCTGGAGAAGACTATCAACCTAGGTCCAGCTGGGGGGGGCAGACAACATACAGGGCAGTCCATGCATTTCTTTTTTTTTTTTTTGTAAGTTTATTTAAATTTTCCAAAACCAAAACAATACAAACAACCAACAATCCCAATCATCCCTCCCGTAAATCCCCACCTCCCTTCCCTCCCGTGACCACCTCCCTGGGCTACATCACTCCCAACTCCCTCCTTTACACAGATCAGTACAAGAATGTTAATTAAGGACCGTACAATGTTGCTCATTCACAGGGCGCAGAAGAGCCAATTTAGAGAGAGCAACGAGCTACCTTACAGAAACGTAATAGGGGCTGCCACTTTCTGCCATCGCTGTCTAGAGTACGCCTACCTCTACGGGGCATCATTTCATATTTACTATACAGACACACACAGTTTCCACCAAACCTGCCACTGAAGATCAGACACCACTTTCCAATTGCGCATGCGGCAAAAAATGGCAATTCCCAGGAGAAAATCTAGGAGAAAGGAGTCATGCTGCAAAGGGACCCCCGAACCCAGAGCGGTAAATCAATATCTCCCATGAGAGAGGAGCTCGAAAACCTAAGATTTCTTGGATACGATCCCAAACCTGAGACCAGTAATTATCAAGATGGGGGCATTCCAGCACGGTATGCCGAAGGTCCCCACTGCAAGCTGACAAAGCCAACAGGTATTATTAGCTGGAGTGGCCCACTTGCTGAGCTTCACTGGCGTGATAAAAGCCCTATGAGCAAAAAAAAACAGGGTCTGCGTGACTGAGGCTGACTTGGAAACGCGCGTTTGCTTGGCCCAGAAATCCCTCCAACACCGGGGGGGCAGGACAACACCAGATTCGCTCTCCCACCTCTCTTGCGTCCTCTGGACACCCACAGAAAGTGGAGGACCCAATCGTTTGTATAAAGAGGAGGCTATACCTCGACCCGCCCACGCTTGGGCGATTTGGGTCAATGTCTCCCCAGTTTCCCCAGAGAACCCAACCCCTCCCAGCGCTTCCCCCATACAATGTTTCAACTGAAGCCATTGGAAAAACAGCACTCCTGGGATGTTGAATTCCAGCTGCAAATCACAAAAGACCTTCCAAGTCCCACTGCTAATAAGCTGTCCCAACGTCCACACTCCTCTACTATACCACTGTTTCCAGGCGAAGGGCTTGGCTTGAATCTTAAAAAGGGGATTATACCAAATTGGGAGGTCAAGAGAGAATCTTTCCGCCAATGTTCCCTGAGAGAAAACCTCCTGAAATGCTCTTTGGGCAGCTGTTATGAGCAGAGATCCCGGCTTAGCCGAAGGAAAAAGCATACCCGTGGCCAACGGCAACGGGAACGGAGACACTATATTCCTCTCCAGGGCCAACCAAACAGGGCTAAGATCAGTAACATCCTCCATCCACCGTCCCCCTTGTTTAATCAGAAAGGCACAGTGATAACGTTTAAAGTCGGGAAAGTTCACACCCCCATCCTCCTTGGCTCCCTTAAGCTTGGAGAGCGCTATCCGCGGGGGTTTGCCATTCCATAGAAAACCCACAAGTATTCGCTCAATCTGCTTGTACACCGACTCAGCAAATAGCAACGGTACCATCTCAAGGATATAATTAATTTTGGGCATGATAGTCATTTTGATAGTCTCCAGGCGCCCCCACCACGACAAAGACAAGGGAGACCACTTAGTAACCAGGAACTTCGCCATGGCCACCAATTTGTCTGCGTTCCGACGAACCGTTTCCTCCATGGGAAAACAGTAGGAAACCCCAAGATATTTGACCATCCCCGACTCCCAGACAAACGGGTATTGTGTCATATGGGATTTAAACACCCGAGAATTTAAAGGGAAAGCTACCGACTTTGACCAATTTATCTTATATCCCGAGAGAACTGCATAATCCCCAATCTGAGCAAGGATATGCGGGACCGAGTCCGGATGGGTGAAAAGCAATAAGTCGTCAGCATAAGCCGACAGTTTTATCTCAATATCCGAGACCCTAATACCATGAATCAACCCATTCTGCCTAATTAAAAGGGCTAAAGGCTCCAAGGCCAAATTAAATAACAGAGGTGAGAGAGGGCAGCCCTGCCGTGTTCCCCTGCCTAAAGGAAATTCCTGAGAACAGGCACCGTTGACGCAAATCCGAGCAGTGGGGTTAGCATACATCACTCTCAGGAGGTGAAGAAATCCTTCACCAATACCAAACCATCGAAGGGTATGAAACAGGAAGGACCACTCCAAGCGGTCGAAGGCTTTTTCAGCGTCCAGGGATAAGCCGACCCCGGGTTCAGCCTGAGCCTCAGTCGCGACCAACACATGGCATAACAGCCTGGCATTATCTGCGGTCGAGCGACCCGCAATGAAGCCACACTGGTCCGGATGAATCAACCGCGGAATCACAGAAGACAACCGCTTCACTAGAATAGTGGTATAGATCTTATAATCCGCATTTAACAAAGAGATGGGGAGGTAATTCCCAACCTCCAGCGGGTCTCTCCCGGGTTTCTCTATGACAACAACATTCGCTGACGCAAAAGAGCCGGTCCGAGGACACTCTCCCAGGAGGGCTTGATAATATAGCAACAGAGAAGGCCCTAACTCGCGGAAAAACACCTTGTAGAACTCAGCCGGCAGGCCATCTGGGCCCGTCGCTTTGCCTACCTCCAGGGAGGCCACCGCTTCATCAATTTCCGTCAAAGAGATGGGTAGGTCAAGCACGGCCATCAACTCTGGACTCATCTCTGGACTCTGGACCGTAGACAGGAGCTGTTGAAAGGCCTCAGAAGAACAATCCGTTTCTGAGGAATATAAGCTCTCATAAAAGACTCTAAACAACTCCAGTATTGCCGCATCCTTGACCTCAATTATATCTCGACGGTCATCCCGCAGAGCGGCGACTCTCCCCATTTCTTGCCGTGCCTTCAGTCGACTGGCGAGGAGTTTTCCGGCCTTATCACCTTCCCAGTAATATAACCCGTCTTGCAAGCGGATATGTTTAACCGCCTCAGAGGTGAGGGCATGATTATATTGAAAACGTAGGCGCTGTAGTCGAAGCAGGGCACACGGATCCGCTCCCTTAACCAAGATCCGTTCCCCAGCCCTGATTTGCTTATCCAGCGCCTCCAGGCGCTGTTTACTGAGTTTTGCCCTCCCAATACCGAAACTGGTGATAACTGCCCGTATGGAGGCTTTAAATCCTTCCCATCTAGCCCACCCAGAGGATAGGTGAGGGGGATTAAGCTCAAAATAATCCACTATGGCCGATTTCAGTTGCAGCTGGAACTCATCATCCGCCAGCCAGGTCCGGTCAAACCCCCATCTGCCAGAACCCACAGCCGGCCGAACATCCTCCAGAACGAGGGAAACAGCGGCATGGTCCGAGACATTCGCACTATGAATACCTGCTTCCGTTAGGTGTGGGAAGAGAGATCTGGAGAGCAGAAAAAAATCGATGCGCGACAGGGACTTATGAGGGCACGAGAAAAATGTAAACTCCTGCGCATCCGGGTGCAGTAGTCTCCACGCATCTACCAGCCCCGATTCCCGCATCAGAGAGTGCAAAATACCCCGGGATCGACTCCCCCCCTTGGTTCTGGGAGGCTTCCTGTCCACCAGCATATCCAGGACCAAATTGAAATCGCCCCCCAGAATCAAAGAAGTGGAAGACGCGGCACAGACCAAGTCAGCCAAAGTCTGAAAAAACCCCGGGCTATCCCCATTAGGAGCATAAATATTGATAAGGACCAAGTCCAAGGCTCCCAACCCAACACAGACCTTGACCCATCTACCCTCATCATCTGTCTGAGAATGGCTCACCTGCAGCTTGAGCTCCTTTCGGGCAAGGATAGCCACCCCATTGTGTTTACCCTTCGCTGCTGAAAACGCTAGCAGCATAAAGGGACTGATACTCAGTTTCAGAGATTCCTTTTCATTCAAATGTGTCTCTTGCAAAAACAAGATGTCACAACTGATGTGCTTGGCATAGAGAATAATTTTCTTTCTCTTGATAGGACTATTTACCCCCTTAACATTTAAGGAATGTATTCTCAGGGTAGCCATAGAGCCCGCCATAAGATATAGATACTGACATATCTGTAGTGGCCACACGCCCCCCCAGCAGCATGACTCCCCACCCCAACCAAAGTTCCGCCCCTTAATCGATTAGCAGCAGTAAGATGCCTACAGTTCTGTACAGACAATGACAAAATATCCCTTACATACCCAGGGTTAATGTCGCCCAGGAAGCCCACGGGAGGGAGGACCCAAACATTCTTAATGGGTGAACCCAGACTGAAGGGGATAGGACGCGCAGAGGGAGAACATCTGCAGTAAATACAAAAAAAAAACAAACAGTCAGCGCCGAGCAGCCCACTATACCAATATCATCCCACAAGCTACCACATTACACTCACACAGGAATGAGGCCCCTGCAAGCAAGCCGCTGAGCCGCCACTTTAGCCGCCCAGCAGCCGCCACACAATCAGCAACTAAGAAAAGAACCAGGGCCCCTGGTAAAAGATCAACTGTTCATCAGCTCAGCTTCTTTCTCTTCAATGAACAGTCCCAAGGCATTCGGGTCATCAAAAGTCTTGGTGACATTGTGTAAAGTGACCCTCATCCGTGCAGGTTGGAGCAATCCAAAACGCGCTTGCAGGCGATTCAATCTCGGTCTCAGATCCAAAAAACGCTTCCGTTTATCCACAGTATTTTTGGCAAAATCGGGGAAGAACATCAATTTATGGCCCTCGAATTCCACGGGGTAGCGAGCCCGCGCTGCTTCAAAAATCCTCACCGCATGTTGGTGCCGGAGAGTCTTAAAGATAATAGGCCTCGGTCTTTTGCTGTTAAGCAGGGCCTGTGTGGGAACGCGATGTGCCCTCTCGATCTCAAAGGGCACATCAAATGAAAGGTTCAGCGTGGAAGCCATAAGCTTATGTATAAAGGTGAACATGTCCTTCCCTTCCGCCCCCTCAGGGACTCCCACCACGCGCACATTATTCCTCCTCGCTCTGTTATTAATATCGTCCAGCTCCTTCTGCAGCTGCTCAATCTGCCGCGAGTGCTTCTCCGAGATTTTCAGTCGTTCCTCATGCACCACCAACCTGCTTTCCATGTGGTCCTGTCGACTCATTAGGTTCCCGAACTGCTCCTTCAACTGCACCATGTCGTCCTGCACACTCTGGAGTGAAGCGTTGGTGGCAGTCACAATGTCCTTCACCGCGCGGATCTCCTGCAGTAATTCTTGCAGCGCTTCCGGGTGATCGCGCCCAGCCGCCATTTTCTGTGGCGAGGGGCGGCTCCGTTTTCGATCTCTTATTCCCGGCTCCAGTCCCGGAGACAAAATCCAATCTGACTGGCTTGGAGTTTGCCATCTCCGTTCACTCTCCAGTAAGTTTGGTAGCAAGTGGATCAAGAGTTTTAGCGCTGACACAGGATTAAGGCCGTCTCTCTCTGGAGCTCACGCTCTATGCGTCCATTCCTCTCCTTGCCAAGCTCCGCCCCCCCAGTCCATGCATTTCTGTGCACATCCATAAGGTGATAGCAGACAAACGGCAGCCCTGGAAATGCTCAGCTGCCCACCACCACTATCTCAAAACACGAAAATCACTCCAATATACACATATGTGTTTCCTCTTAAATAACACTTGAAAGTCAAAATGTACACCGGGTCTCAGCATACAAGGGCATATGGTGAAAAAACAGCCAAAATCAAGTTCAGGCCGTCTACACCAGTACCAAGCCCAATAACATCAATGACCCAGTGATTAGCAACTGGCGATACCCACACCAAGCTTCTTAAAAGTAAAAATACCAGCACTTAACTTGAGAGCCAGGTAGGGAAACAAACACACGCCAGCCACGTCCCCGACGTTATCACACAAGAGAGCCCTTTAAACGTTTCGCAGGACTGCCCGCTGCTTCAGGGGAATCTATAAAAACACATGCAAACACACAAGTTAAACATAACCTTTATTCTACTATGAAACACATCTAAAACCACCTATAAAACTTAAAAAAACACAACTTCAATTGCTTACCTGCCAGCTAACCTTCAACCACGCCGAGCAGAAAAACGCCGCCCATGCGCACTCCACACAGCCACGATGATTTAAAGGGAACCCAATGACGTCAAAACACCACATGAGACAGCCAACCCAAAATGTCAAAACTGCCAAAGCTGAAATGTCAACCCAGAAACCAACCCAGATCATAAACAAACAGACCAATCGATCCGAAGATTCAGACCTGCCGGGGCTACAGTATTAAGCCGAAAAATCCAGCTTTGCTCACGCAGCAATAAAGTTTGCTCCCTACTTTTCCCATTACGCCCAGAGGAAATCTGCTCTATACAGAAACAAACCACATCACAGAAGGAATGGTGAAACTCAGCAAAATGAGACACAAGAGGCGCCTCCCGAACACCACACCGGAGCCGGGTCTTGTGTTCCAATAACCTTTTGCGAAAGGGCCGACATGTGCTCCCAATGTAAAGAAGCTGACACGGGCATCTGATAGCATACACAACAAACGATGAGTCACAAGAAGTGACATCACGCAACTTATATCGAACTCCATGGTACTCAAAAGACCCAGTTACGCTCGAGACCTCACAAACTGCACAGTGCCCACATGTCGAATGACCGCCCACTGGCTCACTCCGCTCCCCTGAAGAATTCAATAGCTCACGGATGTTGCACTGACGCTGCCAGACACATCTAACCCCTTGGTTTTCTCACCTGGGGTCCGTGTGCACCACCGCCAAATGTTTGCGAACAATACGCTGAATACTAAAGCTCAAAGGTGAATACTTGGAGATGAAATTAACCGAATCACTGTCCATGTCAGCCCGTTTGACCTTAGGGGTCAATAACAGGGAACGATTATTAAATAATGCCCTCTTGTAAGCGTCCCCCACCACCCTTTTGGGATAGCCCCGGGCCAGAAAACCATGAGCCAACAGCCTAGATTTGTTCTTAAAATCTCCCACATCCGAACAGTTCCGCCTATACCGGATGAACTGGGAGAAAGGCAGGCTATTCCTTAGAGCCATTGGATGGGCACTAGAATAGTGTAGTAGGGTATTCTTATCAGTGGGCTTTCTATGAACTGAAGTGACCCATCCCTGGGTGCCTTTACTAACTTCAACATCCAAAAACACAATCTTCTGAAGACTGTGGACACTGGTGAAACGAATATGATCATCACAAACATTGAGCCACTGTACAAAGGCCTGAAAAGCTTCAATGGTGCCGCCCCATAACAGGAAAACATCATCGATGTACCTATGCCACGACAAAACGTGAACAGAGAGAGGGGACCTACCAAGCCATCGTGCCTCAAACCGGGCCATGTACAAGTTAGCAACAGAAGGAGCGCACGTCGCGCCCATCGCAACCCCGGCCTTCTGATGATATAGGGACCCCTCAAATTGAAAATAATTCTCAAAAATAGCTAACCGGGCCAACCGCCTAACAAAACCTACCATTGCAAAATCCAAATCACCCCGCCGCATGAGACACTCCTCAACAACCTCCACCGCCGCAGCCTGAGGAATCGACGTGTACAGCGAAACTACATCCAGTGTGGCAAGTAATAAATCCGCGGAACCAGCCAGATCGGAATGCTCCTGCAAAATGTTTAGGAAGTGCATAGTATCGCGAATATATGCGGGAATTTGCAACAACATGGGCCTGAGGAAAGAGTCAACAAACACTGACAGGGGCTCCAACACCGTGCCCTTAGTGGACACGATAGGACGCCCCAGAGGCCGCTGCAAATTCTTATGTACTTTAGGCAGCAAATAAAATTTAGCTAATGCAGGACTACGTGTGTTCAGGAAAGAAAACTCCTTTTTAGAGATCAATTTAGACAAAAAGGCAGAAGTAGTTAACTCTAAGATGGATTTCTGTAAGTCAGCAGTGGGATCCATTGTCAGCACCTCATAGGTGACAGAGTCAGATAGCTGACGATGGGCCTCTTGCAAATATTCATCCCTCCCCCAAATCAAAACAGTGCCCCCCTTATCAGTGGAGCGTATAACTAGATCTGGATTCATTCGCAAATCAGCAAGAGCCTGATTTTCAGCGGGGGTTAAAGTAGACAACTGTCTACACCGAGAGTGTTCCAAAAGAGCTACATCTTGAAGAACAAGTTGCTTAAAAATCAGCAACCCCGGAGGTAACTGTCCCGGCGGGAACCAAGAGGACTTCAAAGGCAAAGGAACCCGGTGAGAATCCACAGCTGCCGTGCTGGGCGAATCTTCCTGACATTTAGCAAAAAAGAATTTCAAATGCAACTTACGAATCAACCCCTCCAGATCCACACGGAACTGGAAGGCATCAAAAAATATTCTGGGCACAAAAGAAAGTCCCTTCTCCAACACCTGAAGCTGAGTCACTGTCAAGGGGATAGAAGACAAATTAATGACTAGGGAAGAACCCAGAGCAGCAGGGGCAATAACCTGCAGACAATTGCCTACCGCCCCCCCCACCCGACCTTTGGCACGGCCCCGGGTGCCACCGCTTTTGTCGTGAGTCCCGCCCGTGTCCAAAAAAGCTCCCTGTAAGGATCTTCCGGAATCGCCAGTGGACGAATCCTCAGAGGTGCTCTCGAAATCGACTCGCTTCCGTTGTCTTCTCCGCACCCGCCGATTCGGATTGAGCCACGGATATACGTATCCTGTCGTATAGTCGTCATAGTCCCGTTACAGCTTTTTAGCCTTGGCTGTCTTGACCTCTTCGCGTAATTGTACAAGCTGTTTGGCGATCTCATCAGTGTGGGACTGGAAACTCGCAGCAGAATCTTTAGTTTTAAGCTCAGTCAATAAATCCTCCACCTCTTTCATCTTCAACTCCAAACTGGTCTTGGCAGTGTCAATCACAAGGACCATGAGGTCCAGAGAGCATTTATTCAAAATGCAGTTCCACTTTCCCATAAACACAGTGTCTGAAGCAAATAAACGGGGCTCCTTGTAAATCCGGAGACCCCGAGGGATATGCTGTCGACGAACATACTCAAGAAGAGATAAACGATGAAGCTCCGAACGGATAATGCGTTTCTGCAAATTCAGCAAAAGGTCCCAGCTGGCAGAATCACCCCCTGCTGCAGACCCCTCCAAACAAAAAGGAGTCTGTTCTTTACAGAGCTGTGAAATGTGGTCACTTGAAAAACTAAAAATCTCCTTCCAAGAGGAGACCTGACCGTCCATGATTGGTAACCCAAATACAATTGGTCAAAATTCACGGAGTGAAAAATATCACAAAACACGGTTTTGGTTTCTGGGTTGACATTTCAGCTTTGGCAGTTTTGACATTTTGGGTTGGCTGTCTCATGTGGTGTTTTGACGTCATTGGGTCCCCTTTAAATCGTCGTGGCTGTGTGGAGTGCTCATGGGTGGCGTTTTTATGCTCGGCGTGGTTGAAGGTTAGCTGGCAGGTAAGCAATTGAAGTTGTGGTTTTTTAAGTTTTATAGGTGGTTTTAGATGTATTTCATAGTAGAATAAAGGTTATGTTTAACTTGTGTGTTTGCATGTGTTTTTATAGATTCCCCTGAAGCAGCGGGCAGTCCCGCGAAACATTTAAAGGGCTCTCTTGTATGATAACGTCGGGGACGTGGCTGGCGTGTGTTTGTTTCCCTACCTGGCTCTCAAGTTAAGTGCTGGTATTTTTACTTTTAAGAAGCTTGGTGTGGGTATCGCCAGTTGCTAATCACTGGGTCATTGATGTTATTGGGCTTGGTACTGGTGTAGACGGCCTGAACTTGATTTTGGCTGTTTTTTCACCGCATGCCCTTGTATGCTGAGACCCGGTGTACATTTTGACTTTCAAGTGTTATTTAAGAGGAAACACATATGTGTATATTGGAGTGATTTTCGTGTTTTGTGATATTTTTCACTCTGTGAATTTTGACCAATTGTATTTGGGTCACCACCACTATCTGACATTCTCCAGCAGCAAACACAGTGAAGCTGCAGCCGCTGCACCCTGCAAGGTGTTCCAGACTTACACATACTAACTGCAACCAGGGCCGGCCCGTCCATTGAGCGAGGATGTTTTTTGCACAGGGCCCCGCGTTTCAGGGGGCCCCACGCAAAAAACATTCTGATCCAAAAGTAAAATGAAAAAAAAATTTAAAAAAGCTGTCTGCTGCCACTTCCGGGGCCGCTGCGGCAGAATCGAGTGTGCCACGGGGCCCCCCCTGTGCCCGGCAGAGCCTTCCCTCCCCTGTATCACCTCTCTTTCAGCTGCAGTCAGTCACACGCACCGGCTTTCAGAGCGCGAAGGGACTAGTTTCCCTTTCGCGGCTCTGTTAAGCCCGCGGGGGCTGATCGGAGTTCCCATCAGACCCCGCGGGCTTAACAGAGCAGCGAGGGAGAAACTCTCCCCTCGTGCTATGAAAGCCGGCGCGTGTGACTGACTGCAGCTGAAAGAGAGGTGATACAGGGGAGGGCAGGCTCTGCCGGGCACAGGGGGGGCCCCGCGGCACACTCGATTCTGCCGCGGCGGCCCCGGAAGCGGCAGCAGACAGCTTTTTTTTATTTTAAATTTTCCCTGGGCTGGGCTGGGCTGGGCTGGGGGGGGGGCGGTTAGGAGTGGTGATGGGTGATGGGCGCTGGGGGGGGATTAGGAGTGGTGCTGGGTGCTGGGGGGGCTAGGAGTGGTGATGGGCTATGGCGGGGCTTAAACTAAAAACTGGGTGATGAGGGATTAGGACTGGAAATGGACTGGTGGGATTAGGACTGGGAGTGGGCTGATGCGGAGGTTAGGACTGGTAATGGGCTATGGGGGGCTTAAACTAAAAATTTGGTGATGGGGGATTAGGACTGGAAATGGGCTGGTGGGATTAGGACGGGAAGTGGGTTGATGGGGGATTAGGACTGGTAATGGGCTATGGGGGGCTTAAACTAAAAATTGGGTGATGGGGATTAGGACTGGAAATGGGCTGGTGGGATTAGGACTGTGAGTGGGCTGATGGGGAGGTAAGGACTGGTAATGGGCTATGGGGGGCTTAAACTAAAAATTGGGTGATGGGGGATTAGGACTGGAAATGGGCTGGTGGGATTAGGACTGGAAGTGGGTTGATGGGGGGTTAGGACTGGTAATGGGCTATGAGGGCTTAAACTAAAAATTGGGTGATGGGGGATTAGGACTGGAAATGGGCTGGTGGGATTAGGACTGGGAGTGGGCTGATGGGGAGGTTAGGACTGGTAATGGGCTATGGGGGGGCTTAAACTGAAAATTGGGTGATGGGGGATTAGGACTGGAAATGGGCTGGTGGGATTAGGACTGGGAGTGGGCTATGGGTGGCTAGGACTGGTAATGGGTTGGGGGGTTGCTAGGACTGGAAATGGGCTGAGTGGAATGGGGCTTGAACTGCAAATAGCTGATGGGGACGGGGCTTGGAATGGAAATGGGCTGAGGGGAAGTGGGGGGCTTGAACTGCAAATAGCTGATGGGGACGGGACTTGGAATGGAAATGGGCTGAGGGTAAGTGGGGGGCTTGAACTGCAAATAGCTGATGGGGAGGGGGACTTGGAATGGAAATGGGCTGAGTGGAAGGGGGCTTGAACTGCAAATAGCTGATGGGAAGGGGGGCTTGGAATGGGCTCTTAGGGGAGGGAGCTAGGACAGGAAATGGGCTGACGGAGGGGCTAGGATAGGACTGGGAATTGGGTGTTGGGGGAGCTAAGATTGGAAATGGGCTGTGGTGGGGGCTTGAATTGAAATGGACTCATGGAGGGGCTAGAACTGGAAGTAGGCTCATGGGGGGCTTGGATTAGAAATGGGCTGAGTGGAGGGGAGCTAGGATTTAACATGGGCTGATGGTGGGGCTAGGAAAGGACTAGAAATGGGCTGATGGGAGGCTGGTATTGGAAATGAGCTGATGAAGGGACTCGGATAGGACTGGAAATGGATGGGGGAGCTAGGACTGGAAATGGACTGATGGGGGGCCAGGACTGGAAATGGGCTGATGTGGGGACTAGAAGGGAGCGGATACTGGGTGGGGCTGGAACTAAAGGGAGCTGATGTTGGGGGAGATTAGAAGGGGATGGGGCTGGGAGAGTGAAATGGAGAGGGGAAAAATATTTTGTGTGGGAGGGAAGAAAAATGTACAATTGGGAGATACAGGCAGGGCCCAATGTCCTGCCTCTCCAGGGGGCATTGGCCAATGGGGCCTGTGGGGGGCGGGGGGGTGTCTGGACCTGTTGGCTGCTGCTTTACGGCAGAGATTCCCAAATCCAGTCCTGGTGTTCCATACCCTGTTCGGGTTTTCATGCTGTCCCTCATAAATTTGCATGAGCTACATCTGCATACCATGGTGGTGGTGCATAGATATGCAGCACAGGCATCTTTATTAGAGGCAGCATGGAACCTGAATGATGTGGGGCCTTCCAGGACTGCATTTGGGAGACTCTGCTCTAGGTAATGCGGCTGTTTATGGTGTCTGTGTTTGGTGTGGTAAAATATAGGCGTATTAACCATGAGTATGTTCTCAGCAATATAGGTTTGTCCTTACTATCATGGTTTAGTTGTGGGAAAAATATGTGGATAGGATTGGCAGTAGCCCCAGCTGGCCTTTGAACCTGTGACCTTCAGTTCTTGCACACACTGTCTGTGTGCACTGCACCACTGTGTTGCCACAGATATGCTGCATCCCCTGGGGACTCCATGAATGTACATCCGACAGAGCCTGTCTGTTGCGAGGATGGTGCCAGCCTGCACACGCCTAGGCCACTGTCTGCTGTGGCTTGCAGCCACTGCCCCCTCCACCACCTGTACCCTTCCGCCAACATGCAGACATGTCCATATCTGGGAAAACGCATATGACCTGATTGAGTTGTGGCACTCCAGGACTGAATTTTGGGGACTCGGCTGTAGGTAATGCCCATTGTTATGGTTTGTGTGCGGTGTAGGGTAAAATATAGGTGTTGGAACCATGCTTATGTTCTCTGCAATAAAGGAGTGTCTGTACTATCACTGTTTAGTGGTGGGTAAAGCTATGGGGACTGGGTTGGCAGGAGCCCCAGCTGGGATTTGAACCTGTGACCCTATGGTCCTGTAGTCACTGGCTGGTGTCCGCTGCACCACACTGTGGCCACAGAGACAGTGCAGTCCCTGGAGATAGGAAACCTGGCTGCACGAGTCAAACACCCTGCTCTGCACAATTTTACTGTGGGCTCATTTACCTTGTATGGGGACAAAAGTGCAAATCAACCTCAAAAATGACCTCCAAAAAAGGGGAAAAAAACCATCACCAAGCTGGGCAACAGTGATAGCAATGGGCAACATAAAAAACACTCCCAGGAAAGCTCCAATAAAATGAAGTGATTTTTGAAAGAGTCTACGGAGCGTAGACCCTTCCAAAAATCATTTCCTTTTTTTTAAGCTTTCCTGGGAGTATTTTTTATTGTTTCCCAGTGATATCACTGTTGCCCAGCTGAATTATACATTTTTTCAATTTTTCTTGTGGTCATTTTAAGGTTTTATTTGAGATTTTGTTCTGTGCACATGTATCACACTGCTCACGTTTTTTTAGGTTTCCACGGTTTTGCTGTACATTGCTGACGTAAATGGTTTCTCTTCCCTTTAAATCGGCTCTAACGCGAGGGTTTCACTCGCGGTATTTTTTTTGCCGAAATTCAGCCCCGCTCCTGTGCGGGGAGCCTCTCCCCTCCCACTCTCCACCCATTGACCCTGTCCCCCCGCCCCTCGGTAGCCTTCCTACGCCTTCGAAATGCCTTTCCAAGCCTCTATCGCACATCAGCGCGCCCTGCTTTTGTGCGGGCGGCGCGCACGCGTGCGGGGGCACCAAAATGCACTATTAGCATGCGCTAAGGTACCTTAGCACACGCTCAAGTGCGCCCCGCACTTTGCACGGTTTAGTAAACATACCCCTTTGTAATTTTCTGGATTTAATGTATTTGCTTTTATTTTGTCTTTTCAATTCTCAAAGCTGCATCTGCATAACTCTGTAACCTCTGCATTAATAACTTTGCCTTCTACACTACTTACTCTTTATGTTGTCATATCTTCACTACACTGCTATTCAACCTTGTTGGCAAAACATCTTTAATTTTAATTCATTCATCAACAACAAAGCAAGAAAGGAGACCAGGTAAGATACTATACAGAATATAAGCAAGCCAGAGAAAAAACTGCTTGCGGTCTAAGCAAGAAAGTGTCAGGTACGCTTAGATTGTGAGCTCTTTGGGGACGAGGCAATAAAAAGTGCCTGTTAGAATAAATCTGTAAACCGCTCTGATACACACAGTAAAGGCGGTATATCAAGTGCCTAAACCATAAGCCATAAACCATCTTTAAGCCCTAACAGTGGAGGAGGACATGGATATTGTTATTATTGTGGACACGTGGTTCAAAGAATCCCATGAAAAGCTTGCTGGGCTATACTGTATTTTGTATAGAAAACATAGAGATAGCTGAAAAGGAGAAATAGCTGACCTGCACTTACTCTTGCCTCCTTGCTGGGCAGACTAGATGCACCATGCTGGTCTTTATCTGCCATCATTTACTATGTTACTATATAGCTCTCTATGTCTAAAATAATAGTAAAATGGCTGAAATTCACAGGACATGGGGAAAAAAAGAAGTACTGTGGGACATATTGGAAAGAGGAAATGAGACTTCCATCCACACTAGCCTTGCACTAAAGCATAAAGGTGCTCTACATTTGAAACCCTGAATGATCTGACCTTGACTGGACTGTTACTTCTGTTAGTATTGGATTTGTCTGTTCCTTTTGTTGCTAGTGCCAGATCAGTTGTGGGCTGGTTCTGAATTCCAAAGATTAAGAACTTTACCTGGACCCACATCCTGGAGGAGGCTTGTGTTCCTGGAGTCAAAGTAATAAGAGTTTCGAACTTAACAGTTTTGTCAAAAATGCTTACTCTGCTCCTAGTGCTTTCAAGCCTTACTAAATGCCAGCAACACAGACATGAAGAGACTTAGGGGTATGTTTACTAAAGGGCATTAAGGTAGCAGGCGTTAATGGCAGTGATAAGGGGTTTTACATGCGTAAAAGGCCATTTAATGTGCATTAACAGGACATCGGGCGTTAAGGTGTCAAGTGTGCACCTCAACATCTGAAAATGGCTGGCACCCTAATGCTGGATAAGGGAGCACCAAGGAAAGTCAATGTAAAGGTGATGGATGGAAGGACAGGTGGGAGCCGATGGACCTGCCAGATCCATGGGCACCCTATATGGCAGCCAGTAATTTGGATGAGCATGTGGGGGGCAGCTGTATCGATGCACTGGGGGGTACCAATGTAAAATGGTGCAATGTCAATGTGTGGCATAGGATGGGAAAGACGTGTCCTCTAGTGGAGTAAGAAGTGGCAGGATGTGTACAGCGACAGGAGGACAGAGTAGGAGTGGTGATGTACAGATCCGGCACAGGAGAGGCGTGCATGAAGAGCTGAAATGTCGGAAAGAGTACCTGTGTAGGCCATGGTGTCGCAGCTTGCATGAGAAAACATGACTGCACACAGTCGACAGAGGTAGATGGATGGGCTGAAGGAAGGATGATGGCAGAGGAGAGGGTGGTTTGGGCTGGCAGCACCGATATGCCATAGGTGCCATCCCAAACATGTTTGTACTGTATGGGGATGGCACCTACGGCCATGCCATGTGGAAGGCTGGATACCATAAATGTGGGCTTCACATCTGTCCCAGCCACACAACCATCATACAATATCCCAGAAAAATTTGCATATAACAACTGGACCAGTGTCATCCAAACTGGGCAAATGGGGCATGTATGGACATGAGGTGATACCTGCAGGTGGCTATCCAAGGGATAGGATGTGTCAACATGTACTGCAGAGATATGATGGAGCCAAATCTCTACAGTCACAGTCATGATGTCATATATGACTCATGTCTCACATGAAGGTTACAGCTGTATGCATGTAACTGCCTGTTAGTATCAGTGCAGTTACATTGGGATACATCTTACTGATGAATTGGTAATTTCAATTGATAAATAGGGACTGTATGGACCTGCAGTCAGCTGAGTCACTGGAGGGCTAAGTGACTGCTCAAGATCACAAAGAGGTGTTGTCAGTCCATGAAGGTTGTGGCAGACATAAAATGCATCAGTAACACATTCTGAAATATCACATAAGGAGCACTACTGGGCCTCAAACACTGGTATTATGGTCTCCCTTGCCATTGCCAAGATATTATACCACACCTCCAAGCAGGTGCCTGATATCTGCAGGATGAACATGTCTGACTCTCTACAATGGGCTGCAGCAGGGCCAATAAAACCATGCTCTCAGAAGATAGCATGTCTGCTGACCCACAGTGTGATCAGAACACATAAGAAAGTAGAGGATGTGTGTCTGCAAGTCACAGCAGAGCCACCAGGCTATACATATGGCAGATGGGCACTACAAAGTCTCAGCCATTGACCCAACCTCAAAAGCAAACACATCCTGAACAAACTGCTCTGTTTCAGGCCATACCCACAATCCTCTGCTCCTCATGCACATTTGCAGACTAATGCTGGGAACAGCCTAGGCAATATGGGGCACAGTCAGTGCAGAAGGCTACAGTATTCTGAAGAGACACATACACACACACACTCACTCACATTGCCGTGCTATGCAAAAGTTGGGATGGTTAGCATTCCTGCCTGCCCCTTTGGTCTCCATATCAGCTCAGGCATTGTTAACTTGTGCTCACTGTTCAGGCACTAGTAGCACACTCTGACATTTACATCTGTTATTAATGCCCACTCAGTATGCAGGGCATTAACATCGGATGAGCATTTCCATCCAACAGTCTGCTTTCCATGTAGCTGTGGATAGTGGAGCCTGTCTGTGTTGCTGATGGGTTTTTAGACCCTTGCTGGCCAATTCATTGGAGGTTGTACATGCTAGTGCTGTCCCTGCACTGTAGGCTAAAATTTAGCCACAGGGACATGATCCACAGCCAGGTCTTAGAACCTGTGACTCTCCTTTCATATGCACACTGGATTTGTATTTTGCACTACAGAGCTGCCATATGAATTGAGCAGTCCCTGTGTGAAGCTGTGGTCATTGGCAGTGTGAATACAGGCATGAGTAGGGGTCTTCCTATGTCTGCTATGATCTCTGCATTCCCTGTGCCATACCTGTCTGACAAGGCATGTTTAGTGGGTGTTGGAGGGGGACATATTGTCCAGTCTGTATGTCTGCATGGCTCTGTATGCTGCTGGTCGTGGACACTGCATCCACTGCCAACATCCTCACACCATGCTGTCATGGCAACATGCTGTCAGTGGGGGTGGGGTGCAGTCCCGGCCAATCCACCATGTGGCTTAGGCGTGTGCCTAGAGTGCCAGTTCTGGATGAGGGGACATAAGCACACATTGGTGGCCATACTGCTCTGCAAACAACTGCCACAAGCATAAACCCCATCCCTGCCAGATGCGGATACATCTTGGGGGGAACTGGACAGCTGTAGCAATGGTATTTCCCTGGCTGGCTGCTTTTTGCAGCCCCTTGTAGTGCTACAGCTGCTGGCACTTCCTGCCTTTTACTCTGGAGCTGGTATCAGTGTCAGCAGAGGAGGGCAGCCAGGGTCTCTGCCTAGGGTGCCAGGGACCCTTGGACCTCCCCATGTTGCGCATCACCTTTTTGCAGCAGCAGCATGTTTGTGTGCCGCCACTGTCACTGTGGCATCATGGTGGACATCACAGATGTGCAACCTGGGCATCTGTCTGGTCTGCCTTGTGCACCAGTAACCCCTATGGCATGACCAACATGTCACCCCCTCTTCTCCATTTGCACCAACAACATTGTGCCCTTTCATATTTTGGCACTATGCTATTACTGCTAATGGAACACTGCTATCACTATCTTGTGCTCACCTGTCTGTGGACCACATTGCAGATGTTTAAATAGGCTCTCTCCCCAAAAAATACCCCCTTTTCTGTGAGGTTTTACTTGGTGTTAAGGTTCCCAGCATTAAAGGGCGCTAGCAGAAAGACTAGGGGGCATGCAATGAAACTGCAGTGTGACCTGTGTAAGACTGATAAGTGTCAATAATTCCACACTCACTGCATAACCAGACTCTGGAAGCCCATACCAGAGGATGTAGTAACAGTTGTTAGTGTAGCTGGGTGTAAAGAAGGTCTGGACCCATTCCTGGAGGCAAGCCCAAAAACCATCTTTAAAGAGAACCTGGGAAATCCACTGCTTGCCCTAATTCAGACATTGTGGAACATGTGTGTCTGTTTGGGAAACTGCAGGTACCTTGACCTGGATTGGCCAGTGTGGGAAACAGGATACTGGCCCTGATCAACCTTGTTGTACATAAGAACATAAGAACATAAGATATGCCATACTGGGTCAGACCAAGGTCCATCAAGCCCAGTATTCTGTTTCCAACAGTGGCCAATCTAGGTCATACGTACCTAGCAGTTTCCCCAAGGGACACAGGTTCCACAATGCTTGTATTGGTTCAAGCATTGATATCCTGGGTCCCTTCTTAATAATGGTTTATGGACCTTTCCTCCAGGAACTTGTCCAAACCTTTTTTAAACCCAGCTACACTAACAGCCTTTACTACATCCTCCGGTAACAAATTCCAGAGTTTGATTACACGTTGAGTGAAAAAATATTTTCTTTTATTAGTCTTAAATAGTTTACCCTGTAGCTTCATTGCATGTCCCTAGTCTTTCTATATTCTGATAAGGTAAACAATCGATCTACGTTTACCCGTTCCACTCCGTTCATTAATTTATAGACTTCTATCATATCTCCCCTCAGCCGTCTCTTTTCCAGGTTAAAGAGCCCCAACCTTTTTAGCCTTTCTTCATAGGAGTAGCCTTCCATCCCCTTTACCATTTTGGTGGCTCTTCTCTGAACCTTTTCTAAAATTGCTATATCCTTTTTAAGATATGGCGACCAGAATTGCACACAATATTCAAGGTGCGGTCTCACCATGGAACGATATAGAGGCATTATAATATCTTTTGTTTTATTTTCCATTCCTTTCCTTATCATACCTAGCATTCTATTTGCTCTCTTGGCCGCCGCTGCACACTGGGCCGAGGGTTTTAACATGGTATCCACAAGGACGCCTAAATCTTTTTCTTGGGTGGTGGTTCCTAATGTGGAACCTTGCATCGTGTAACCATAGTTTGGGTTGTTCTTCCCTAGGTGCATAACCTTGCACTTCTCCACATTAAATTTCATCTGCCATTTTGATGCCCAGTCTTCCAATTTATCAAGATCCTCTTGCAATTTTCCACAATCCTCCTGGGTTTTAACAACTTTAAATAGTTTTGTGTCATCAGCAAATTTGATAACCTCACTCGTTATTCCACTTTCCAGGTCATTTATGAATATGTCAAAAAGCAGCGGACCCAGCACAGATCCCTGGGGTACACCACTATTCACCTTTCTCCATTGGGAAAATTGGCCATTTAGCCCTACCCTCTGCTTTCTATCTTTTAACCAGTTCCTGATCCACAGTAGTACACTGCCTCCTATCCCATGACTCTTTAGTTTTGCCAAAAGTCTCTCATGAGGGACCTTGTCAAAGGCTTTCTGAAAGTCCAGATACACAATATCAACCGACTCACCTTTGTCCACCTGTTTATTCACTCCTTCAAAAAACATAACAGATTAGTAAGACAAGATCTTCCTTGTCTAAAGCCATGTTGGCTGTCTCCCATTAGGTCATGACTATCTATATGCTGAGTAATTTTATTCTTTATGATGGTTTCTACCATTTTTCCCGGTACTGATGTCAGGCTCACCGGTCTGTAGTTTCCCGCATCACCCCTCGAACCCTTTTTAAAAATTGGTGTTACATTGGCGATCCTCCAATCCTCAGGTATTAGAGATGATTTTAATGATAGTTCACAGATTACTGATAGCAGGTCTGCAATCTCAAATTTCAGTTCTTTCAACACCCTTGGATGTATACCATCCGGCCCAGGTGATTTGCTACTCTTCAGTTTATCTAATAGTTGTAGGACATCTTCCCGATGTATCGATATTTCCTTCAATTCTTCCACACCTTTAAATACCACTTCAGTCGTGGGTAACATCCCTACATCTTCCTCAGTAAAGACTGAAGCAAAGAATTCATTCAGTCTCTCCGCTATCGCCTTGTCGCCTCTTAGTGCTCCTTTAACCCCTTTATCATCTAATGGACCAACTGACTCTCTCACGGGTTTTTTGCTACGAATGTACTTGAAAAGGTCTTTATTTCGCGTTTTTGCTTCCGCAGCAAGCTTCTTCTCAAATTCTCTCTTTGCCTGCCTTATCAATGCCTTGCATTTGACTTGCCAGTGCTTGTGCTGTTTCCAGGTTTCATCATTTGGCTCTTTTTTCCATTTCTTGAAAGATGCTTTTTTGGCAACAACAGCCTCTCTGACCTCAGCTTTAAACCATGCTGGCAATTTTTTGGACTTCCTTCCACTTTTCTTAAAGCGTGGAATACAGCTGGTCTGGGCTTCCAAGATAGTATTTTTCAACAACACCCAAGCTTGATGTACGTCTTTAACCTTTGCAACTGCTCCTTTTAGTTTTTTCTTAACTGTTTTCCTCATTCTATCATAGTCTCCCTTTCGAAAGTTAAAGGGTAGTACTGTGGATTTCCTTACTATCCCTCCTCCACTAATTAAATCAAAGGCGATCATGCTATGATCACTATTGCCAAGTGGCCCCAACACCCTTATCTCTTGCACTACATCTGGTGTTCCACTAAGGACTAGGTCTAATATTGCTTCCCCTCTGGTCGGTTTCATGAACCAGCTGCTCCAAGAAGCAGTCATTTATTTCATCTAGGAACTTTATCTCCCTAGCATGTCCTGTTGTGACACTGACCCAGTCGATGCCGGGGTAATTGAAATCACCCATTATTATTACTGCACTGTAACTTTTGCTAGCTTCCTTGATTTCTTTGAGCATTTCATCATCCATTTGTTCATTCTGGCCAGGCGGACGATAGTACACCCCCACTGCCATCGCCTTCCCCTTTTTACATGGAATTTCAATCCATAGAGATTCTACAGCAAATTTTGTTTCTTGCAAAACTTTAATCCTTTCTGACTCAATGCCCTCTCTAACATAGAGCGCAACCCCTCCACCAATTTGATCAGCTCTATCATTTCGATATAGTTTGTACCCAGGTATCACAGTGTCCCACTGGTTGTCCTCCTTCCACCATGTCTCTGATATTCCTATCATATCTAACCTCTCGTTTAGTGCTATATATTCTAACTCTCCCATCTTGTTTTGTAGACTTCTAGCATTTGCATACAAGCATTTTAGAGACTGTATTTTATTCATATTAATTTGGCTATTGGTAGACATGGGTAATTTGGGATCTTTAAGTTCTGTCTGCTCCATACTCGAGGGCATTTGGGCTACTTTACTCTTTTTTGGAACCTCTCTGCTTTTTGTAGTATCCTTCAAGGATACATTCTTCCGAACCATGCGCTCTTGGGCGACTGTCGGCTTTCCCCTATTATCTAGTTTAAAAGCTGCTCTATCTCCTTTTTAAAGGTTAATGCCAGCAGCCTGGTTCCATCCCGGTTAAGGTGAAGCCCATCCCTTCGGAAGAGCCCCTCCTTTCCCCAGAATGTTCCCCAGTTCCTAACAAATCCGAACCCCTCATCTCTGCACCATTGTCTCATCCACGCATTGAGACTCCGGAGCTCTGCCTGCCTATTGGGTCCTGCGCGTGGAACGGGAAGCATTTCGGAGAACGCTACCCTGGAAGTTCTGGATTTCAACTTCCTACCTAAAAGCCTAAATTTAGCTTCCAGAACCTCCCTACCACATTTTCCTATGTCATTGGTACCAACATGTACCAAGACAGCAGACTCCTCCCCAGCACTATCTAAGACCTTATCTAGGTGGCGTGTGAGGTCCGCTACCTTCGCACCAGGCAGGCATGTTACCAGGCGATCCTCACGTCCACCAGCCACCCAGCTATCTACATGCCTAATGATCGAATCACCAACTATAACTGCTGTCCTAACCCTTCCCGCATGGGCACTTGGCCCTGGAGAAACCTCCTCGGTGCGAGAGGGGTTTACATCACCTGGAGGACAGGTCCTAGTTACAGGATCACTTCCTGCCACACCAGGGTGATGCTCTCCTGTCACGTGACCTCTCTCCTCCATGGCAACAGGGATGCTGCCAGACTGGAGGTGGGACTTCAGGACTATATCCCTGTAGGTCTCGTCTATGTACCTCTCTGTCTGTCTTATGTTTTCCAAGTCTGCTACTCTAGCCTCTAGAGAACGGACTCGTTCCCTGAGAGCAGAGAGCTCCTTGCACCTAGTGCACACGTAAGACCTCTCACCAGCTGGGAGAAAATCATACATGTGACACTCAATGCAAAAGACTGGAAAGCCCACATCCCGCTGCTGGACTGCTGTCTGCATCTTAGTTTTAAGTTTGTGTTTAGATCTTTAAGTTCTATATGTACTAAAGGGTGCAATGGATATTTA
This sequence comes from Ichthyophis bannanicus, assembly GCA_033557465.1. Lineage (NCBI taxonomy): Eukaryota > Metazoa > Chordata > Amphibia > Gymnophiona > Ichthyophiidae > Ichthyophis > Ichthyophis bannanicus. Next base: position 1,180,179,007 of record CM066033.1, on the reverse strand, counting down.
TTACCTAGTATGGCATTTAGAATGTATGCATGTTCATGTACTGCTGTATCAGTGCAGTCAAAGTGGGGTACCCTGTGTAATGAACAACAGGGGCTGTGTGAACCTGCAATCTGCTGAGGCAATGGAGTGTTACGTGACCAGGCCAAAGTCAAAAAGGGTTGTGGGCATACTCTGAAGGCTGCCAAGGTCAAAATGGGTAGTGGACATGGAAATCTGAAGTTAAACCATAAAATCAATCACACAAGGAGTGGCAGTGGGTATTGAAAATACACCTCATGGTGCTTAAGCCAGTGTTCTCACCATTAGGCTTTGGCTCCAGTCAGATGGCAGACATCTGCAGGGTGAACATGTCTGGCCCCCTGCAATTGTCCTCTGCATAGGCAATAAAGACACACACGCATAAGGACAGGATGGCAAATAGCATGTCTGCATATTGAAAGTGTAGCCCGAACACCTAACAGAGCACAAAATGTGTGACAGGCAATCACAGCAGCATCTGGACTGCTCCAGGCATGAAAATAAACTGAGTAATACACAGACACAAAAGGAGCAAGTGGGAATCCAAACCCATGTCCCTTGCATATGGAAACAGTGCCCTAACTGTGCAGCAATGACTGCAATCAGAGAGACTGCAGATCCCTGCTGGATGTGGTGGGTTAGGTTAGCCCCCCCCCCATTACCCATGATGCACTGCACATGCAGAGCAGTATTCTGCAGATGATCAACAACTGGGGGAATGTAGTGATCCTGCACATACGCTTACTGAGATGCACTGACAATGCTTGCTACAAGCACATAACAGCTCCTACAAGAACATAACAGCATAACTCCCTGAAGTGGTCACCCCAAAGGTGTGGAGGGGTGCACAGCACCTAGTCCCCAGAGCTTGCCCTGTTAAAGATGGATTCAGCTAGTCCTGCTGTAGATCAAGGTCACTGCTAGTGTTTCTCATGTTATGTCTGAGGTGGGTGATGCTAGACATCTGTGTTTCTACACAACTGTATTATGCTAGAGCTGCCTATTGTATCTGGGACTCTCCTAAGACATCTCATGTTAGTACTCAAAGTTATAGCAGCTGTTGCTATTGAAGCAGAATGCAGTGGTGTTTGTTTGGGCCTGCACAGGTCATAGTGAGTATTCCAGGAACTGCTGTTGTCCTAACCATCTAGAGCTAACATTCTACTATAGCAGACACAGTTGATCTGCATCTGTGGCCCACCACAGGGCAATCTCAGTCATGCACAAACCATGGCCAGTCTTCTGGCAAAATACACTGTATGTGCATAGAGTGATCATTGCCACCCAGCACTCAGCCCCTGAAAATAGGAGCACCCACATCACTACAACCCATATACTGTAGATATATAGAGCATTATGTGGCTACCTAGCTGTGACATGGTCCCAGCTCAGTCACAGTGAGAGTGCCCTCTCAGCATGATAGAATATAGAACCTCAGGTCATGCATGTGGTAGACAGGGACTGCGATGTCCCAGCCATTGACCCCACCTCCACACATACACATCCTGGGCTAAGCAATGACTTTCAAGACAGCTTATGCAATACAGGCCAGTGTGCATTGCAGAAGGCCACAGTACTCTGCAGAGATACTCACTCACAACAATCTGCAAAAATGGTGTTGGTTGCTATTCCTGCCTTACCCTTATCTTCTCAAGCATTCATAGCATGTGCTCTACAATGAATGCACCTTGTTAACTTCTGCTCGTTATACCGGTGCTATCATCCTGCAATACCATTCAGACATGGGTAGTGTAGCCTGTTTGTGTAGCTGATGAGGGTGTGGTTCCTAGCTGCATGGGTCACTATGGGTTGTACCTGCTATGTGAGATAAGATCCAACCACAGGGACATGCCAGACAAGATCCACAACCAATGCTTGAACCTGGAACACTGCTCTATGATACACACGGCCCTTCTGTGCTGAGCCACAGAGTTCCCTTATGGGTTTATCAATCCATGGGGGTAGATGTGGGTATTGTCAGGGTGGATGCAGCCATGCGGAGGGGCCTGTCCATGTCTGCTGGGATCTCTTCAGGCCCTGGGCCATACCTGTCTGAGAATGTGTGTTTGACAGGTGTGAGAGGGAGACATATTGTTCATTCTGTATGTAGCATTGGCTGCCAGTGTTGCTGGTGGAACTGATATTTCATTGAAATGCATGGGATATGTCCACTCAGTGGGACAGCCCATGCAACAGGCACACAAACACAGCATGGCATGGTGGAACAGGCCAAATGGGTAACATAGGCAAATGTGGCATCACACATGATACGCAGGGCCAGGTCAGAGTCTCTGTATGTTGCTGAGGGGGTGCGCAGCACCCATTGCTATTGCACACATGGCCTTCTGACATGACACCATAATGTCAGTGGGGGTGGGGTGCATTGCCGGCCCATCAACTGGGCAGGTTAGGCAGGCACCATTGGGAGGCATCACCAGTTGGGGCAACAGTGACAGGCATGTCCGGTCATGCTGCCCTCCCACCCACATTCCACTGCTGCCCCACTTTCCTGGCTACCGCCAATTCCATCTGTTGTGGGGAGGCAAAGACATGCACCGCAGTATCTTTGTGGGCGGCTGCTTTCAGCAGCCCTCTTTAGGGGTACTGCCACCACCACTGTCAGCTTGTCCCTCCTGAGACAGCTTCGGCAGCAACGGGGCTGGATGCCAGCCAAACTATCTCCCTATGGTGCCAGGACCCCTTGGCCCACCCCATAGTTGCATGTGACCTTTTCAACAGCGGCAGCATGTCTGTGTACTGCTACTGCCACTGTGGGGTCATGCTGGCCATCACAGATGTGCCCCCTGGGCATCTGTTTGGTCATCCTTGCACAGCACCAACCCCCACTGCATCACCCACATAGTACCTCATTTGCCCCATTTGCAACATCAACATAGTGGCCTTTCATAGTTGGTCACTATGCTGTTGCTGCTAATGGAACACTACTACCACTGTCTTGGGTTCCCCTGTGTGTAGATCATATTGCAGACATTTGAATAGTTTCTCTCCGATTGAAATACACCTTTTCCATGAGGTTTTACTTGCCGTTAAGGATCATTAAGGGAGCACCCGCTGTCAATGCCCACTCTCTGCCCTTTTAACACCCACTCTCTGCCTCCTGTTCCATTAATGCTGCAGGAGCCTTTTACACTTGTTAATGCAGCGGTATCATAGCATTAAGGGGGCAAGAGTGCCGATACAGGAGTTAATGGCACACTTGCTCCCTTACTGTCATTTAGTAAATATGCCCTCAAAATAAATAAAGTCCTGCAGCAGCTGGCTATTGAGGCGTAGGACCTGTGCCGGCAAGCAACTCAGCTTTAGGCTGAAAATTCTGCCCTACAATTACCATAAACAAGGCTCAAGGGACTGTTTTTTCATTAATCAGTGTTGATTTCAATCTATTATTTATTCCCAGGTATTTAACTAACAAACTGTCATGATAACACTAGAATTAAGCTTACTTGCACTGTGTCACTTCTTTGTTAGAACACAACAGCCCGGGGGGTGGAGCCAACAGCGAGGAAGATGTCCGCTTAGATCCTTACCTCGTCCCACCAGGCTGTAAAATCCTGAGTTTACCCCTTTTAAGAATTGTTCCAGCCCAATCTGAGAGGTGTTAATCTCGGTTGGAGATGTCCAGCGGTAAACCTACGCGGCTGGATTACAGTTCGGTTGCTAGTTCCGGAGTAAAAAGAGCGAAACCGGACTCCCCCTCGCCTCAAAAAATGGTGGCTGGTCGGGAAGCCTCTCTGTCCATGCAAGAGCTCCTTGTGGAGATAAGGGTGGTGCGAGACATGGTGGCAGCCAACGGGGAGTCGCTGTGTGGCATTCAGGCTGATATTGGGGAGCTCAAATAGCTGAAAGAACAGATAACCAGGCTCGCGGAAAAGGTTGCCGGTATGGAAATCAAGGTGGAGGTGCACGAGGAGCGGCTCAAGCAAATTTCTGCAAATTACAAGAGTATTGTGAATCTGGAGAGGAGCCTGGAGGAGCTGAACAACAGTACTAGGCGGAACAATATTCGAATTGTTGGAGTTCCGGAGGGGGCTGAGGGCTCCAATATAAAGCTATATTTGGAGTAAGTGATCCCTAAAGTGCTGAGGTTGAGTTTCAGCCTGCCTTTTGAAATTGAGAGGGCTCACCGGATTCCATCGCACCCAGGCCCGAACGCAAGTCTGCCGCGCCCAATCATCATTTGTGTGCTGAGGCACACTCAAGCAGTGCAGATTTTGGCTGCGGCAAGAGCGACTGCCCTGGTAAAATTGGATGATCAGCAGATTGGGTTTTACCCTGACTTTCATAAGGCAACGGTGGAGCACAGGAAACAGCTTTTGGCTTCTCGGCCACGGCTTCGGCTCCTGCAGGCGCGATATGGATTGCTTTTTCCTGCGCGTCTCAGGGTTACTCTCCACAACCAAACCAGGTCTTTTGAGGATCCAGCTGCACTTCAGGCCTTTGTAGAAGAGCAAGAGGCTGCAGTGATGAGATGATGTAGCTTTAGGGGGGCTGAAGAGTGCACGTCGGACAGATGAAGTCACAATGATGGACTGTAATGTCTGTTTTGTTGGGAGTGGGGTTGGGGGCCAGTTTATGAAACAATCTGTGTATTTGTGGCTGTGGTGGGGGGTTATGAGGAGATATTTTGGGTGGCTGGTAATTTGGAAGGGGTACTGTCCCCTGAGTGTGTGTTAATCGGGAGTGGGGTGATGTTATGTCTTAGTTGGGGTTTTGGGTAGGGGTGTTGTACTGTGCCTGAGGGAGGGTGGGGAGGGATTGAGGGGGTATTCTTCTGGCATTGGCTCACCCAGTTAGAACCCTAAGTTGGGGTTGGTGGTTGCCTCCTTGTTGGGTCCTATGGGGTTTCTGTGTGATGGGTGTTTTTTGTGTGCTCTTGGGTAAAAGAATATACTGCCTTGCTCGATTTGTTGTGAGCTATAATAGAATCTTGTTCCATGGGTACGCTTAAAGTGTTATCGTTGAACGTAAACAACCCAATCAAACGGAAAAAGATCTTGGTATATTGTAAGAAGGAAAAGGCGGATGTGGTTCTTTTGCAAGAATCTCATTTGTCTTCTGTAGAAACCCAAAAACTGGGAACAGGATTTTATGTGGTTGTTAGTCATGCAGCTGCTTGTCAGAAGAAGAACAGGGTAATTACTCTGGTACGGAAGGCGTTGGTGCCGACCGTAGTATCCTCCCATGCTAGTTTGGATGGTAGGTGGGCGGCGGCCTTGGTACAGATAAAGGATAGGAAGCTAGCATTAATAAATATCTATGCTCCCAATATCGATGATGTGGGTTTTTTTTCAGAGGATTGCTGAGCAGGTGCATGGGTTTTCCAAACATGACAAAATTTTGGGAGGGGATTTTAACCTCATATTGGATCCATTGCTTGACTGCCAACCTTTTAGACTGCGGAAGCAGCAACGGGCTCTTACGGTGGTGGCATCTATCATGCAGGTTGAGGGCCTAGTTGATATTTGGCGTTTGCTTCATCCTAAGGAAAGAGGGTATTCCTTTTTTTCCCTCCCACATAAGTCTCATTCACGGATCAATTATTTACTCATTTCCAGGTCTTTAATCTCGTTCATCGGTGCTGCTGATATTTGCCCTATGCACATTTCGGATCATGCCGCCGTTACGGTGACCCTGGTGGGGAATGAGAGGAAGGATGCGAATCCAAGGGGTTTTTTTTGATAGGGCTCTGCTTGCAGATGTAAATGTTTGTGAGTTTATGAAGCAAGAAATAAAAGCATATTTTGACGTTAACCGTTCAGGGGATACCCCTGTTTTGGCTTGGTGGGGGGCCTTTAAGGCATCCATGGGGGCTAGAATCACAAGCTACTCCATTAAGTTGGAGCGGGAGAACAGGATGAAGGTGGAGGCCCTTGACATGCAAATTAAAGCGGGCGAGAGGCTGTTGGTGGCCAGGGCTGACTCGAGTGTTTTGCTACGCCTGCAAAAGCTGAGATTTCAATACAATCAACTATTGCATGAGGAAGCAGTGCAGCTTTTGCAGGGTCAGCAGTCGGCCTACTATTTAGAGGGAACTAAGTCAGGGAAATTGTTAGCAAATGTCCTCAAGCCTAAGGCCGCGAAAGCTCGAATCGCGGTGTTGCAGGGTGACAAATCGGTGGCTGTGGTTGATAGTAAGGAGATAGCTGCGGAGTTTTGTGCCTTTTATGCTAAACTTTATTCGTCAGAAATAGCAGCTAGTGAGGATGATTTTCAAACCTTGTTAGGGGAATTAGCTCATCCTTCTCTTTCTCCCCATCAACTTGCAGAGTTGGAGAGGGAGATTTCTAACTCCGAAGTACGAGAGGCTTTTAAGGCGGTGGTAAAAGGTAAGGCGGTCGGCCCTGATGGTATTCCTGCTGAATTTTATCAGGTGTTTGGGTTGGAGTTAGCTCCACATTTATTGGAGTACTTCCACCTTTGGTCTATGCAGGGGGAGGCAGTGGGCTCTTTCAGTGAGGCCACAATCATACTTTTGGAAAAGCAAGGGAGGGATCCATTAGAGCAGGGGTCTCAAACTCAAATTGCTTTGAGGGCCAAATGAGGACTTGTAAAATAACCCACGGGCCGCATAAGATGCGGGGCCTCCTTTGCATAAATATTTGCATAATGTTACCATACAAAGCGCAGATGTTAATGATGCACATTTCCTAGAGCTGACATATTCCAGTTAATAAATTCAAAATAGATATTTTTCTATCTTTTGTGCATTTTTTTCAGTTGCAATTGTTCCAGCCACTTTCTTCTGGTTTCTTCGTGTCTTCTGCTAACTCTCCATCGTCTGCTGTCCATTTTTCCTTTCTTCTCTCTTCTAGTTTTTTTTTCCATTCCCTCTCTACATCTGCTTTAACATACTAATCTTTCTCCTTTTGCTCCTTCCTCATTCCTATTTCATCCACTCAAATTTTACCTCTCCATCCTCAATCATCACTTACTCTCCTAATACCCGGCCAATTGTAGATTTTTCTTCCCTCCCACACAAAATATTTTTCCCCTCTCCATTTCACTCTCCCAGCCCCATCCCATTCTAATCCTCCCTCAACATCAGCTCCCTTCTAGTTCCAGCCCCACCCAGCATCCGCTCCCTTCTAGTCCCCGCATCAGCCCATTTCCAGTCCTATCTTAGCCCCACCATCAGCCCATTTCCTGTCCTAGCTCCCCCCCACTAAGCCCAATTCCAGTCCTAGCAACCCCCCCAGTCCATTACCATTTCTAGCCCCCCCATAGCCCATTACCAGTCCTAAGCCCCCCAACAGCCCACTTCCAGTCCTAACCCTCCCATCACCCCATTTTCATTCTTAGCCCCCCCATAGCCCCATTACCAGTCCTAACCCACCAATCAGCCCACCTCCAGCCCTAACCCCCATCTGCCCATTTCCAGTCCTAGCCCCCACCATAGCCCATTACCAGTCCTAACCCCCCCAGCTGCCATTAGCCCACTTCCAGTCCTAACCCCCCATTACCCCATTTCAGTCTTAGCCGCTCCATAGCTCATTACCAGTCCTAACTCCCCCCAATCAGCCCACCTCCAGTCCTTCCTAACCCCCATCATCCCTTTTCAAGTCCTAACTCCCCCCCCTCAGCCCACCTCCAGTCCTTCCTAACCCCCATCAGCCCATTTCCAGCCCTAACTCCCCCCATCAGCCCACCTCCAGTCTTTCCTAACCCCCATCAGCCCATTTCTAGTCCTAACCCCCCCTCCCCCCATTAGCCCAAGTAAATAAAATAAAAAAACCTGGCTTCTGCTGATGCCGCTGCCACTGTGACAGTGGCAGAATCAACTGTCAATTAGAAAAAAACTGGCTTCTGCTGCTGCAGCCATGGCAGAATCAGCTGTCCCGCGGCCCCTTCTCCTCTGCCTGGAAGAGCCCTGAGTCTACTCCATCAGCAGCGGGATTTTCAAGCCATGAAGAGAGTATTTCCCTCTCGCGCGGCTTAAGCCTATTCACTTTTCAAGCCGCGTGAGAGGGAAATACTCTCTTCGAGGCTTGAAAATCCCGCCGCTGATGGAGCAGACTCAGGGCTCTTCCAGACAGAGGGGAAGGGGCCGCGGGACAGCTGATTCTGCCGCTGCCATGGCTGCAACAGCAGAAGCCAGGTTTTTTTTTTAAATTGACAGTTGATTCTGCCGCTACCACGGCAGCAGCAGCAGCAGGAGAAGCCAGGGGTTTTTTTTTGTTTCCCTCCGTCGCGGGCTGCATGCGGCCCGCGGACCGCGTGTTTGAGACCCCGGCATTAGAGGTTGGGAACTATCGCCCCACTTCGCTATTGAATGCGGACTATAAGATTTATTCCTCTATTTTAGCTCGTAGGCTCGCTAAGTTGGTTGCTTGTATTATTCATCCTGATCAGTGTGGTTTTATGGCAGGCCGTTCTACAGCTGACAATGCTCGTCTCCTGTTAAATCTGCAGGTGGTGGTGGATGATGGAGATTATCCTGTAGTGGGCCTCTCTTTAGACGCTGAAAAGGCTTTCGATCGGTTGGAATGGGCGTTCCTATTTCGGGTATTAAAGTGGTTTGGTTTTGGGGTCAATTTTATTCATATGGTGCAGGTCTTGTATACCAATCCGTCGGCATGTATTTTTGCCAACCAGGTATTATCTGAACCGTTACACAGCTATTTAGGGGTACTAGGCAGGGCTGTCCGCTCTCCCCCCTGCTCTTTAATTTGGCGTTGCAGCCTTTGGCGTTACTGATTCGGCAAACTAACGAGATTCGCGGGATCGAAATTGTGGATCTGCAGATTAAAATCTCTGCGTATGCGGATGATCTTCTGTTATTTGTTCACCCAGATTCCGTTGGAAAGGTGTTGGAATTGATAGACAGCTACTCACATCTTTCAGGATACAAAATAAATTGGTCAAAATCGGTGGCATTTCCAATGAACAAATTGACTGGAAGGCACTTGATGGAGCCTTTTCCCGTCAGGGATTAGATATCTAGGGGTCCGATACTGTCGTAGTTTGGACGAGACTGTGAGGGTGAATACTAGTGTGTTAAGAGAGATGGTCCAGGGGTTCATGGCGCAATGGTCCCCTTTATATCTCTTGTGGTGGGGGCGTCTGGAATCCATAAAGATGGTACTGGTTCCTAAGGTCAATTACGTGTTGGAGATGCTTCCGATCTCGTTGCCAGCAAAGGTATATAGTGCCATTGAACGGGTGCTGGTGAACTTTCTCTGGCTTGGTAAACCCCCTAGAATTGCCACTAGTAAGTTAAAAGCTACAAAGAAGTGGGGTGTGGTGCAGTTCTCCGACTTTAAAATGTACCATCTTGCATTTCAGCTCAATCTCTCTCAACCAATGTAAATAGTTAATACATTTACAATTTGTATTTTTAGTTTCCTATGTAACAAATTTTTACACTGTTAATGTTCCATATAATGTTAGTGTTAATTCTTTGACATGTTCTCTGTAAACCGCTCCTCATCTCTGGAAGGGGCGGTATGAAAAAGCACAGAACTAAATAAATAAATAAATAAACAAGGGGCCTGGTGGATGACAGCGGAGGAAGGGGAGGCTCCCCCTGTTTGGTTGGAAGTTGAAAAGAGGAGAGTGGCGCCTGTCCCATTAGTTTTGTTGGCGGGTATGAGATTTCTGGATTCCTTCCTTGCAGGTAGAATAATTGTCGCCACCCAGGACGCGTTTCAGGAATTAGCGCAATCATTGGGTAAGGATAACCCTCCCTCGCTGTTGTTGCCTTTGTGGTACAATCCCCGTTTAAAAATAAATAAGCAAGTAATTTTGTGGGAGCGATGGCAGAAATCAGGCATTTGGACGGTCGGGCAGTTAGTCTCGGCTCAGTCCTGGAAGGCTTTCGGGGACATACAGCGAATGTTTAAGCTTCCGGGGTGCTGTCAATTTCAATGGATCCAATTGAGGTATTGCTTATCTAAAGCAGGTTTTGCGGTTCAATCGTTGGAATCAGACTGGGGGCTTCAGGGGGCGGTGGAAGGTTGTGTTAGTCGGAAAGGGGTAGCGTCTAATTTCTATGCGTTGTTAAGGGAAAGGATACCCTTTAGTTTGGAAGGGGTGAAGGCAAAATGGGAAGAGGAGCTAGAAACTAAGATTTCACAGGGGGACTAGGAGGAGATTTGGATTTGGGTGAACAGAGTATCCCGGGCCGCAGCATTAACTCAATCCTTATTTTTTCTGACTCATCGGGCATGTATAATCCCTGTTCCTCTCACTAAGTGGGATCCCAAAGTTGGTAACAGGTGTTGGTCCTGTGGTCAGTCTCCGGGCTCATTGAGACATATGTTTTTTGATTGCCCTCACGTTCAGCATTATTGGGTTCGGGTATAGGGCAAGATCCAAAGCATACTGGAGATGCAAGCTACGCTATCTTGGAAGGCAGTTATTCTTCGATCTCAAGCTGCTCTGGTTGGCTTGACCAAAGAGAAGTTTTTCCTGTTTAACTTCATGATGGCAGTGGCCTTAAAAGTGATAATGAATCATTGGAAAGATTCTTCGAAGTTAGACAGTCATCTTTGGTGGAATTTAGTATGTATATTTGCAAGTATGAACTGGCGTATGAGAAAGCGGGAGCCCAGAGCAGCTTTGGGAGAACTCGGAGCGGGCCAGTGCCTGGTAGACAGTATAAAAGCTCAGGTAAAAATAAATGGTGGTATCTTGATGTTTATGTAGCTAAGGCATGAGCTTGGTAAATTGTTTGCTACTTGTATGGTTGTATGGATGGTATTGTCAGTAATGTACTTAATTTTTCCTTGGGATGTTCATGGGACCCTCAAGGAGGCTGGGGTGGGGTGTCAGAGTTGGGTGTAGGGGGGATGGGAGGGTAGAGAGGGGGGTTTTGGTGATGGAACTGTGGGGGGTGTGGGGTGGTTTGTCAGTGTTGATGGTTTGTTTTGTTAGTGTGTTTTTGAAACTCAATAAATATCATTAAAAAAAAAAGAACACAACAGCTCTCTGCAGTTGAAATGAGATGCTTCTGTGGTCCTTTACCTGTGTATTTGATGAAGAACAGCAAGTTCACATGACTGAGAAGGCATTTCAGTGGCTGAGTCAGGAACCCAGTATGATGAACATGCATGTTACCCCTTTCCAGCAGTTTCTAGTAGATAGCATGTGGAATGAGCCTACCGAATGGACCAGTCCCACATAGGACTGATATACAATATCAGAGATGGCTTAGCTCATATGAGGCTATCAAAAGGAGTGGATATGTCAATTGAGATAGAAACACAGAAACATAGAAATATGATGACAGAAAAAGACCACATGGCCTATCTAGTCTGTCCTTCCATAAACAACTACAAAAGTCCCCTTTTTACCTTTAGAGATCCTCTGTGTTTGTCCCATGCTTTTTTGAATTCAGTTACTGTCCTCATCTCTACCACTTCCACTGGGAGACTATTCCACGGATCCACTACTCTTTCCGTAAAGAAATATTTCTGCATATCACTCCTGAGTCTATCTCCCTTCATTCTCATCCCATGTCCCCTCGTAGCAGAACTTGCTTTCAACTGAAAGAGGCTCTCTCCCTGAACATTGCGTATTAACATAAACTTTCCACTAGAAGAGTACCATGAAGACAGAAGGGAAACTCTAGCCTATTTCATCCCATATTCATGGGCTCCCTTGCTGAACTGCTAAATTATTTGTTCATGAACTCATGCAAGTGGTCTTTCCTACATTCTTCTGTCTTTGAATGAAAGGAAGTAGATGGCCTCAAAATTAGAATTTGTGTTTGTATTCTAGAGATCCAAGGCATCATGGAATGACTTGGAGCTTTTAAACTAGTTCATAGGGGAAAGGAGATACTTCAGTCTGAACAATGCACTTCCAAGTATATGTTCAAAAGATACTAGCAAAATGGGGAAGTTAAAATATCCCAGTATAGAGACCATCATAAAAATTGAAGTAGCCGAGGTGCATTTTCATAAAGAACTGACTGACAGATAATACAAGCAATCAATTTTATCTGTCAACTGCTAGACAAATTAAGGTCAATTCTGTTCTAAGGGTCCCCCGCCTGTCTGGACATCCAGAATCAGGACGTGCTCCGGTTGCACCTGATTCTGATCCCACGGGGACTAGAAGTGCCCATGGGATCAGAATTGGGTTCAACTAGCCTGGATGTGCAGGCCGTGCCCTAATTCTGGGCACCCAGACATCCAACAAACTCCCTGGCTAGCCCAGCCGGGCTCCTGCATGCAGCTGCGGTGCTATGGCGTCCTGTTGCCACAGCACCACAGCTCCATGAAGGAGCAGTGATCCCCATCAGACCCTGACAATTTGTTTTCCCTGCAGCCCGACCCCTGATTGGGCCTATCGTGCCCAGTATCGGGCTGTGGGGCACCCCTTGCACCCCATCACCTCACTTTCCGGGCTTGACTGCAGAACTCTCGCCATCCAGAGAGACTTATTCCATCTCTGAGGTGGAATAAGTCCCCTGTGCAAATGGCCAACCCCGGATCTACAGGTCTGACCTTGGAATCGGCACTTTACGTCTGGAGTCATGGTGCTGCCCACTACCTGCACTCACTCCACTTCCAGCCTGCCCCCTCCCACCCACAAACATAGCTCCACAGACAACTCTATTCTACTTGCAGGAAGCTCTGTTCTGTGAATCGCGAACCTGGCACAGAGATGTTTCAGAGACATTTTAGAAGCCAGGTCTGTGGATGCCCAAGTCTGAACTGGATACACTCCACATACAATGTTCAAACCTCAAAGAAGCTAGTAAAAGTCAGCCAACTATATATAAAAGAAACTAGCTCTCATGTCAAAATAGGCAGTAGATATACAACAATAGCTCACTCTACATGGCTGGCACAATATATGGTCCCATTCCCTGAGGCAGCAATAGTGAAACACCCAACATTGGGGTGGGGATGCTGATTCCATTTGGGTGCCTAAGATAAGTACCGGCCAATGTTACAAAGTATAAATCAAGTCAGTTTTTGCTTATATCTATAATTACATACTATCAACTGGAGGTTTTTTGGCCCATGATGTTGAGAAAGTGACAATGTTTTGAGCTGTTTCTGGCCCACAATATTGAAAGCTGTCATTGGTGAGCCATTGCTTCAGCCTTTAGTTGAAGCCTGAGGTCTTTTTTCCTCCAGTAATCACAATTTTTTTTGTGTGCAGATGGAGCTGTTGGTGTATATCTACTGCTTACTTTAATGTGAGAACTAGTTTCTTTTATATATAGCAAGTCTGAACTGGGACATGGTGAAGATGTGGCTCGGACATTTTCAAGAACCAGAAATGTCCGGAGTCATACTGGATCTAAGTAAATCTTCCCCTTAAAGGTGATTGAGAGTGTGTTGAATAATGTAGAATTAAAGGTAAATAGTTACTGTATGCTGCTGAAGAGGAGGCTGCTGGGGAGGTCAGATGAGGGACAACACTAAGGGGTATGTTTACTAAACTGCGGTAAACGTACATAACGCGCGTTATGTAACGTTAACGATCGTTAGTGCATCATAACGTGCGTTATGATGCGCTAACGATCGCTAACATTACATAACGCACGTTATGATGCGCTAACGATCGTAATGCTCCGCGGCGTGGTAAAACACCGCAGAAGGTGGAGAGAGGGCGGAGAGAAGGGGGTCAGTGAGCGGAGAGTGGGTGGGGAGAGGCTCCCCTCACACTAACGTGCTGATTTTCAGAGCTGAATTCCAACGCGAATGAAAACCTGCCGTTGAATGCACATTACAGGGGAGAGAAACCATTTCAGTGTCAGCAATGTACAGCCCAGGCAGGGAAACCAACAAAAAGTGATAAGTGTGATAAATGTGCACAGAACAAAAGGGCACAGAAACACTGAAAATGACCCCAACAAACTGGAAAAAAACAATAACCAAGCTGGCCAATAGTGGTATCAATGAAAAACATCAACCCCTCCCTCCCCCCGAGTAAGCTCCATAGAACAGATATAAATCGTGGAAGGGTCTATACGCCGTCCCCATACAAGGTGAATGAGCCCACAGTGAAATAGCGCTGCTCAGGGTTTTCCCGACCATTGGACAGGGTTCCTATGGCGTGCACATGTCCCGCAACATCAGGGCGGGCATGTCGGAACAGCAACTGCACAGATGCCGGAGAACGGGATACAGAGGGCCGCAGGCGGCACATGCTGTGGTGGAGGTGGGCCACAGTGCGGACTAGGGTGATGCCTAGGTGGCCCATACGAATGTTGAAACAGCGGAGCAGCCAGACAGCAACTGCTGAAGGCCCAACATGGGCACGAGTGTGTTTCCCAAAGTGTCACAGGGGATAGTACCCAACAGCTACCCCCAAGGGCACGGAACATTGGCAGGCGGGGCTGGGGGGGAGCGTGGACATCTATGCAGGCACCCCTACCCCAGAACCCGCACCATAGGCAGCTGCCTACCTGCACACTGGATGGCCTGAGACTGAGCACCACCAGCTCCACCAGCAGAAGGGCATGTCAGCATGGTGGCTGAGGGATACTGGTGGTGGAGGAGGCAGTGGCAGCTGGCCAGAGCAGACCGTGGCCTAGCCCTGTGTAGGTGGGTGCCATGCACTGCAACAGACAGGCCCTGTCTGACCAACAGTCATAGTATCACCAGGGAATGCACCATCCCTGTGATAACATGGTGGTGCAGTGCACAAAACCAGTGTATGCAGAAGCAAAAGGTCACAGGTTCAAGTCCCAGCTGTGGTTTCTGCCAACCCAGTCCTCGTATTTTACCCACTACTATAACGTGCTAATACAGACAGAACCTTTCTTGCAGATGACGTAAACATGCCCAAAACACCTACATTTTACCCTACAGAGCACAGACACCATAAACATGCACATTACCTAGAGCAGAGCCTCCCAAATGCAGTCCTGGAGGGCCAAACACCATTCCGTTCCATGCTGCCTCTGATAAAGATGCCTGTGCTGCATTTCTATGCGCCACCCCCATGGTATGCAGATGTATCTCATGCATATTCATGAGGGACAGCATGAAAACCTGAACAGTGTTTGGCACCACAGGACTGGAGTTGGGAACCTCTGCCGTAAAGCAGCAGCCAACAGGGGCAGACACACCCGCACCCACAGGCCCCATTATCCAAAGCCTCCTGGAGAGGCAGGACTTTGGGCTCTGCATGCATCTCCCAATACTAGCACTTGCATACCTTAGTAATGCTACCCTAATCCTGGGAATATGGTACACATCTATCAAAAGGTTGCTATGATTACTGGCAGATAGCAATTCCTAGGTTAAGTAAAATTTTCGGAGTGAGCTGCATCATAGCAACCTTTCTGATGTCTGTGGAGTGTGCTACAGGTCTTGTGTCTGACAGTGTTTACCAATCTGGGGAGTGACTCCTACAGTATTGCGTACCATAGCCATGCCTGCACTGTGCCCAGGACTGGTGTGGTGGCCTGGGCTGCCCAACACCTCTATAGTTGCACAATGCTGGCATAGGTGTGGGGAGTGTGTGTCTGTCTATCCAGTGTATGGTGGCTGCCAACACCCTCCACAGCCCACACTGCTAGCACTGTTGCCAGTATTGGCCTGTCAATGTCCATAATGAGGAGCAAGGTACCGTGGGAATAGCCTGGATAGGGTGGCTTGGCCTGGCCGCATCTGCACAGGGTATAGGGCAATGGCTTGGACATTGTAGTGCCCGTTACCACCTGCACGGACAGGGTGGCCATAGCATGTCCTGCTGGGAGGTCACTCTCACCCTGACTGAGCAGTGACCATGGCATGGCTAGGTTCCCCCATAGTGCTTTTTTTTAGGTGATATTTATGGGTTTTCTTTTGGGGCCCAATCACTGACCTATCTGCTTGGTGTGTATGCTGATATCCCTGTTCTGGGTACATGCATTTTCTCCAGCACTATGGATTAGCTGGTGGACTGTCTGCAGCTAGTATGTGTCTTGCTGGAACACCTTGCAGGGTGCAGCGGCTGTAGGCTTGCTGCTGGAGAACATCAGATAATGTTGGGGGGCAGCTGAGCGTTTCCAGACCTGCTGTTTGTCTGCTATTGCGTTATGACTGTGTACTGCTCTCCATTGCCTGCCCTGTAGGATGTTTGATCCCTAGCAGGACTGGGGTGATGGTTCTCTCTACTGCCACCATTGTAGGGGGGTAGAAAGTGGATCTGTTGGCGGGAGATCCTCTCCCCCACCCTGAGCCCCAGAGGGTGCATTGGGTGGTGGTATGTAATCTCCCTGTGGATCCCAACACCCCCCTTCACTTATATCATGTGACCATTGCACCCACACAGGATATGCACTTTTCTGGGTGCATCATAGTCCACAAGGGCTAGATGTGACATACAGATGAACACAGGGTGGCTCATAGGGCGCCTTATATGGTGCCTTATATGGTGTCCTATAGGGGACATTATAGGGTGCCTTGGCAGACAGCGCACTTTATATTGTGCCCTATGGAGTGCCTTCTAGGGTGCCTTATGTGGCACCTTAGGTTACGCCACTGTGAGGGTGTGTTTGCTAGCAGCACTGTTAAAGTACAACTAAACTTCCTCACAGCCCAATACTTAACCCTTTCCAGGCCAAGCCCAACACTTTCGGGATCCAAACTTCTGCCTAAATATTCCTATCAAATAGTATATAATACATGACCATGGCAGAGGGAACGTCACTATTGGAACATATTGAATAAGACGGGTACAATTTTCCTGACATATGCAAACTTTAACCAGGCTGCAGAATGTGGATTAAAATATTATTGTAGGCCTTCAAAGGGTTACACATGACGCCTCAGCCAGCCTTATTCATTAGGCACACTGGAGAATCAAACCCATGACCCTTGTACCATCAGTCTGTGTAGTAACCATTGTGCTACAGCTCTGTTTCTGTATTTGGGTGTCAGCGCGCCTTCTTAAGCTTAACGTGCAGTAACGCACCCTGTAACGATCGTTGCTGCGCGGCACCTTATAACGCGCGTTATCGGTAACGATGTACCGCCCATGTCCTTTTTTGGCATTTCTTCCACTAACGCGGCTCCTAACGCGAATCACACTAACGCAGTTTAGTAAACATACCCCTAAGACAGTGGTTCTTAACCAGTCCTCCTTGAACCCCTAGGCCAGTCGGGTGTTCAGAATAGCCCTAATGAATATGCATGAGATATATATGCATTAGAGATATCCTGCCAACCTGACTGGTTTGTGGCCCTCTAGCGCTGGATTTGGAGACCCCTGCCTTACACCTCTGTCATTTAAGATTGTGAGTGGGCAAGGTGCAGATGTCCTAGACATCAAAAGGGTAGATAGAATGTGTCACATGCCTCCTCAATTCTCACCACCACCAAAATGTTGTCTAATAGCTCAAAGGAAAGATGCAACAGTTGTTCCTGACTGGGCAGGAGTGCAAAATTCTCTCCAGATTGGAGGAGGCAGAGCCAAGGCTACAGCTTCAGCAATTGGACAGATACTACAAAACCTCTTCTTTTACAAGCTGCCACTGGTCCAGAGCTCCAGCAGTAGGTGAAGCTTGGGGCTGGCAGGCAGAGGGAAAGGGAGGGGAGTTAAGAGACACATTATTACAGTTAAATCCATAATCTTTGAAAATTTACTTAAGTCATTACATTTAAGGATATAGTTGGTTGTTTGAACTGCCATATCTCTTATCCCGTATTGCTGTTCACCTTAACTGCTTGAACCACTTATCATAATATGAGTTGTACATACTGCATTATTTTATCACAATACTTGTTGTATATATTTTGTAACTAAATTGTAAATACTTTTTAAGCCAGACTTGCTCACAGCAGTATTTTTGGAGAGGTTTCCTGGGGTGAGAGGAGGGAAATTCTACCCTCTAAACACCTTCTTCCCCAGGTGGAGGCGCCAGGCACCAAACTGACAAGGACTGACAGAGCCCACCCTCAAGGGGACTCCAGCTAGGCCAGTGCTGGACCCAAGGGGGCGCTACATAAGTTTAGACATGCTCCAGGCACAAATATGCATTGAGTGCTATTCTGATCGTAGAAACTTCCATAGTCACATCTAAGTTCAGAACTGCTCCAGGCACAGATAAGCATTGGGAAAGTGCTGTTTGGTTGGGTTGAAAAAAAATCCAGAGGCTGTAGAGAAAATAGCATTCTATCATCTCTAGTACTCAGCACAATTATGATGATAACTGCAGTGAGATTTGAACCTGGCTTCCCTGGTCCTAGCCCAAAACTTTAACCATTAGGCGATTCCAAGATGTCTAGCTTCTGAAATACTATTTTGGGGATGTCTACATAGATGCCCCCGCAGACATCCCTACTGGGAGCATCCAACACCCTAATTAACCATTGCATGCTGTATATAGTAAAATTGTTTCAATGTAACTACTACTATATATTTTGTTTCATGTACACCGTTATAACCCAAAGAAAGGCGTTATATAAATCCAGCTAAATAAATAAATAAACAAATCCATGTTTGTGTAATCATGTCTGCACCTGGACGTGCCTGCTTTATTTCAGATGTTCTGGATTAGATGTCCCAGATTGCACTCGGACGTCCTTTCTAAAATGCCCATACACATATCTTACTAAAAGAAAATATTGATACAATAGACATCTAGGAGACCTGGTAGAAGAAAGATAAACTATTAGGACCTTGTAATATCAGGGTACAAATTATATTAAACTTAGGGGTATGTTTACTAAACCGTCTTAATGTGCGCTCTGCCACATTATCGCGCGATAAGGCGCCTTATCGCATGATAATGGTGCTTTACCGGGCGATAAGGTGCCTTATCACGCAGTAACGCGCTCAGCGGCGCAAACGAGCGCTGAAGGGAGGAGAAAGGCACCCGGAGGGCGGAGGAAGGCTACCCAGGGGCGGAGAGAAGGGGTCAATGGGTGGAAAGTGGGAGGGGAGAGGCTCCCTGCACACTAACGCTGTGGATTCCGGGGCTGAAAACTAATGCCAATGAAACCCTCGCGTTAGAACTGATTTAAAGGGAAGAGAAACCATTTCCGTCAGCAATGTACAGCAAAGCTAGGGAAACCAACAAAACGTGATAAGTGTGATACATGTGCACGGAACAAAAAGGCAATTAAACATTGAAAATGACCGTAACAAAATGGGAAAAAAATTAACCAAGCTGGCCAATAGTGATATTAATGGGAAACAGCAAAAAACACTACCGATAAAGCTCCACAAAAAAGATACCAACTTCGGAAGGACAATGCTCTGTCCCATACAAGGTGAATGATCCCACAGTGAAATAGCGCTGATCAGGGCATTCCCTTGGAACTGGACAGGTTATGTATGGCATGCACATGTTCCGCAACAGCAGGGCAGGCATGTCAGAACTGGCAACTTGACAGATGCCGGAAAAGAGGACACAGAGGGCTGCAGGCGGCACAAGCTGTGGTGCAGCTGGGCCACAGTGTGGGCCACAGGCTCCATTATCCAAAGCCTCCTGGAGAGGCAGGATGTTGGGCCCTGCATGCATCTCCCAATACTAGCACTTGCATACCTTAGCAATGCCACCCTAAACCTGGGAATACGGTACACAGCTATCAAAAGATTGCTATGATTACCGGCAGATAGCAATTCCTAAGTTAAGCACAATTTGCTGATTGAGCTGCATCATAGCAACCTTTCTGATGTCTGTGGATTGTGCTTCAGGTCTGGTGTCTGACAGTGTTTACCACCCTGGGAAGTGACCCCAAACAGTATTGCGTACCATAGCCATGCCTGCACTGTGCCCAGGACTGGTGCGGTGGCCAGGGCTGCCAAAAGCCTCTATATTTGCATAATGCTGGCATAGGTGTGGGAGCATGTGTTTGTCTATCCAGTGTGTGGTGTCTGCCAACACCTTCCTCAACCCACACTGTTGCCAGTGTAAGCCTGCCAATGTGCATAATGAGGAGCAAGGTACCATGAGTATAGCCCGGACAGGGTGGCCTGGCCAGGATGCATCTAAACAGGGCATAGGGCAATGGCTCGGACTTTGTAGTGCCCGACAACCACCTGCACGGACAGGGTGGCCACAGCATGTTCTGCTGGGAGGTCACTCTCACCCTGACTGAGCAGTGACCACGGCATGGCTAGGTTCCCCCATAGTGCTCTGTAACATATTTTTTGTGTGTGATAGTTATGGGTTTTATTTTGGGGTCCAATTGCTGACTTCTCTGTATGCTGATATCCCAGTTCTGGCTGCATGCATCTCCTCCAGGAGCATGCACTATGGACTAGCTAGCAGACTCTCTGCAGTTAGTATGTGTCTGGCTGGGACACCTTGCAGGGTGCAGTGGTTGGAGGCTTGCTGCTGGAGAATGTCAGATAGTGGTGGGGGGCAGCTGAGCATTTCCAGGCTTCTGTCTGCCTTGCCATATGGATCTGCATTGACTGCCCTGTAGGGTGTTTGTTCCCCAGCAGTAGTGGGGTTTATGGTCCCCCTTTACTGCCATTGTTGCAGGGAGGTAGAATGTGGATCTGTTGGTGGGTGATTCTGTTTCCCACTCTGAGCCACAGAGGGAGGGAGGGAGGGAGGGAGGGAGGGAGGGAGGGTGGGTTGGGTGGTGGTACCTAATTCGCCTATGGGTCCAAACACCCCCTCCCTCTTCATCTACATCATATGACCATGGCACCAACACAGGATATGCACTATTCTGGGTGCATCATAGCCCATAAGGCAGGGGTGGGGAACCCTGGTCCTGGAGAGCCGCAGACCAGTCAGGTTTTTGGGATATCCCTAATGAATATGCATGAGATATATATGCATTAGAGATATCCTGCCAACCTGACTGGTTTGTGGCCCTCCAGGGCTGGATTTGGAGACCCCTGCCTTACACCTCTGTCATTTAAGATTGTGAGTGGGCAAGGTGCAGATGCCCTAGACATCGAAAGGGTATATAGAATGTATCACATTCCTCCTCGATTCTCACCACCACCAAAAAATTGTCTAATAGACAATATTTTGGTGGTGGTGAGAAGTGAGGAGGAATGTGACACATTCTATCTAACCTTTTTGATGTCTTGGACATCTGCACCTTGCCCACTCACAATCTTAAATGACAGAGGTGTAAGGCAGGGGTCTCCAAATACAGCCCTAGAGGGCCACAAACCAGTCAGGTTGGCAGGATATCTCTAATGCATATACATCTCATGCATATTCATTAGGGATATACCAAAAACCTGACTGGTCTGCAGCTCTCCAGGACCAGGGCTCCCCACCCCTGCCATAAGGGCTAAACATGACTGAGAAATACAGATGTATCTGCAAGAACTACCTATCTCACACACACACACACTAGCACTGATGGGGACCTGCAGCATAGTACATTTCATCCATGAAAGGTGCTGTGGACCTGGTGGTGGGCACCCCACCTCACCCTCAGGGTGAGCACAGTACCCGCACAATGTGACGATCTGTAGCTACTCTGTGCCAGTAACACACACAGTCAGTACCCCCTACCAGGCTGAGGTGCTGGGGGGGGGGGGTGCATACCCCATCTTTTTATCATCTGTAGACTGCTGATTTGCATGTGCAGTGCATCATGGGTATGGGTGGGTTAACCCTATCCTGGTAACCACAGCAGACAGTTTGTGTGGTGACCTGCTGTCCTTCTGTAGCCAGCCAGGGGTTTGTTAGTAGCTGTAGCTCACTGGTAACATCACTGGCTATGGAACCAAAGGTCATGGGTTTGATCCCACAGTGGGATTATTTGATAGGGTTGTCTGAGGCATTTTCTTTTTTAATTTAAATTAGTGCTGCCAGCAAAACCACCCTCACAGTGCTGTAGTCTTAATGTGCCTCATGAGGCGCCCTCTAAAGCGCTCTATAAGGCGTCCTATAAAGCACCCTGTAAAGCGCCCTATAAGGCGCCTTATAAGGCGCCCTATATGGAACATTATAAGGTGCCTTGGCGGACAGTACACTTTATAATGTGCCCTCTGGAGTGCCTCATAAGGCACCCTCTAAAGCACTCTATAAGGCGCCCTATAAAGCGCCTTATAAGGCGCCCTATAAAGACCATTATAAGGTGCCTTGGCGGACAATACACTTTATAATGTGCCCTCTGGAGTACCTTATAAGGCGCCTTATGCAGCACCTTAGGTTACGGCACTTTGAGGGTGTGTTTCCTGGCAGCACTACTTTAAATTAAAAAACTAAATGCTTCAGAGTGCCCTATCAAATAACCCCACTATGGGATCAAACCCCTGATCTTCACCTCCACAGGCAGTGAAGTTACCAGTGAGCTACAGCTACTAACAAACCTCTGGCTGGCTGCAGAAGGACTGCAGGTCACCACACAAACTGATTTAAAGTAAAGGGTAATGCCTCAGACAGCCTTGCTCGTCAGGCCCACTGGGGGATCAAACTCATGACCCCTGTTTCATCAGTCAATGTATTAACCATGCTCAGTACTGAATTGCCCTCCATGTCTTTTTTGAGCCCTCATAGCTTAAGGATTTTCTTTCTGCAAGAAGACAGTCCCACATTCAGATGATAGTCCCTGAGGGTTAATGCTGGGTACGTTGGCTCGCAGGAACCCCTCTCTTGTTCCCACTGAAATGTAATTTATTTTTAATTAATTATTTCTTTTCTTTCTTATCCTCATTATGATTGTGGTGTAACTAGAGCTCTATTGCATTTTGATTTAACTGGGGGTTACTTTGAAATTTTCCTTGTTGCATTATATTCTTGTTTCATTCAAGCATTATTGGATATGATATCGAAATTGCATAAATTAAAAAAAAAGAAGCTAGGAAATAGGACTAAATAGTTATCTCAGTGAAGAAAGATAAATAGCTGAATGTCTTGTCTATACTGGGACTAGTGGTTTTTTTAAAATATATATTTAAAAATGATCTTGAAAAGAGAGCAATGAGTGAAATGATTACTTTTGCCAGTACATAACATTATTCAGCTTTTGAATCCAAACTGAATTGTAAGGAATTGAAGGAAAGCCTGTGAGAATGGAGAAATAGGCCTCTAAATGGCAGAAGAAATTTAATGTGGACAAGTGAAGTGATGAATGGTGCAGTCCCTTGAGCTCAGCAGATATTTTTCGCTGTTGACATTTAGATTGTTTATTTTATAGACGGCAGCAACCTAAATCTTTTTCTGTTAAATAATTCACTTACCAGAATTGATTCTTTTCTTATATTCAATTTGCAAATTTCCTCTGTTATCAAATCATCCTTTTTCCCTTGTGACAAATTTATTTGGTAAAATCCATTTTTGATAAAGAACACTTGAAAATCCTAGCTTTTGCATTCATTCTCTCATAATTAGTGTAGCCCCTCCCCCCTAAGGAGAGTGGTGATCCAACAGTTTCATTGGAGTTGTTACAGTACTTTGTAGTCAGAAAGGTCAAGTGAGTACCTGCGAATCGGGCAGTCACTCAGGTGAGGGCTTACAATAAATCACTAACCACATCTTATTTATTCATACAAATAAGAAAGGAGAAGAATTAGAGGAAAAATAATATCTAAAGTGGATAGGATGAATTAGGGGTATGTTTACTAAACCGCGCAATTGTGCGGGGCGCACTTTAGCGTGCGCTAAGGTACCTTAGCGCACGCTAATAGTGTGTTTTTGTGCCCCGCACATGTGCATGTGACACTAACGGGCCCGCACAAGTGCGCGGTGCGCTGATGTGCGCTAGGGGTGTGGAAAGGCAATCCGAGGGCGGAGGAAGGCTCCGGAGGGGTGGAGGGACGGGGTCAATGGGTGGAGAGTGGGAGGGGAGAGGCTCCCCATACAGGAGCGGGGCTGAAAATCAACCTAAAAAATGCCGCGAGTGAAAACCTCGCATTAGAGACGATTTAAAGGGAAGAGAAACCATTTCCGTCAGCAATGTATAGCAAAACCGGGGAAACCTACAAATCGTGAGCAGTGTGATACATGTGCACAGAACAAAATTTCAAATAGAACTTTAAAATGACCACAAGAAAAATTGTAAAAACTATAATTCAGCTGGGCAACAGTGATAGCAATAGGAAACAATAAAAAACACTGGGCGTGTTTTTTAATGTTGCCCAGTGATATCACTGTTGCCAAGCTTGGTTATGGGTGTTTGCCCCTTTTTTCGAGGTCATTTTTGAGGTTTATTTGCACTTTTGTCTCCATACAAGGTAAATGAGCCCACAGTACAGTGGTGCAGAGTAGGGTTTTCTGACTCGTCAGGCCAGGTTTCCTATCTCCAGGTACTGCACTGTCTCTGTGGCCACAGTGTGGTGCAACGGACACAGCCAGTGCCTGTAAAACCAGAGGGTCACCCGTTCAAATCCCAGCTGGGGCTCCTGCCAACCCAGTCTCCATAGCTTTACCCACCACTAAACAGTGATAGTAAAGACACTCCTTTATTGCAGAGAACATAAGCATGGTTCAAACACCCATATTTTACCCTACACTGCACACAAACCATAACAATGGGCATTACCTACAGCCGAGTACCCCAAATTCAGTCCTGGAGTGCCACAAATCAATCAGGTCATATGCTTTTTCCCAGATAAGATCAACAAAAAAAAACCTTTTTGGAAGAGGAAAAATAATATATCTATGTGAATCCCCCCAAAAAAACAAAATCCCTCACAAACTTATCTTAAACAAAATAAAACTTCATTATAACCTATATTATATTTTTTTGTTGGAGCTTGTCGAGGGAATTCTAGAACTGAACGTCCAGCCCCCTCCAGACGACAGACTTCTTTTATTCAAAGTTAAAGGTTTCCCAAACCGTTTGACAAACACTTATCTGATTGTCTATGTAACGATGCTCTGTTTGTCTGTGTAACGATACTCTTTAGCAATATCGCAAATCCTGCAGTTGCTCTGACTTCATGGAATTTTGCACGACGTGCACGTTTCGGGATGGACCCTGTCTCAAGTGCCTTCCAAACCAGATGATAAACGGCAACTGTAGCGTGAAAATGCCGTCTCTGCGGCCAGGATTTTTCATTTAAAAATGGCGTCTTCTTTTAGCATATATCAAGAGGGAACCTTCCAATCAGGAAGCAGGGATCTTCCCACATAGAGGGAATCCCTGCTCGGATTGGATCATATGATGATTACATCAACATGCTCTCCCATTCGATTTCGCGGTTAAGGCCATTCGGGGTCACAGAGTCCAAGGTGAAAATCCAACGTTGTTCTAGATGTTGAAGTTTGGCTTCCCGATTACCACCGCGAGGGTCCAAAGGAATGTGATCTATCACCGTCCAGTGGAGATCGTCAAACGTATGGTTGTTCTCCAAACAATGAACTACTATTGGTGCAGAAAGAAGTCCACAATGGAGACGGGATGCATGTTCAGATAGTCTTCTCTTAACTGGATGAATAGTCCTACCCACATATATTAAATCACAAGGGCAAAATAACAGGTACACCACAAAATCAGATGTACACGTGGTATGCCATCTACGTATATAAGATCGCGAAGTGCGAGAATGTGTCCAGGTGCTTCCCGATATGGTGGTAATGCAAAATTGACAAGCGTGACATGGGGAATGTGTCCCTTGAGTACATGGTAAAGGTGGTCGATCATGGCTATCCGTGGAGTGTACCAGCCGGTCTCTCAAATTCGAACCACGTGAATAAGCTATGCGTAGGGGTTTGTTCAAACAGGGATGTAATTGTAGTAATGGCCAATGCGTCCTTAAAATCTGTACTACTGCTGAACTACGATCAGTATAAGGGAATACACCGGTGATTTGTTCTTCCTCTTGCAAAACAGAAGATTGATACGCCGTATCCAATAGCCATTCACAATGACAATGATATGCCCGACGGTAAGCCAAAGCTACCACTTTCTTGGGATATCCCCTTTGTAATAAGCGTTGTCGAAGTTCAGAAGCATGGATGATAAATTCCTCTCGAGAATGGCACAATCTCCTTATACGTAAGAACTGTCCGAATGGAAGCCCTCGATGGAGGGAGTGTGGATGATAACTGTGAAAATGTAATAGGCTACTACGTTGTACCGCCTTGCGATATAAAGTGGTGGTCAATGTCTCATGTTCTATTTTTACTAGCATGTCTAAAAATTCTATCTGATGTTGATGTATGTGCTCAGTAAATTTAATGTTCGACTTCAACGAGTTTAGCCAATTTATAAAGCATTGAAGGGAAGGTAAATCCGATGTCCATATAAAGAAAATGTCATCTAAATAACGTTTCCAAAATTGTACCTTATGGAAATGTGGATCTGGTCTAATCAAGGTGTCCTCCATGGCCCCCATGTATAACGTAGCCACTGAGGGAGCCATCGTTGCTCCCATAGCGATACCCATAATTTGTTGGTAAAAGATCCCTCCTGAGATAAAATAAATTTTGGTCAATACTAAAGTGGCCATTCGTAGTAGAAACTCTTTCGGTATACGAGACGGAGCATAAATGAATGCAGTAGTTAATAATTCTAACGCTTCTTGTTGATCAATATTTGTGTAGAGCGCCGTTACGTCAAGGGTTACTAAAAAAGCCCCTGGAGGAATTTTGATGCCGGATATCGATTGGAGAAAATGAGTAGAGTCCCTTAAATAGGACCACACTTCTGTAGCTTCCCTTTTCAAAAAAAACATCACAAAAAGTGGAAAGGGGTTCTAAAATCGAGTCTCTGCAAGAGACAATAGGTCTCCCCGGTGGTGATGATAAAGATTTATGTATCTTAGGAACTAAATATATCGTAGGAATCTTCGGACAAGTAACTATAAGGAAATTAAATTCACGTCGGGTGAGCCAACCGTTAGTGAAACCTTCATCCATCAATGCTTTTATCGTCTGTTTTAAAATGTTGGTGGGATTGGTAGACAACTTGGAATATATTTGTGTGTCCTGCAAATGTAATTGTAATTGTCTCATGTAATCCCCAGTCCTTTGAAGTACCAGGGCTCCCCCTTTGTCTGCCCTACGAAAGGTGATCTCCGGGTCTTCAGACAATGATTTCAACACTGCCCTAGATTCACGGGTAAGGTTAGAATGGCGACATGACCGCCGGGTTTCCATCAGTGAAAGATCACGCATCACTAGTAATTGAAAAGTCCTTATTACTGAGTCTGGCCCTGCTTCAGGCGGGAGCCAGCGTGATTTAGATTTCACAACTGAAACATCAATAGAAGAAGGTTTATCTGAAAAAAACTGAATAATTTTCAACTTGCGAAAAAATTGAAATAATTTCACCCGCATAGTAAATGGATCGTAAGCTGGTGTAGGAACAAAGGACAAACCATAATTTAATAGATTTTCTTGTACAGGAGTCAAAGTTCGCCCCGTTAGATTAATAACTATAGAGGAGTCTGTTGGCGAGCACGTTGTCGGGTGTAAGGAGGTTCCCAATCTGTCTGTTGGTAAGACCCCCATATTCGACGTCCCCGGCCTGTCCGAAAATCCTGACGCCCTCGGGTATTTTCTGTACGAGGGTGATGACGCTCACTAGAAGTAGTGCCATCATCCGTGTCATCAGAGGAAACCTCAAATGTCACTCGTTTTGAAGCGGGTTCTTTTTCATACATCCAGTAATAAACCTTTTTCTCTGCATAATCAGTTTTATCGCGTAAAAACTTCTTGTGTTTCAGAGTTTTTTTCAGATAAACCTTCTTCTATTGATGTTTCAGTTGTGAAATCTAAATCACGCTTGCATACACAGACAGTGTATGCAAGAACAGAAGGAGAGGCAGGACATTGGGCCCTGCCTGTATCTCCCAATACTAGCAGTTGCATACCTTAGCAATGCCACCCTACACCTGGGTATATGGTACACAGCTATCAAACGTTGCCCATGATAACTGGCAGATATCAACTCCTACGTTAAGCACATTTTGCTCATTGAGCTCCACCATAACAATCATTCTGATGTCTGCGGTGTGTGCTTCAGGTCTGGTCTCTGACAGTGTTTACCACCCTGGGGAGTGACCCCCAACAGTATTGCGTACCATATCCATGCCTGTACTGTGCCCAGGACTGGTGTGGTGGGTATGGCTGCTGAACTCCTCTATAGTAGCACAATGCTGGCATAGGTGTGGGGGTGGCTGTCTGTCTATCCAGTGTGTGGTGGTTGCAAACACCTTCCACAGCCCACACTGCCAGCAATGTTGCCAGTATTGGGCTGCCAATGTGCATAATGAGGAGCAAGGTACCATGGGTATAGGCCGGACAGGGTGGCCTGGCCAGGGTGCATCTGCACAGGGCATAGGGCACTGACTGGGACATTTTAGTGCCCGGCCACCACCTACACAGACAGGGTGACCTCAGTATGTCCTGCTGAGAGATCACTCTCACCCTGATGGTGCAGTGACCACAGCATGGCTAGGCACCCCCATAGGGCTATGCTGTGTTTCTCTCATGTGATAGATATGGGTTTCCTTTTAGTGCCCAGTCACTGATTTATCTGATTGCTGTGTATGCTGACATCCCAGTTCTGGGTGCATGCATCTCCACTGGGAATATGCACTATGAACTAACTAGCACACTGTTTGCAGCTGGTATGTGTCTTGAAGGAGTGGCTTGCAGGGTGCAGTGGCTGATGACTTGCTGCAGGAGAATATCAGATAGTGGTGGGGTGCAGCTTACCATATCCAGGTCTAATGTCTAGTCTGCTATTGTGTTATGGATGTGTATAGAGCTGCATTGGCTGCCCTGTGGGGTGACTGTTCTTCAGCAGGACTGGGGTTGATGGTCCCCTCTACTGCCACCTTTGCAGGGATGTAGAATGTGGACCTATTGATGGGAGACCCTGTTTGCTGCCCTGGGGGAGGGGGTGGTGCTGAATGGCCCACCTGGGGGCTACACCTGACTGATGTATCCAATGTGTTTGTGCAAAAACTACCTATCTCACACATTAACACTGCTTTGGACCTCAGGCATGGCCTCTTTCAGCCATGGAAGGTGTTGTGGATCTGGTCCTGGGTGCTTCATTGCACCCTCAGGGTGAGCACAGTACCCGCACAATGTGACGGTGTGTAGCTACTCTGTGCCAGTAAAACACACGGTCAGTACCCCCTACCAGGCCGAGGTGCTGAATGGGTGCACATGGTCACTTCCCCCTACCAGGCCGAGGTGCTGTGGGGGTGCATTGCCCATCTTGTGTTTATCTGTGGACAGCTGATTTGCATGTGCAGTGCATCATGGGTATGGGTGGGCTAACCCTATCCTGGTGACCACAGCAGACTGTCTGTGTGGTGACGTGCAGGCTCTCTGCAGCCAGCCAGGGGCTTGCTAGCAGCTATAGAGCTGTAGCCCAATGGTTACTTTGCTGCCTGTTGAAGCCAGAGGTCATGGGTTCAAACCCACAATGGGATTATTTGATAGGGTTGTCTGACACATTATCTTTTTTTAATATACATATTTTGATGCCAGCAAAAACACCCTCAGCGTACTGTACCCATAAGGTGCCTCTGAGGGTGCTTTATAGGTGCCCTATAGGGCACCTTATGGTTCCCATCCATATAAGGTGCACTATACATTATCCTGTGGTGCAACTTATAGGGTGCCCTATAGGGGACACATTTAGGGTGCTGTGGCGGACAGTGCACTTTATAATGTGCCCTATGGAGTGCCTTATAGGGTGCCTTATACGGCACCTTCATTTATGGCACGTGAGGGCGTGTTTGCTGGCAGCAATTAATAAAATTAAAAAAAAGTGCTGCAGGAAAAAATATGTACAATGCAAAGCTGATGCCACAGCCAGCATTACATATTAGGCACACTGGGGAGCAAACTCATGATCCCTGTATCAGCAGTCAGTGCCTTAACCATTGTGCTCCACTGCTGCTCCTCCTTGCCTGTCAGCACACCTACTTATGCTTTTCATTCCTTAAACTGCACAGTGCTGCCATAAAAAAACAGTACTCTGACCTTGCGGTACCTCATACGGCACCCTGTAAAGCACCCTATAAGCAACATTCTAGGGTGCCTTGGCTGACAGTGCACTTTAAAATGTGCCTTGTAGGGCACCTGATGTTAACACGCTTTGAGAGTGCGTTTGCTAGTAGTGATAATTAAAATAAACATAAAATGACTCCAAAAGCAATCTTCCCCATAATATGTAATGCCTCAGCCAGCCTTGTTCATTGGGCACTGTAGGGTATTGAACCCTTAGATCCTTGCACCATTGGTCAGTGTCTTACTCATTGTGCTGTGGTTCTGTTCCTATGCTTGCACATTAGCGCGCCGTCTTATGCCGCCCAATATTAAAAAGCCTCCTAAATCAATAGCGCGCCGCCTTATGCAGCACAATATTAGACTAGCTCCTAAAGTAACACCTCAATCAGCTATCTACATTGAGCACTGTGGGGGATTGAACTCCTGATCCCTGCACCATTGGTCAGTGTCTTAACCATTGTGCTGTGGCTCTGCTCGTCTGTGTGCCCATCAGCGCGCCACTTATGCTGCCCAGTATTAAAATGCTTCCGAAAACATTAGCGCACTGCCTTATGCCGCCCATTATTTAAATGCCTCATAAATTAATGCCTCAGCCAGCCATTTTTATTGGGCACTGTTGGGGATTGAACACCTGATCTCTGCACCATTGGTAAGCACCTTGATCATTGTGCTGTGGCTCTGCTCTTCTGTGTGAACATCAGCGCACCTCTTATGCCTCCCGTGCAGCTATCTCATGCGCTAATGTGCGGGGTGCACATGGGTGCCGCGCACCTTAGCGCATATGTAAATTCCGGATTTTCTTTTTCAGCCAGACACGCCCACTCCTTATATGGCACCCGCACACTACCGCGGTCCGCACATTAGCGGGGTTTTAGTAAACATGCCCCTTAGTGTCAATGTGATGTGATGATTACGGTTTGCAATATAGCAGTGAATTCTGAGGATTAAATGAAAATAGCAGAAGTCATTATACTGAATTTTTCATTACATTTATTAACTCGTTATAATGAATTATTATATATAGCCCTTAAAAACTGAACGCACTCAGAAATTGGAAACACCAGTTAAAAAAACTGAATAAATAAAGGGCCCGATATTCTAAGGCATTTACATGGTATACAGACCTATAAATCGTGTTGTAAATGGCCGCCCTAGAGGGATATTTATCCCCAATTATCTCTGCTACACCCCCCGATGCTAACCATTTAGCATTTGAGCATGTCATGGGTGTTCTGGGTTGGCATAAGTCTCTAACCGGGCAGCAGCAATTATCGCACCGCTACCCAATTAGCAGCCTCAGTAAAAGATAGGTGCAGCAAAAACTGTCCTATCTTTAAATGTGGGAGCTAAACTGGGCAGCGACTCAATATTGCCACTGCCCAGTTACCTTCTGTGGACTTGTGGACTGTATGGACGATCCTGGATATTCATAGTAAACATAGCAAATGACGGCAGATAAAGACCAGCATGGTCCATCTAGTCTGCCCAGCACGATGGCAAGCGTAGGTGCACCTGCCGCTCCATGCAGGCCACCCTTCCCCACATCCCTGTTTAGAGGTGAACCAACCATTCCATGCAGGACACCCCTATTTGTTGAGAAATTAGATGGTTCAGTTTACTTTGATTTTATCCTGTTGCTGTAAAGGGATCCACTGTGTCTCTCCCATGCCATTTTGAATTCTGTCACCGTGTTTGCCCCCACCACTTCCATCAGGAGGGACTTCCAAGCATCCACCACCCTTTCTGTGAAAAAAGTATTTCCTGACACTGCCTTTCAAATTACCACCTTGCAGCTTCCTGTTATGCCCTCTAGTTTTACAGCTTCCCTGTCTTTGGAAGAGGTTTGTTTGTTCATTATTTCCCTTTAAGTATTTAAAGGTCTGAATCATATCTCCCTTGTCCCTCCTCTCCTCCAAAGTATACATGTTAAGGTCTTTTAATTTTTTTTATACCGTGCTCTTTAGAATCAGTGCGGTTTACATGTATACTAACAGGTACCTTTTATTCCCTTGTCCCCAAAGGGCTCACAATCTAAGTGTACCTGAGGCAATAGAGGGTTGAGTGGCTTGCCAAAGGCCATAAGGAGTGGCCATGGGACTAGAGACCCCAGTCCTTCTGGCCTGAAGTTGCTTGTCCACATGCGGGAATTGAACCCCCAGCCTTCCAGCCTGAAGTAACCTGTCCCAACCACTGAGTCACTCCTCCCTAGTTCTTCAAGTCTCTTCTCAGAAGGCTTCTGACGCAGGTTCCAAATCATTTTGGTCACCTTCCTCTGAACAGTTCCTAGTCTTTTTGCATCCTTTGCAAAAGATACGGTCTCCAAAACTGAACACAGTACTCCAAGTGAGGCCTCACCAGTGACTTGTACAGTGGCATAAGCACCTCTTCCTTTCTGCTGGTGATTCCTCTTTATATGCAGCCCAACATCCTCCTGGCTTTTGCCACTGCCTTGTCGCACTGTTTGCCACCTTGAGATCTTCAGAAATAATCACACCAAGGTCTTTCTCCTGATCCGTGCACACCAACCTCTCGCCCCCTATCGTGTACATTTCCATTGGATTTCTGCTACCCAAGTGCATGACTCTGCACTTCTTTGCATTAAATCTTAATCGCCAAGCATTAGACCATTTTTCCAGCTTTTGTAGATCTTTCTTCATGTTAACCACTCCATCGGGGGAGTCCACTCTGTTGCAAATTTTCGTGTCATCTGCAAAAAGACAGACTTTTCCATTCAGTCCTTCAGAAATATCACTCACAAATACATTGAACAGTGCCAGGCCCAGGACCAACCCCTGGGGCACCCTGCTAATCACCTTCCCTTCATCCGAGTAAGCTCCATTTACCATCATCCTCTGTCATCTGTCAGTCAACCAATTTATGATCCAATTTACCATCTTAGTATCCATTCCCAAGCTACTGTGTTTATTGATAAGCCTCCTATGAGGAACAGTATCAAAGATTTTGCTGAAATCTAGGTAGATGACATCCATCGCATGCCCCTGTTCTAGCTCCCTGGTCACCCGGTCAAAGAACTCAGTCAGATTTGTTTGGCAAGATCGTCCTTCGGTAAAACCATGTTGCCTCAGGTCTTGCAACCTGTTGGTTTTGAGAAAGTTCACTATTCGCTCTTTCAGGAGCGCCTCCATTACTTTTCCCGCCACCAAGGTAAGGCTCATGGGCCTGTAGTTTGGCACTTCTTCCCTGTCACCACTTTTGTGTAGAGGTATGACATCAGCCATTCTCCAGTCCTGAGAAACCTCTCCTGTTTCCAAGGATCTGTTGAAAACATCCTTTAATGGCCCCGCAAGAACCTCTCTGAGCTCTTTCAGTATCCTGGGATGTATCCTATCCGGTCCCATGGCCTTGTCCACTTTCAGTTTCGCAAGTTGTTCTAACACATCATCTTCTGTGAATAGTGTGGTATCTACTTCATTCCCATTTTTATATTTGGGAGTCACAGATGGTCCTTCTCCAGGACTTTCTTTAGTAAAAACAGAGCAGAAGTATTCATTAAGCAATTTCGCTTTTTCCATGTCACTTTCCACGAGTTTGCATCACTTCTGAGTCCTGCAATTCCACCTCTGATCTTCTTCCTTTCCCGAATATATCTGAAGAAGGTTTTGCCGCCACACTTAACATCTTTAGCCATTTTTTCCTCTGCCTTTGATTTTGCTATCCTTATTTCTCTGTCTCTTTGAGTTTGATCCTGTATTCATTTCTGTGTTCCTCAGTTTGCGAGATTTTGAATTCAGCATCAAATATCTGGGGTTAAAGGGCAGCGACGATGGTTATGCGCCATAGCAGCGCATAAGCCATCCCAGAAGAATATTGGGCCCAAAGTGTTCAAAATACTATTGCAGATGCTATAACAAAACACAAATTGATAACAATCATAGATGGTCCTTGTTTTTCTTCAGAAATGTCCTTTTGCACTTTTGATATTTCCTAATATATTACCAATCAGTTTTCTGGTAAACTTTCAGATCATAAATTCTTTCCTTAAAATTCTGTTCTTTCTGTTACAAGTTATACACAAGAATAGTATTCAGATATGAATATTCTTTACATTAACTCCAAATTTTTCTCAATTATCTTGTTTCAAATTTTTCCTGCTAAGGCATCTTTTTATTTTCCTTTTGCAAGTAACTTGAATTCTCCAGTCTTTAGCAGGTAAGTTCCTTTAAACTCAGAGTTCTTTTTGTTTATTTCTGTTTATTTGAGCTCAAATATTTTTCCAAAAATGTGTGTAGGGTGCACCAGATATCTCTTCCCAGCACTCTCTTGCAAATGTTCCTATCCAGATTTTCAAAAGTCCGGCACTCCAGGTCCTTCTCCTCAAGCTGTGTCCTGTAGATCACTTCAGATCCAGCATAGTTCTCCTACTGCTTAACTTTAAAACTCATAAAAGCAAAACTGACTAATTGTTGATGCTGCTCTCTTAGGGGGATGTTTACTAAACTGTGGTAAGGGTACATAACGCGCGTTATGTGACGTTAACAATCGTTAACTTATGTTAACGTGCGTTATGATGCGTTAACGATTGTTAATGTCTCATAACGCGCGTTAACGTAAGTTAACGATCGTAAAGTTCCGCGGCGCGGTAAAACACTGCAGAAGGTGGAGAGAGGGCGGAGAGAAAGGGTCAATGGGCGGAGTGTGGGTGGGGAGAGGCTCCCTTTCAACTAACACGCTGATCTGAAGAGCTGAATCCTAACGCGAATGAAAACCTGCCGTTAAATCAGAGCTACTCAATTCCAGTCCTGGAGGTCTGCTTCTCACCACCACCAAAATACTGTCTATTAGACAACTTTTTGGTGGTGTTAAGAATCTAGGAGGAATGTGACACATTCTATCTACCCTTTTGATGTCTAGAACATCTGTACCTTGCCCACTCACAATCTTAAATGACAGAGGTGTAAGGCAGGAGTCTCCAAATCCAGCCCTGGAGGGCTACAAACCAGTCAGGTTGGCAGGCTATCTCTAATGCATATATATCTCATGCATATCATTAGGGATATCCCGAAAACCTGCAGGGTTGCAGACCTCCAGGACCGGAATTGAGTAGCTCTGCGTTAAATACACATTGCAGGAGAGAGAAACCATTTAGGTGTCAGCAATGTACAGCATAGCCAGGGAAACCTAAAAAAAGTGATAAGGGGGGGCGGAGCCTGATGTCCAGCGGGTTAGACGCTTTGCGCTGAAGCTCCCGAGGGGCCTACTCAGAATCCTGACTTAATACCTACATTAACTTAATATTTTGCTCCGAACTTACCGGGGTGCCTCGGGGGGGATGGCGGCCCATAAACCAGCGCGCTTAGACTCGGATCTCCCTCTTCTTCACACGGAAAACGTTCCAAGACAGAGCTGCCTTCCCCACAAAAGATGGTGCCATTTCGGGATAACCCCGAAATGCAACAGGAGATCTTGGAGGAAATACGTGGTGTGAAGGAACTGGTGCAGTCCAACGGAGAAGCGCTCCGAGCCATGCGAGAAGATTTTGGTGTGCTTCAGGATCGACTTGAAGGTCTTTCATTACGGCAGGACAATATGGCGGGGGTCCTCGACTCGCACGTGGTGCGCTTGGTGAAACTGGATGAGGCTGAGCGTCAGATACAGAATCTACAAAAAGAGTTAGAGGATAGCAATAATCGAGCCCGTCGCAACAATGTAAGGCTCATTGGTTGTACCGGAGGGCGCGGAAGCAGGAGATATGAGAGAATTCCTGGTCAAAACTCTTCCCTCCTTGCTGAAGATTACTTTTCACAGAGATCTGGAAATTGGACCGAGCACATCGTGTTCCTACCAGCATGGCGCTCAATCGGACGACCCCCCGGCCCATCATTTTTCGTCTACTGAGATATCAGCAAGTTGAGCAAATTCTAAATGCTGCCCGGGCGAATCGTCATTTGGAGTTTGAAAATCATAAAGTCTCCTTCTTCCCTGACTTGGCTAAGCCCACAGTTGACCGTCGGAAGAGACTCCTTGCTTTTCGACCTAGACTTCAACAGTTACAGGCTCGCTTCGGCATCTTATATCCAGCGAAGCTCAGAGTGACTCTCCATAACCAAACTCGTACCTTCGAAGATCCTGATCTGCTAGCAACATTTCTAGCTTTCAAAGAAGCAGACCAGATGCGCTAATCCAACAGCTTGGATGGAATCCGCTGGAACTGTCCGCCATTTTGAATGGCCCGATGCGGTGATCGCTGCCTGAAACGGAGACTGCCTGGACTTTTCTTTCTTTTTATATATACCTTATTGGTCTCCTTTCTTTCCACGATGAGCTCCTTGGTTAGTTTCGGAGCCCGTTATAGCTCTGTCGGATTTATGTTTCAATTCAGGCCTTCTCTGGGGTTTCTCCCCGCAGACATCAGGCCGCCAGTAATTTCTGGGGTTTTGCTTCTTCTCTAAGGCACTTCGGTGCTTATTTTGTTATATGGGGCGCTTCATGGTTTTCCTTAGTTTAATTCCTATCATGTTGTTTCTGCAGTCATTTACAGGTACTATGAGCGACATTGTGTAACTCTGTGCGCTATTATGTTTCTTTCTCAGATTGTTTAACTATTTTGCATGGCTTTATGTAAGTTATCATTACTGACTGTAAAAGGCATCAATAGTCCATTCCAAAGAAGGACAATCCTTAGCTCTCTTAATCATGATTATTCTGAGTTAGTGTTTCTTCAGGAGGCCCATTTACTGGGCATAGCTATTTCCTATCTCCTCATTACGAAATACTGGAAATTGGCTCTCATCTGAGCCTCAATGATTGGTGGAATCATGTCCATTTTTACTGTAATTATGAGCAACTACCTTGTATGTCAATCTCTTCCACTCAAGCCCTTCACTACTTGTTTAAAAGGAAGGTGTTCCATGATTATGTTCTAACTGCTAAATGCTCTCATTTGACTGTTTAATTTTGTATACATTTCTGCCACAGGATCAGCCTGTATCATCAATACCATTTCTGCTTGTTTGCTGTACAATAACTGTTGTGTGTAAGCGCTTATGTGATGATTCTTATTAGCTTAGAGAAGAAGCATAGGGGTGGGGGGTAATTGGGGTTGTTTTCCTTATTGTATGTGTGTATTTGTATCTTTTGGTGTGTTGTTACTTTTGTTTGTTGTAAAATGAAAATAAACGTTTAAAAAAAAAAAAAAAAAAAGTGATAAGTGTGATACATGTGCACAGGACACATAAATATTGAAAATGACCTCAACAAACTGGAAAAAACCACAACCAAGCTGGCCAAGAGTAATAGTAATGGGAAACATCAACCCCCCCCCCCCGACAAAGCTCCATAGAAATGATATAAATCGTGGAAGGGTCTATGTGCCGTCCCCATACAAGGTGAATGAGCCACAGTGAAATTGCGCTGTGCAGGGTTTTCCTATCCATCGGAGAGGTGTCCTATGTTGTGCACAAGTGCAGCAACAGCAGGGCGGACATGTCGGAATGGCAACTGGACAGATGCCGGAAAAGGGGATACAGAGGGCCGCAGGCGGCACATGCTATGGTGCAGCTGGGCCACAGTGCGGATTAGGGTGATGCCTAGCTGGCCCATACGAATGCTGAAACAGCAGAGTAGCCAGACAGCAACTTTTGAAGGCCCAACATGGGCATGACTGTGCTTCCCACAGTGTCACAGGGGATAGTACCCAGCAGCTACCCCCAAGGGCACGGAACAATGGCAGGCGGTGCTGGGGGTAGCGTGGACACCTATGCAGGCACCCCTACCCCAGAACCTGCACCATAGGCAGCCGCCTACCCGCACTCTGGATGGCCTGAGACTGCGCTCCACCAGCACCACCAGCAGAAGGGACTGTCAGCATGGTGGCAGAGGGTCACTGGTGGTGGAGGGGGCAGTGGCAGCTGCCCAGAGCAGACCGTGGCCTAGCCCTGTGTAGGTGGGTGCCACGCATTGCAAAAGACAAGCCCTGTCTGACGAACAGTCATGATATCACCAGGGAACGTGCTGACTCTGTGATAACATGGTGGTGCAGTGCACAAAACCAGTGTATTCAGAAGCAGAAGGTCACAGGTTCAAGTCCCAGCTGTGGTCCCTGCCAACCCAGTCCCCTTAATTTACCCACTACTACAACGTGCTAATACAGACAGAACCTTTATTGCAGATGACATAAACATGCCCAAAACACCTACAGAGCACAGACACCATAAACATGCGCATTACCTAGAGCTGGGTCTTCCAAATGCAGTCCTGGAGGGCCAAACACCATTCAGGTTCCATGCTGCCTCCAATAAAGATGTCTGTGCTGCATGTCTATGCGCCGCCCCCATGGTATGCAGATGTATCGCATGCATATTCATGGGGGACAGCATGAAAACCTGAACAGTGTTTGGCACACCAGGACTGGAGTCGGGAACCAGCAGCCAACAGGGGCAGACACACCCACACCCACAGGCCCCATTGTCAAAAGCCGCCTGGAGAGGCAGGACTTTGGGCCCTGCGTGCATCTCCCAATAATAGCACTGCATACCTTAGCAATGCCACCCTAAACCTGGGAATACGGTACACATCTATCAAAAGGTTGCTATGATTACTGACAGATAGCAATTCCTAAGTTAAGCACAATTTGCTGATGGAGCTGCACCATAGCAACCTTTCTGATGTCTGTGGAGTGTGCTTCAGGTCTGGTGTATGACAGTGTTTACCACCCTGGGGAGTGGCCCCCAACAGTATTGCTTACCATAGCCATGCCTGCACTCTGCCCAGGACTGGTGTGGTGGCCAGGGCTGCCAAACACCTCTATAGGTGCACCATGCTGGCATAGGTGTGGGGAGTGTGTGTCTGTCTATCCAGTGTGTGGTGGCTGCAAACACCCTCCACAGCCCACACTGCTTGCACTGTTGCCAGTATTGGCCTGCCAATGTGCATAATGAGGAGCAAGGTACCGTGGGAATAGCCAGGATAGGATGGCCTGGCCTGGATCCAACTGTACATAGCATAGGGCAATGGCTTGGACATTGTAGTGGCCAGCCACCACCTGCACGGACAGGGTGGCCACAGCATGTCCTGCTGGGAGGTCACTCTCACCCTGACTGAGCAGTGACCACGGCATGGTTAGGTTCCCCCATAGTGCTATACAGTATTTTTTGGATGTGATATTTATGGGTTCTGTTTTGGGCCCCACTCACTAACTTATCTGCTTGGTGTGTATACTGACATCTCAGTTCTGGGTACATGCATCTTCTCCAGGTACATGCACTATGGACTAGCTAACAGACAGCCTGCAGCTAGTATGTGTCTGGCTGGAACACCTTGCAGGGTGCAGCAGCTGGAGGCTGGCTGCTGGAGAATGGGTGGTGGGTGGTGGGGGAGCAGCTGGCCATTTCCAGGCCTACTGTCTGTCTGCTATTGCATTATGGTTGGGTACAGATCTACATTGCCTGTCCTGTAGGGTGCCTGTTCCCCAGCAGGACTGGGGTGGATGGTCCCCTCTACTGCTTCCCTTGCAGGGAGGTGGAATGTGGATCTATTGGTGGGTGATCCTGTTTCCCACCCTGAGCCCCAGAGGGTGTGTTGTGTGGTGGTACATAATCCGCCTATGGGTCCACAACCCCTCCTCTTCACCCACATCATGTAACCATGGCACCAACACAGAATATGCACTATTCTGGGTGCATCATAGCCCATAAGGGATAGACATGACTGAGAAATACAGAGGGACACAGATGTATCCTAGGTGTGTCTGCAGGAACTACATATCACACACTGATGGGAACCTGCATGAAGGCGTATTTCAGCCATGAAAGGTGCTGTGGACTTGGTGCTGGGTGCCCCACCTCACCCGCAGGGGGAGCACAGTACCCGCACAATGTGACGGCCTGTGGCTACTCTGTGCCAGTACCACACACGGTCAGTTCCCCCTACCAGGCCGAGATGCTGTAGGGGTGCATACCCCATCCTGTGCCCATCTGTGGACTGCTGATTTGCATGTGCAATGCATCATGGGTACGGGTGGGTTAACCGTATCCTGGTAGCCACAGCAGACGGTTTGTGTGGTGGCGTACAGTCTTTCTGCAGCCTGCCAGGGTTTTGTTAGCAGCTATAGAGCTGTAGACCACTGGTTACGTCACTGCTTGTGTGACCTGAGGTCCTGAGTTCATACCCATGGTGGGGTTATTCGATAGGGCTGTCTGAGGCATTGTCTATTTTTGATGTACATTAGTACTGCCAGCAAAAACACCCTCAGAGTACTGTAACCTTAAGGTGCCTCATATGGCGCCCCATAAGGCACCTTTTAGGGCGCCTTATAAGGCGCCCTATCAAGCGCCTTATAAGGTGCCTTATAAGGTGTCCTATAGGGGACATTATAGGGTGCCTTGATGGACAGTGCACTTTATAATGTGCCCTATGGAGTGCGTTATGGGGTGCCTTATGCGGCACCTTAGGTTACGCCACCATGAGGGTGCGTTTGCTGGCAGCACTAATTAAAATAACAGTAACATGCCTCAACAATCACTACTTAAATGTAAAGGGTGATGCCTCAGCCAGCCTTATGCATACTGGGGAATTGAACCCAGGACCCCTGTATTATCAGTCAGTGTAGTAACCATTGTGCTACAGCTCT
Organism: Ichthyophis bannanicus; assembly: GCA_033557465.1. Lineage (NCBI taxonomy): Eukaryota > Metazoa > Chordata > Amphibia > Gymnophiona > Ichthyophiidae > Ichthyophis > Ichthyophis bannanicus. The sequence goes on along the minus strand of CM066033.1, from coordinate 1,180,138,589 downwards.
GTTTCTGTGTCTTATGTCTGTGCGCCTTCTTAAGCTTAATGCGCAGTAACATGCCATGTAACGCTCGTTAATTTGGGGCGTCTTGTAACGCACGTTTTCGGTAACAATGTACCGCCCATGTCCTTATTTGGGATTTATGCCTCTACCGCGGATCCTAATGCGAATCACACTAACGCAGTTTAGTAAACATACCCCTTAGTCTCTCAGCTTTTAAAGTTCAGACTGAGAAGTCACTTCTAGTGAACTGCCCTGAAGTATTTTAAAAGAAAAGATAATTAACTATCCCTTACTAATACCCCTTCCTTTCAAGCATAGTTGCACATCACAACTTTCATACCCTGGCCAGAACCACACAGAACCCATACAAACACCAAACAAAATCTCACACACATAGCTAAACTTAGAGCTTTTTAGGTTTAAAAATCCGCAGCTCTTTCAAAGGCTGTGAAGCAGAGCTCTTCTTTTAACAACTTGAAGCCAACTTCTCTTTGCATTCACATGTGTTCTCAAATTGACTGTCAGAATTCTTTAATGCAGCCAGTGAAGCACACAGAACAGCCTCGCTGACACTGACCACACAACTTTCCTTTTAAAGTCAGCTACACCTTTAATTCAGTGCTGATCAATCACAGGGATATGTTTACTAAACCATGGTAAAGTCACCTGCATTAAGGGTAGTGTTAATGTGCCTGAAGCCATATAAGGTGGTAGGCGGGTAGGAGGCATGCCAGCATTAGGGTGCCTTGGGCCATTTAATGTGAGCTAACAGGACCAAGTTGCAGTAAGGTGACAAGACGTCCTAAGGCGAGACAAGGTGCCCTAAGATGGAAAAACATGCACCTTAAGGCAGAAAAATGGCTGTAACCCAATTGCTGGATAGAGCACTAAGGAATGTCAATGTAAAGGTGAAGGAAGGAAGGACAGGTGGGAGTTGATGAACCTGTCATGTCGGTGGGCACCGTATATGGCAGCCATTAAAGTAGACGAACATGTGGGAGGTAGCTGTATCGATGCACAGGGCAGTGCCAATGTAAAGTGCTGCAATGACAGTGTGTGGGCATAGGATGGGGAAGATGTGTCCCCAGCAGAGGAAGAAGTGTCAGGATGTGTGCAGGAACAGGAGGACAGAGTATTAGTTGTTACTTGCAGATCAGGCACAGGAGAGGCGAGCACGAAGAGCCATAATGCGGAAAAGAGTACCAGTGTAGGTCATGGAGTAGCAGCCTGCACAAGAAGACAGGACTGTATACAGTCGACAGAGGCAGATAGATGGGCTGAAGGATGGATGGTGGCTGAGGAGAGGGTGGTATGGGCTGGCAGCAGGATCTGCAGAGACCTGACTGTTGCAGGCATGAAAATGATCTGAGTGGCACACAAGCAAAAGGAGCAGGTAGGAATCAAATTCCTGTCCCCTGATTATGAAGACACTGAACCAACCAGTAGGCTACACCTCCATACCACTCTGCATAGCAATGACTGGATACAAAGAGTCTGCAGGTCACTGCGTAAAACGTCTGCTGTGTGGGCCGGCATAGGGTAGCCCCCACCAATACCCATGATGCAGTGCACATGTCGAACAGCAGTCTACAGCTGATCCCCAAATGGAGAATGCACATATCCATCACCTCAGTTCAGTAAAATTCACTGACAATATGTGATACAAACACAAAGCAGCTACAGTTTCTGCGGTCACCCTGATGGTGATGATGGGTGCCCAGCACCAGGTCCCCAGTACCTGCATTGCTAGAAATAGTCTCTGCTATCTATGTTGCAGATCCCAATCACCGTTAATTCTTAGTAGGTATTGTCTACAGTGTTGTATGCTAGTTACCTTGTGTTCTGCAGCATGTACTAGTCACATATGGCCCTGTGCGCTGTCTGAAAGGGACTGATTTGGAACACTGCATGTCAATATCCAGCTCAGCCACGCAACTGGCATACCCGCCTCGGGCCCCCTCTCCCCTCACCCATGACCCTCCCCCTTCCCCTTCCTCCCCCCTCCCCCCCCTTCCCCTCCAGTGAATCACCACGTTACGACATGCAGTTTCTTTCACCAACTATTTCGATTTATTGACAACAATGGTTATTAACAGTACAGAAACTGTTGGCCACAGCATGCACGTCACAATCAACACATCACATTCTACAAATTCCTTATATCACCTCTTTCTTTTGCTCCCCTCGAGAGACACAGCCAATATCCTACAGACTTTGTACATAGCAGGAGGGAACTCTTTTTGCCGTGAAAGCTTCTCTCAGTCCCCTTAGTCTTTTCGTATCCTTCAGTCGAAAGGCTGTTACGCCTGCCGTTCGAGCAGGCTTGGCAACCTTTCTTCCTTACCCCCCCCCTTTGCCCGCCGTCAAAGCAAGGCAGGGGGGCTCTCTGTGCGGTGTTCTTGTCACCATCTCCCTCTCTCCGGGGGTAGGGCCGTGTATCTCTCCAATACCTCTCCCCCTTTACTTAAGGCCTAGGCTGTGTTCTCTCTCACCAGGTGCGTTTTTCCAGCCCCCTTGCATGCTGCGACGCTTGGCCCCCCCCCCGCTTGCTAATTGGGTGGGTTGGGCGGGTGTCCGGCTTCCTCCCGGAAAGGGGGGCGAGCGGCAAAGAGGTCGCGCCCGCGCATGGCGCGCTCTTTTGAATGCGGCTCGTTGCCTGCCCCCCCCTTTGCCGTCCCCCCGCCCCTCCCCCCAGCCCTTGGCTCGCCACCGCGTGCCTGTGCCCGGCCGCGTTGATTCGCAGCCGGGTCTCAGCCACGCAACTGGCATACCCGCCTCGGGCCCCCTCTCCCCTCACCCATGACCCTCCCCCTTCCCCTTCCTCCCCCCTCCCCCCCCTTCCCTCCAGTGAATCACCACGTTACGACATGCAGTTTCTTTCACCAACCTATTTCGATTTATTGACAACAATGGTTATTAACAGTACAGAAAACTGTTGGCCACAGCATGCACGTCACAATCAACACATCACATTCTACAAATTCCTTATATCACCTCTTTCTTTTGCTCCCCTCGAGAGACACAGCCAATATCCTACAGACTTTGTACATAGCAGGAGGGAACTCTTTTTGCCGTGAAAGCTTCTCTCAGTCCCTTAGTCTTTTCGTATCCTTCAGTCGAAAGGCTGTTACGCCTGCCGTTCGAGCAGGCTTGGCAACCTTTCTTCCTTACCCCCCCCCCTTTGCCCGCCGTCAAAGCAAGGCAGGGGGGCTCTCTGTGCGGTGTTCTTGTCACCATCTCCCTCTCTCCGGGGGTAGGGCCGTGTATCTCTCCAATACCTCTCCCCCTTTACTTAAGGCCTAGGCTGTGTTCTCTCTCACCGGGTGCGTTTTTTCCAGCCAACCCCGCCAACAGCGACTCCTCGCTTGTTGACGGGGCCCCACCAATCAACGCGCTGCTGTGGCCAACCCTTGCTTCTTCTATAGTTGTTCCACTGCATCTTGTATGCCGCCGAGAAAAATGTCCATTCCGATGTCTGACAAGTGCACTCCATCTGCGCGGTACAATCCCGGGCATCTCCCCTCTATGAGGTCGTGCGCAATGCTGGCATCCTCCTATGGCCCCCATGAAGCGGGCCATCCATCTGTTCACTTTCTGTCTGGTCCTCTCCATTGCCCTATGCGAGTTCTCGCCTCTCCACACTCGCCGCGGTATGATGTGTGACCTTGCCAATAGCGTCCCGGGAACGTTAGGCGGTCGCCTTGCCTCCTCTTGGTGAGCTCGACGCTGCGCGTGGATGCTAGGTCGTTACCCCCCAAGTGGACCCCAATCCTTGCTGGGTTCCTGGTAGATCTCCTCCTTCAGAGCAAAGACGGCATTAGCTGGTCCCACACCATACCCCTGTGTCCCAGCCACACTACGGCAACCTCTGCACTTGGAAACCCCAGATTCAACCCCTGCGGTCTAGACCGTGTCCTCTTTTGTGCCCAGTGAACAAATGAATGGCCCACCTATCTACACTTCCCGCGGCCACAGGTGGTTGCTTATTCCTGCATGGAGCACAATCACAATATATGATTACCGCAGCACTTAACCAACAAATGATCATTCGCTTTGTATGTACACCAAATGTTTCACATTCTCCTTATCCCCACCTTTCGTTTCCGCACTGGACATATATACAATTGGTATCTATCCGAGCGCCATCGGCCTATCGTCATTATCTGTTCTCGGGACATCCCGATGCTGGTTTCCGTTGAAGCAGCTCCAATGCGAAAGGAGTGCGAGCCGTATAAGCTTGCATCCCATCCTGTTTGTTCAATTACTAGCTTGAGTACTCTGATGAATTGGAAACGTGTTAAGGGGGGCACCATTCGCCTGTACGAATCATCGTTCGTCATTATCTGTTCTTGGGACATCCCGATGCTGGCTGCCGTCGAAGCAGCTCCAATGCGAAAGGAGTGCGAGCCGTATAAGCTTGCATCCCATCCTGTTTGTTAAATTATTAGCTTGAGTACTCTGATAAATTGGAAACGTGTTAAGGGGGGCACCATTCGCCTGTACGAACCAGCGTTTTTTTTTTTTTTTTTTTGAGTGCGCCCGTACCTGTTGGTAGGCTAAAGCATTTCTTAGTGGGCATGATGGGTCATGGTGCATTGCCGACAGCACCACCTGCGTCCCTTTTCGCTCAGCGGCGGTCTTGGAGCTGCGCCACTGCAGCACTCTTGCTCTAGTGTGTATGCACACGTCGCGCATTTCCTTACCTCCGCGGGCCCGTCCTTTGCTCCGATGCTGAGGATGCTACTAGCTCCCCTACCGAAATGCTCCGTGAAAGGCCCGGGAGAATGTGCATCGGAACAGGCGCGCCTCGTATTCATCGTAACATACTTTGCTAGTTGTTACCATGAGTTGTTGGAGCATATAATGAGTGATCGGGCGGCGCTTGTCTACTTTTCGGGGTTGGCCCAAGGACCAGCCTCGCATCACCTTCTTTATGATGAACTCGGCCTTGGGGCTCTTTTTTTTTTTTTTTTTATGGCCTTTGCAAAAAGGATACAGCCGCTAGACGGGCTTGTATTGCCGCTTTAATGAAGCCATTGCTTTTACAATGCATAATCCATTTCAGAATCGTTGCTACTTTTAAGCTGGCATCCTGTAATATGCCATTCACTCTGCAAAATGTTCGGTAGTGTTCCCATGCCGCTAGGTATCTGCGCCGGGTATTTTCGCTAAGGCGCCTAATAGGAGCTCCCATAGCCATGCTATTGTTCTCGCCCTCAATGTGCTCAGCTCTAATGGCTATGCCATGGGCAAGGCACAGCAATACAATTCTCTGCCTGCCACTTCATGGGCCAAGTCTTGGAGCACCATGCCCCTTTATAGTATATGCCGAAACCAATCTCCTCCGAGGCATCGGTGAAGAATTCGAGTCCGGCATTCGCTACGGGGAGCGCTTGCCAAAATGCAAGGCCGTTGAAGGTGTGAAGGAATTGCAGCCGGATCTGTAGGTCTTTGCGTATTTCCTTAGTGACCCTGATGCGCTGGTATCTCTTGGCGATACCTTTTGTTGCCCATGTCATGCGACGGCAGAACACTCTCCCCCTGGGTATCACCCTGCATGCAAAGCATAGCCGGCCCAGCATTGACTGAAATTGTTGGAGTGTCGCTTTCGTCGGCTGTGCAGATCTTGCATATCGTTTCTCATTTTCAGCACTTTTTTTCCGCTGGCAGGCACGACCTGTGTGCCGGCACATCTAATTGTATACCCAGGACGTGATGATCCCTTTCGGGCCATCAGTCTTTTCTTTTGCTAACGGGATCCCACATGCTCGCGCCGTCTGCTCCAAGGTGATATCCCTGGATATCCAATATCCTTTGCAGTCATCACGATCTTTTCCAACGAATAGGAAATCGTTTAGGTAATGCCATATTGGGGCCTGCTAGGTCTTCACTACCCAGTGTAAGAACGAACTAAATTGTTCGAAATAGGCGCATGATATTGCGCATCCCATGGGCCAACATTTGTCATAGTAGAACTCACCATTGAACGTGAATCCCAGCATTGGAAATGATTCAGGGTGCATTGGCAATAACCGGAATGCAGACTCGATGTCTGCCTTCGCTAGCTGTGCTTGCGGCCCCATGCTTCGTATGAGCCTAATTGCCTGATCCGTGGTTGACCGAACATAATGCCTGATTAATATAATCGTTGACTGACTGTCCTCCGGGTATGATAGGTTATGGATTAACCGGAATTGTCCCGGCTCCTTTTTGGGTATGACCCCCAACGGGGAGACTACCATGTCCTTGAATGGGAGTGACTGGAAAGGACCAGCTACCCTCCCCATACCCAATTCTTTAGCTATCTTGCTGCGGGCAATCTCATTGTGCTTCTGTACAGCTGGTGGGTTACTAAGTAAGCTCGTTTGTGCTTTCTTCATCAAAATTAGGGATGGGATGCGGAAACCCTGAGGAAAGCCATCCGCTATACTGATAGCTATTTCCCGCTCTTAGGGTATGCTCCAAGCCATGACCGTATAGGCTCAAGTCTGATGGTTGTTGGAGCCGACCCCTTCGGTGGAACGTTGTTGTATTGCTCTGAAAGGCTTGGCCTCCCTTGAAACCCTGCATGTGAAGGCAGGGTGTCCCTTTCCACATACTGCGCGGGAATACTTGAATTTACACGGCTGCCATGTACAACTCCCCGCGTTGAACTGACGGCATGGCCGTTTCCCCGAGAACTGATTGGCCTGCCGCCATTGTATATTCTGAAAGGGCTGTTGCCATTGTGTGCTCCACTGCGGCTGTCGCAGCCCATCCTGACACCATAGACTGTTGGGTGCCATTTCCTCCGTCCACATCTCCCGTGTGCTAGGGTGGGATCATCGGCCATAGTCCTCCTGAACTTCGCATCGTAGTTGAGCCAGGCCCATCCACCGTATAGTTTATGTGCCCTGGCGATCGTGTCCATGTACCGGGTCAGGTATGGCCCTGCTTCAGGTTCTTTTTTTTTTTTTTTTTCCATCACCACGCTCATAAAGACGTGGAGTGCTGTCACCCAATTATTAATGGATTTGGAAATTTTAGGTTTCCGCCCCCTCTCGCTTCTTTTATCCTTATCCTTTCCACTATTGGACTCATCCTCCTGGTCCCTGAGCAGGAGGGAGAATATGTCAATATACTCCCTCCTCCAAATCCTCCTCTTTATTTATTTATTTATATATATATATATATTTTTTTTTTTTTGGGTACCGACACGGCCAGGGCTCACCCCGCAGCGTGGGTCATGCCAATCCATCTGCTTTCTTTGGGCCGCTCCCGCTGGCGTGCATGTGCCGTCCTTGCCCCTCTGACCTTGCTCCACCCCCGCCTGTCTGAGGGGGTTGGATTTTATTTATTTATTTATTTATTTTTTTTGAGCTCTTCTTCTGCTTAACTTTTCTTTAATGCATAGCGCATCACATCTGCCCATTCTATGTCCCTCTCACTGTCCGAACTGGACTCGTCAGATGAGGACGTTGATAGCTCTGGCGCCCCCTTTTTGCACCCCGACCTACCAATTGCTGTGGCGCCTTCTTCCTAGTACTGTGACGAGGCTTCACTGCTGCTGCGGGGGCGGTTGCATCGCGGCTAGCCCTCTGCGTCCCTCTCGTGTTTAGGCCGGCCGCTGCTCGTGCTTTGATGCCGCCGCCGCCGCCTTCGGTGCCGCCTTGGCGCCTCGTGGCCTGTAAGCCTTTGGTGTCTCCCTCCTCGGCATCTCTCAACTAGGATAGAATTACTATGCAGAGGCCATGGACAGTCTAACTTACTATCATTCAGGATGCTAGCTATACTCCCGTGCTCCACACATTTCCTCTGACCCTACGTATACTTTAGGGCTGTCTATATCCTATAATATCCCACTATATAGCCATACATAACCATATCGCTATCTAAACATTCTCATATACATACATTCCCCGCATTACACAGTCTAGCTTAAATACCTTCCTCCCTTGTGCGTTCTCATATCAGCACCTAAGAAAGCGTCCTAACAGTCTGCCTTACCACCTTTGTCCATTAGATGGCAGCCTTACGCTTTCCTTCCCCAGTTCCATTGCTTTTCTGCTTCTATTTTTCCTTACTCTGCAGCCGTTTAGTTGTATAGTTTAGTTTTTTGTTTTTTGTTTGTTTTTTTTTGCATGTTAACTTGGCTACTCCTACCCCTTTTTCCCCCGGCTGTCCTCCCTGTTCCCTTCAGTGCAATACTGTTTGTTGCCCCCATCTACTTGCTCCTTGCTTGGCCACGTGTACACGTGGTGTACTTTGCTGCACTAGCTTAGCCCCACATAGCCCAGCCTTCTCCCTGCAGCGGCCCCACTCCTGCCCACGTAGCCACAGGTAACAAGGGATTGGGGTTTTCCTTTTTTATTTATTTATTTTTTTTTTTTTAATTGTGTTAGCCACCCTGCTTCATGCTTCCTGCTGCCGCTGCTATCTACCCCCCTTCCCCCTGCCCGGACTCATCTGCCGCTTCAGAAAAAACAAAACTGGGCTCTGCCACTGCCGTAGTGCTGCGAACCGCGTGCTACCTCCCTGGCAGTCTCACCTAACATCCAGGTATTTATTTCTTTATTTTGTTTTTACTTGCCGTGTGTTTTCTCCGGTGTTTTCTGCGATCGCGCCTTGCCCCGCCTCGCTCCCGGAAGTTGAGGGGTGAGCCGCAAGAGCCCTCGTTGCAGCCTCCGGGTTCCCGATCGATGTCCTGCAGATTGACCTCTCCCCTGTTGCGATACAGGGGGGGTTCTCGTTGTCCGGTGCTGGATTGATGTCCGGTTTTGGAAAAGGGGGGCCTCCGGTTCTGATCGCTGTTGTCCGGCTTCCTCCCGGAAAGGGGGGCGAGCGGCAAAGAGGTCGCGCCCGCGCATGGCGCGCTCTTTTGAATGCGGCTCGTTGCCTGCCCCCCCCCCAGCCCTTGGCTCGCCACCGCGTGCCTGTGCCCGGCCGCGTTGATTCGCAGCCGGGTCTTTGCAATGCTGTGTCTGCCAGCTAGCAGGAGGGGGGAGTTGTAACTCTAGACTTGCCTGGGGTTGTTACTAGGGCTCTGCTGGCCCTACCAGTACCACTTGCAGCAGGCCTGGAATGCCTCATGTCCCAAACACCTAGGTCTAACATTCACCCACAGCAAGCACAGTCAGACTGCACCTGCACCGTTGGTTGAACAGCCATACACATACTAACTAGAAACAGGCTACTGGTCAGTACACATTGCACGTGCACAGAGCAGCCATGGGCCCCTAGGACAAGAAGCACACCCACATCACTAGAACTAGATGTAATATAGTAATAGCTGTGCAATGATCACTGCTCGGTCAGAGTGATAGTGCCCTCCCAGCATGACACGCTGTGGCCACCCCATCCATGCATGTGGCAGTCAGGCACTACAATGTCCCAGCCATTGCCCTACCCCCAATGCAGACACATCCTGGCCAATCTGACCTGTTTCAGGGCATACCCATAATACTTTGCTCCTCATCATGCACATTTGCAGACGAACGCTAGAAACAGCTTAGGCAGTGCGAGGCTCAGTGAGGTGTAGAAAGCCACAAAACAATGGATACACACACTCATCGATACACTGTGCAAAAATGGGGATTATTGGCATTCCTGCCTGCCACTCTGGTCCCAATCTCAGCTCAGGCATTGTTAAGGTGTGCTCATTGTACAGGAGCTAGTAGAGTGCTCTGATGTTAACAGCCGCTTAGTATACTGGTGCTGTCAGCCTGACTCTCCATCCAGCTAAGGATAGTGGAGCCTGTCTGTGTGGGTGTTTGTACCCTTGTTAGCCGATTCATTGGGGGTTGCACATGTTGATGTTGTATCTGCACTGTGGGATAAAATTTATCCACAAGGGCATGAATTGCCTGATCCACAGTCAGGAACCAAACCTGTGACCCTCTGCTTATATATACACACCAACTGTGCATAGTGCACCACAGTGCTGCCACATGATTATAGCAGTCCCTGGGGATGACATGCTTCCCATCAGACAGACCTTGGCAAATGTTGCATTGTGCATGGTGCACTGGATCAGGGCATGGCTTTGGACTGCTGCAGGTGGGTGCTGCTGCCCCTCTACCAACACCCCCACACCATGCTAACATGTCCATGTGCTGTCAGTGTTGGTGATGCGCAGTCCCAGGCCAGCCAGCATGCGGTTTGGCGAGTGCCTAAGGCACAGGGTCTGGAGGAGGGAGGGCAGAGCCATACATGGATGACCACAGATCTGCCCCACAACCATCTGCCTCTCCAGGGACCCCATTAATGCCTGCCAACATTATGTCTCTTTAACCTGGGGAAGAGAAGGCTGAGAGGTATTATGTTAGAGGTCTATAAAATATGGCCTGGAGTGGATTGGATAAACGTAGATTGATTGTTTATGACATCAAAATAAAGTAGGTCTAGGGGACATGCAATGTGGCTACAGGATAAGCCATTGAGGACTACTGGGAATGAATGGTTTCTCAGTCAACACGTAATCAAATTTAGGGAATTCATTTACGGATGATGTTGTAAAGGCTGTTAGTGAAGCTAGGTTTCAGGATTGTTTGGAGAGGTCCCTGGGGAGCGGTCCATAAACCATTACTAATAAGAGGCCCAGAATATTCTCAGCTTGCCCAATACAAGTACTGTGGATCCTGTGTGTCTTTTGGGGATACTGCTAGGTACTTGTGACCTGGATTGGCCACTGTTGGACACAGAATACTGGGCATAATGGACCTTGGTCTGACACAGTCTGGCATATTTTCAAGTCCTATGTTCTTATGTGCCACCTAGGCAACTGCCTGATCCACCCTGTGCACCAGCAGCCCCTACATGCATCCTCCTTCTTTGCCCCATTTGAACCATCAACATAGTGCCCTTTCATACTTGGGCACTATGCTATTGCTGCTAATGGAGCATTACTATCACTCTCTAGGGCTCCCCTGTCTGTGCATCACATTGTAGATGTTTAAATAGGTTCTCTTGCCTCAAAATACACACTTTCCATGAGGTTTTGATATGCTTTAGGGTTCCTGCCTTTAAGGTGCCGTCGTTAAGGGAGCACTCCCCGCCAGTTGACCCCCACTCCCCGCCCATTGACCTCCACTCCTCGCCCATTGACCTCCACTATCCGCCTACTCTCCACCCACAGGGCACTTTACAATGCCGGTACCATTAGTGTGTGTTATTAGTGTGCGTTAATGGTGCGCCAGCCCTGTTAGCACGCGCTAATGGCACACTTGCTCCTTTAGCGCAGTTTAATAAACATATCCCACAATCTTTTTAGGGATTCCTAAAATTATTCTTTTCCCTCTCTCTTCAGGTTTTCATACAGCAGTACATCTGAGAACTTTTAAAAACTTCAGCTCTTAGACTTCCATATCTAGGAACCTGTAGTAACTTCAGTTTTTTTTTAAACCAAATGCTGCAGGAAATTCTCTTTGAAAGAGAGGCAAGGGTATTTCACCAGGATTTCTGAACAGACTCTCTCACTAGACACAATAATTCTCTCCCTCACTCTTTCCCAGTTCTTTCTCAGAGTAGGATTTCTTACATTTTATTAGACTTCCTTTTAAATGGCTTCAAATGTCTGAAATTTAATCATCTCAGTTTCTTTCAAAACTAAGGGGCATGTTTACTAAACATTCCTAACGTGCGGGGCCGTGCTAGTGTGCCTGTGCCATATAAGGAGTGGGCGGTTCAGGCAGAAAATAGAAAAAAAACGGTAGTAAGCAACCGACGTGTGTGCGTCGCGCTAATGTGCGGGGGTCGACATTAGCGCGTGGAAAGGCAAAGTGGCGCGCTGCTGAGTATACAAAACAACAGAGCCGTGGTACAATGGTGAAGGCACTGACCAATGGTGCAGGGGCCATGGGTTCAATCCCCCAGTGTGCGCAACAACAAAGGTCAGCTGAGGCAGTAACTGTAATGGTTAACATTGTTTTAGGAGGCAAATTAATTTGGAACGGCATAAGGCGGCGCACAGTTATTTTTGGGCGGCAGAAGGCGGCGCACAGTGCTTTTTGGGCGGCATAAGGCGGCGCACAGTTATGTTTGGGCAGCAGAAGGCGGCGCACTGGTCCCCTTGGGCGGCAGAAGGCGGCGCGCTGATAGGCACAAGGCAGCGCGCTGATGCACAAGCACAGGAACAGAGCCACAGCACAATGGTTAAAACACTGACCAATGGTGCAGGCATCAGGGGTTCAACTCCTCACAATGCCCAGTGAAAAATGCCTGCTGAGGCAGTATGTATTATGTTGTGGAGTGCTGTAGGAGGCTGTATAATTGTATTTTGTTATCACTACTAGCAAACGCACTCTCCCAGCATGTTAACATACGGCGGCCCATAAGGCACATGTTACAGTGCACTGTTCGCCAAGGCACCCTTGAATGACCCCTATAGGGCAGCATGTATGTTGCGACACAGGATAATGTATAGTGCACCCTATAGGGATGGCAACCATAAGGTGGCCTACAGGGCGCCCTATGAAGCACCCTCAGAGGCACCTAATGGGTATAGTAAGCTGAGGGTGGTCTTGCCGGCATAGACATATGTACAGTAAATAAAAATAAAGCTGTGGACAGCCCTACCAAAGGGCCCCACTGTGGGTTTGAACCCATGACCTCTGGCTGTACAGGCAGTGATGTAACCATTGCGCTACAGCTCCATAGCTGTAAGCAGGCCCCTGGCTGGCTGCAGATAGCCTACACGTCACCTCACAGACAGTCTGCTGGTGTCAACAGGATAGGGTTAGGCCACCCGTACCCATGATGCACTGCACATGCAAATTAGCTGTGCGCAGATGGACACAAGATGGGGAATGCACCCCCACAGCACCTCGGCCCTGTTGGGGGAAGTGACCGGGTGCACCACACAGCACCTTGGCCTAGTAGGGGGCACTGACCGGGTGTTTTACTGGCACAGAGTAGCCACACACCGTTACATCGTGCGGGTACTGTGCTCACCCTGAGTGTGCAATGAGGTGGCCAGGACCAGGTCAACAACACCTGCCATGGCTGATGGAGGCCAAGCGGGCGTTCCAAAGCAGTGTTAATGTGTAAGATAGCTAGTTTCTGCACAAACACCATGGATATCCCTGTCTGCCGCCATCAGGCACCACCACCACCACCACCCCCCCCCCCGGAGCGGCAAACATGGTCCCCATCAAGGGATCCACACTCTACCTCCCTGCAAAGGTGGCAGAGAGAAGGGGTCAGGCAGGCAGCTCCATACACAGCCATAACACAATAGCAGACAGACATAAGCCCAGGGTATGGTAAGCTGCACTCCACCACCAGATATTCCCCTGCAGCAAGCCAACAGCCACTGCACCCTGCAAGCCATTATAGCAAGACATTTACCAGCTACAAACAGTCTGCTGGTTAGTCCATAGTGCATGTTCCCAATGGAGATGCATGCACCCAGAACTGGGCTGTCTGCATACACAGCAAGCAGATAGATCAGTGACTGGGCCCCAAAGTGAAACCCATATCTATCACATAAGAGAACTACTATATAGCACTATGGGATGGGGGATGGGGGATGGGGGGGGCCTAGCCATGCTGTGGTCACTGCACAGTCAGGGTGAGCGTGATCCCCCAGAAGGACATGCTTTGGCCACCCTGTCTGTGTAGGTGGTGGCCGGACACTACAATATCCCAGCCACTGTCCCTGCCAGGGCCCTATGCCCAGTGCAGATGCATCCTGGCCACGCCACCCTGCCCTGGCTATACCCATGGTACCTTGCACCTCATTATGCACATTGACTGGCCAATACTGGCAACAGTGCTGGCAGTGCGGGCTGTTGAAGGGGCTTGCAGCCAACACCCACTGTATAGACAGACACACACTTCCACACCTCTGCCATCATGGTGCTACGATTGAGGGGGTAAGTAGCCTTGCCCACCAAACCGGTCCTGAGCACGGCAAGGCATGGATATGGTACGCATTACAGCTGGTGGTCACTCCCCAGGGTGGTAAGCACCGTCAGAGGCCAGGCCTGGAGCATGCCCCGCAAACACCTAACAGATTGTTTGGATGGGGTCAACTAGCAGTATGTACGTAACGTATGGATAACTGCCTGCCTGTGCTCCTAGCAAACGTCTCCGAGCTGTGTACCGTATACCTCAGGTGTAGGGTGACATTGGTAAGTTATGCAAGTGCTCGTTTTGGGTGCTGCATGCACGGTCCAATGTTCTGCCTTTCCAGGAGACATTGGCCAATGGGGCCTGTGGGTGTGGGTGTGTCTGCCCTTGATGGCTGCTGCTTTACGGCACAGATTCCCAACTCCAGTCCAGGTTTGCATCACACTGTTCGGGTTTTCCTGCTATCCCTCATGAATATGCATGGGCTACATCTACATGCCATGGGGGTGGTGCATAGATATACAGCACAGGCATTTGTATGAGTGTCAGCATGGAACCTGACTGGTGTGTGGCCCACCAGGACTGCATTTGGGTGATTCTGCTCTAGGTACTGCCCCTGTTCATGGTGTCTGTGCTCAGTGGGGTAAAAGATAGATGTCTTACCATTGCATATGTCCCCGCCATGAAAGGTGTGTCCTTACTATCACTGTTTAGTTGTGGGAAAAATATGTGGGCAGGATTGGCAGTAGCCCCACCTGTGACCTTCTGTTCTTGTATGCACTGTCTGTGTGCACTGCACCACTGTGTAGCCACAGATAGGTTGGATTCCCTGGACTGTCCATGACTGTGGATCCAGCAGGACCTGTCTGTTGCAGTGGACTGTGCCAGCCTGCACATGGCTAGGCCTCTGTCTTCTGTGGTTAGCAGCCACTGCCCCCTGCACCACATGTACTTGTCCGCCAACATGCTGGCATGAACTTCTCTCAGAAAAAGCAGTTGACCTGATTGCAATGTGGCAGTATGGGACTGCATTTGGGGGACTTGGCTGTAGGTAATGCCCATTGTTGTGGTGTGTGTGCGGTGTTGGGTAAAATATGGGTGTTTTCCCCATGCATACAGGGGTGTCTGCGCTATCTTTATTTAGTGGTGGGTAAAATATAGGGACTGGGCTGGCAGGTGCCCCAGCTGGGTTTTGAACCTCTGCCCTCTGGTCCTAGAGGTAATGACTCTGTCCGCTGTACCACACTTTGGCCACAGAGACAGTGCAGCCCCTGGAGGCAGTAAGCCTGGCAGGATGGAGTCACAAACCCTGCTCTACGCAATTCTACTGTGGGCATATGCACCCTGTCTGGTGACAAACGTGCACATACACCCCGGAAATGACCACGGGAAATGTGGGACAAAATATCACCATGCTGGGCAACAGTGATATTAATGGGCAACCATAGCAAACACTCCCAGGAAAGCTCCAAAACGTGGAAATGTTTTTTGGAAGAGTCTCCTCTCAGTAGACCCTTCCAAAATTCATTTCTTTTTTCTGGAGCTTTGCTGGGTGTGATTTCTGTATTTGCCCATCACTATAACTGTTCCCAAGCTGAATTACTATTTTTAATAGTTCTGTTGTGGTCATTTTCTATTTTTATTTCCACTTTTGTGCTGTGCACATATATCACACTGCTCACGTTTTGCTGGTTTCCCCGGTTTTCCTGTACATTGCTGACGGAAATGGTTTCTCTTCCCTTTAAATGCTTTCTACCGCGAGTGTTTCACTCGCGGTAGTTTTTACATGCAAATTCGGGCCCGATACTGTGCGGGGAGCCTCTCCCCTCCCACTCTCCACCCATTGACCCCGTCCCTCCGCCCCTCCGGAGCCTTCCTCCGCCCTCCTTTCGCCGTTCCACGCCTCTATCGGACATTTGCGGGCCCGCACTTGTACGGGGCCCGTTAGTGAGCCGCGTACCTGTGCGGGGGTGACACGCACGTGTGCGGGGCGTTTAAACGCGTTTCTGCGCGTTTCAGTGCCGCGTTGCCGTGCGCTATTTTGCGGCGCGCTATTTTGTGGCTTTTAGTAAACATGCCCCTAAGTCAGTGCTTCACAGAACCCTGACAGAAAGGTCAATGCCTCAAAACTCATTCACTGCTTTAAACTTCCACTTCAATCAGTTACTAAGCGCTTTCCAATTCTTTTTCCAAAGAAACCTAAACTTTTTACTACAATCCCAATTTCTTTCTCCTCTCACAGACACCCAGTCCAGCGCACACATCCCCACCAGTCTTCTTTCCAGCCCCAACTGTCATTCTTCTATTCAGCACTAACTTTCTAAGCTCAGCTGAGAAAGTGTTCTTCCTCTACAGCTTTGCAAACAATAGTCCCAGGGACTCCCCAAATACACAGTAACAAAGTAATGTGGAGGCCTATTCCCAATAGGACGTCTAGCCCCCTGTATGGCCGGGCAGAATTGGGCCATGCAAAGGTAGACCCGATTCTGATTCCGCGGCCCTTGCGGGTTCAGAATCTGGTCTACCTTTGCATGGATGTGCAGGCCAGGATCCAAATCTGCCCGGCTGTATATCCCGGCAATTACCCGGCTAACTCAGCTGGGCTTGTGAATGGAGCCACAGTGCCATGGCATCCCATTGCGATGGCATCACAACTCCATTCATGAGCCACAATTGCCAGCCACCAAGGAGCGACACCACAGCCTGACCCCTGATCTGGCTTTCCAAGGCCTGGGTTGGGCTGTGGGGAACCCCCTGAGCCTCCTCAGCTGCCTACCTGTGTCCCACACTGAGGTCCCCCATCTAGCCTGAAGATCCTTGACGTACAGGGCTGACTTTGGAATCAGCCCTGTATGTCCAGGGTCAAGGGCCACCCGAGCTACATCCTAATTCCACCTCTGGAATGCCCTCTTCCACCCCATAGCATATGATGGCAGATAAATAACCAGTATGGTCCATCTAGCTGCCCAGTAAGGTGGGTAGAGTGGATGTAACTGCAGTTCTGTGCAGGTCATCCCCCTCTGTGCCTGTGTTTAAGGTTGTACCTGCTGTTCCAGGCAAGTCAGTCCTTCTCTATTGATGTAAGCAATATATTTAAGTTTGCTTTGATTCCATTTTCTTTCTAAAATAAAGCCCCAGAATATATACAAATAACAACCAGAACAACCCTAGTTATAGTTTTTAACTATTTTCTGTACTATATCTTTAAATCTTCAAGCAGTAATTACAGCTGTTACCAATCTGCGTCACAAAACTTTTCTTTCCCACCTGCATTAGAGCTCAGTCAAGGCTCCCAAGGGAGATCTCTCCTCAGCCTACTCACCTGCTAGCTCGTGCTCTACATCCTGGTATATTTTATCAATAAAACTAAACTTTATTGGGGGTGTGCCATACCAAGATGGCGCTGTGAGAGAGTGCTCCATTCCAAATGCCTAAACGCAAAAGGAAAGCTAA
This sequence comes from Ichthyophis bannanicus, assembly GCA_033557465.1. Lineage (NCBI taxonomy): Eukaryota > Metazoa > Chordata > Amphibia > Gymnophiona > Ichthyophiidae > Ichthyophis > Ichthyophis bannanicus. Next base: position 1,180,121,312 of record CM066033.1, on the reverse strand, counting down.
GGTTTACCCCGCTAAACCTCAGCAATCTGTTACTGGCCCCATGGACCGATTCATCAGAGTTCCCAGGGAAGTTATGCGAGAGATTCATTTGGACTTGACTGGCGGAGTCTTGGAGGAGTCTCTGCAGCCTTCTGAACTTGATATCACCTGGTCTTCCAAAGTAAGGACCCCCGCCGCACCCAAGTGGTCCTATTCTGTGGAGTCATCCGCGTTGGAGGTCAGCGGTGTGTTGGTCTCAAGAAGTAGAGATTTAGTGATGCGAGGCCAGGCGGCCTTGGGCAGAACTGAAGCGGCAGGAAGGCTACAGGCCAGTGACCCTGGCATAGACTTGGGGGTATGTTTACTAAACTGCGGTAACATTACATATCACGCATTATGTAATGTTAACGATTGTTAGGTAACGTTAAAACGCGGTATGTAACGTTAACGCGTGTTAACGTTACTTAACGATCATTAACATTCCCGGCCGCGGTAAGCACCGCAGAAGGTGGAGAGAGGGCGGAGAGAAGGGGTCAATGGGCAGAGAGTGGGCGGGGAGAGGCCCCTTTCACACTAACGTGCTGAACTGAAGGGCTGAATCCTACCGCGAATGAAAACCTGCTGTTAGAAGCTTATTTGCAGGAGAGAGAAACCATTTAAGTGTCAGCAATGTACAGCCTAGGCAGGGAGCCCAAGAACTGTGATAGTAGTGCTCCATTTTCAGCAGCACCATAGTGCCAAAATATAGGGACATAATATTGGTAGGATGTGAGGATGTTCATGTATGCCCCCCCACCCCGGGATCCGCTTCCTAGGCGGGTGCCTACCTACACATTGGATGGCCTGGGACTGCGCACCACCAGCACCGACAGCAAATGGCCATGTCAGCTTGGCAGGGGGGGGGTGCCTGTGCTGGAGGGGGCAGTGCCACCTCCCTGCAGTGGACCTAGGCCATGCCCTGCATCAGTGCAACATACAAAGTCTGGCTGAGGAAAAGTACAGGTATCCCCAGGGACTATTGTGCATTTTTATTTATTTTATTTAGTATACATTTGTATACCGCTACTTCCAGTGATCAGCAGTGTTTTTTGATTACAGATTGGAAATTGTCAAATCATGACAGGAATTTTTTTTTTGAGGTATAAACACATTGATTAGACAGGAAAGCACAGCACACAGAGAACTATTTCACAGGGAACATGGGCTATGGAGGGTTAGGTGGCTTGCCCAAGACCACAAGGAGCACCTGTGGGACTAGAAACCCCAGTCCTTCTGGCCCAAGGTTGCTGTCCTCTAGTGGGATTTGAACCCCTGACCTTCTAGGCCTGAAGTACCTTGCCCCAACCACTAGGCCACTCCTCCACTCCAACCTCCATCCTTCATGTGTGGTGCAGTACACCCAGCCAGTGTGTCCAGAAGGAGAGGGCCACAGGTTCAAGCCCCATCTTTGGTTCCTGCAGAGCATGTCCCTATGTTTTACCCTACAATGCAGATACAACAGCAACATGTGCAAAGCCCAAAGCAGCGGCGAACAGGGGTACAAACACCCACCTACACAGGCTCCACAATCCAAAGATGCATGGAGAGTCAGGCTGTTGGCCCCAGCATTGAGCTGAAGTTATCACCAGAGCACTACTACTACCCCCTGCACAGTTTAGCAATGTCAGCACTGTGATCAGGACCAGTGTGGTGGGCAGGGTTGCTAACAACCCCTATTTTTGTACAATGCTGCAATAGGAGTGAGCGTGTGTGTATGTCTATCCATTATTCTGTGGCTGCCCACCCTTCACTGGGCCCAAAATGTCCCACTGTTACAAGTGTTAGCCTGAATAGGTGCATAATGAGGAGCAAGGTATTTTGGGTATGGTCTGGACAGGGCAGATTGGCCAGAATGCATCTTCACAGGGTGTGGGGCAATGGCTGGGACACTGTAGTGCCTGACCACCACCTGCATGGACAGGGTGACCACAGCATGGCATGCTGGGAGGGCACTCACTCTGACCGAGGAGTGACCATGGACGGTCTAGGTTCCCACATAGTGCTCTACACTATCTGTTTACAGTGATATGTGTGTGTTCCTCAGTGCTGGTGTCATAATCACTGAGCTGCCTGCTTGCTGCACATAGTTTCTCTGTGAGCATGCAGTTAGACTGTGCATGGTCAGAACACCTATAAGGTACAGTCTGACTGTGCTGTCTGCTGGTGACTAGCAGACAGTGGTGGGAGACAGTTGGGGTGTTCCAAACCTAACCCCAACATTGCTGCTGGTCTGCCACTGTCCCAGTTGTAGGTATGGTTTTGGCCCACCAACCCTGGAGGGCTGTCTCATACAAACAGGATGGAGGTTGGTTCCCTAGGGCAGAGGCACCTGTTCTCTACCTACAAAAAGGGTGATGTGGGCCCTTTGGGGGGGTAGTATATACCACTGCAACCTATAAAGGCACTTCTACACACACCTCATGCAATTCTAGGAACCCCTCTGCCCTGATAACAGCTGCCCATGTCAGCCAGACCCTAACACAGGGTACACACCAATCTGGCTGGTGTCTGCTCCCACAGGGCCACATGTGACTGCAGGATACAGATGGACACCAAATTACCTTCAGCTGTACTGCAAGGAACACCTGTCATACACTGATAGTAATGGGGATGTACAGCAGGACCTATCTCTAACACTACATGTACTGCGGACCTAGTGCTGGGCACCCATCCTATCCCTCAGGGTGAACACAGAACCTGCACAATGGCATGGTCTGTAGCTACTCTGTGCCAGTATCACACACTGTCAGTTCGTCTTTCCAAGCTGAGGTACCGGAGAGGTGCAGACCCCATTTGGTGATCAGCTGTAGACTGCTATTCAGCATGTGTATTGCATCATGGGTATTGGTCCGTCTATCTGCGTCTGTCAGCTGTGTAGAGTCCTGTCTGCCAGTGCAGGCTGCCACCCCATGTCATGCACTGCTACCCTTTCCTGCATTGCGTCTCTTCATGCTTGCCTCGCCTGTGCCTGATCTGCATGGCACCACCACTCCTCTGTCTACTCATCATTGTAACTATCCTGCCACCTCCGCCTCCACTGGGGGACACGTATTCCATCATCTGCCACCAACTGTTTTTCCAGTACTTTACATTGCCAACACCCTGTGCTGTTGTACAGCTGCCCCACCATGTTTGTCATCAGTACTGGCAGGCACATGGGATGCCCGCAAATATGTCAGGTCCAGCGGCTCCCACGTCTCCCTCCTTCACTCACCTATTCATTGCCTTTCCTGAGTGCTCTATCTAGTGTTAGGGCTACATCTGTCTCTGTTCCACACAGGTCATGCATGTCATCCTGAGGCACCTTGCAATCCCTAGGGCACACTAACCTAGGACACCATACCCTTGTTAGGCCACCTTAACCTATGGTTCCATAGCGCAGGGTGCCTTCTGCGGTGCCTTGTCCAAGGGTGCCTAATATGGCGCTTAGCCTAGGAGGCCCTATAGGGCGCCTTATGAGGCACCTTACAGGGCACCTTACACGGCACCTTACAAGGTGCCTTATAAGGCGCCTTACAAGGTGCCTTCCAAGGTGCCTTGTAACGCTCGTTAGTCTAAGGTGCCTTGTAACGCGCGTTAGCTGCTACAGCTTGCTGTAACGATGCAACGCCCATGCCTTTATATGGGCATCTGTACCTTTACTGCGGAACCTAACGCGAATGACATTACCGCAGTTTAGCAAACATACCCCTTGGTTTCTAGTGCACCTTGGGGTGTATATACTCTTATTTCCTGATCCTGACAATGGCATGAGAAGGTAACTTTGGATTCCATTTGGGAGGTAATCACACTTTTTTCCAATAATATCTTTCGACAGACCACAGATATTTTGGCAAGAGTACAAGCTAATATTGAACAGTTGTTGGTGTGTGTATCTGTTTTGGATCAACTGAAGGCGAGAGTTGAAGATCACGAGCAAAAGTTGGTTTCTGTATCTGATTCTAATGCTGCCTTGATAAAAGATAACATTGTCCTTAAATTAAAATCTGAAGCTTTGGAGAATCTGGCCCGAGCAGATAATCTACGGGTTTTGAACTTTACAAAGGTGGCTGGGATATCGGCTGTGGAGTTATTTAAGAAATAACTTATGGAGCTACTGCTTATTCTTGCTGAACTTGTTCCAAGTTTATCTAAAGTATACTATTTACCGGTGAGGAAGAAGGAGCAATTTGGAACTAGTTTGGACCCTACTTTGGGAGCATTAAATGTTTCGGATATATTAAATGTATCTGCTGAAGAAGCATGTCATCCGGCTACATTATTAGTTTCATGTGCCTTTACCTCTGATAGGGATTGGATTCTCAAAATGTTTTATAAGAAGCGTTCCTTGCCTTTCTATGGGCTCCAGATTTCTATCTTCCCAGATATTGCGAGGGAGACACAGAGGCATCGAAAACCGTTTTTGCTGCTTAAACTGGGTGTCCTGCAACTGGGTGCATCTTTTCATCTGCACTTAACCTGTAAGGAGGATTTGACTTTTTTCCCCGAACACTAGGGGGTATGTTTACTAAGCAGTCTTAATGTGCAGCCGGCGTTAGTGTGCAGGATGCCATAAAAGGAGTGGGCGTGTCGGTCTTAACGTAGCATTTCGGGTTAGCATCTGATAAGGTACCTTTTCATGCGATAGAGGGAGCCGTGCTACGTTAACGCGCGTTAATCTTAAGAAGGCGCGCTGACCTACAAACATAGCAGCAGAGCTGTAGCATAATGGTTAATACACTGCCTGATGGTACAGGGTTCATGAGTTCAATCCCCACTGGGCTTAATGAGTAAAGCTATCTGAGGCATTACCCTTTACTTTAAATCAGTGCTGTCTGAGGCATTTTGTTTTTGTAATTTAAAGTAGTGCTGCCAGCAAACACACCCTCACAGGGCCGTAACCTAAGGTGCCGCATAAGGCGCCCTATAAGGAACTCCAGAGGGCACATTATAAAGTGCACTGACGGCCAAGGCACCTTATAATGTTGCACCTTATGAGGCACCTTAAGGTTACAGCACTGTGATGGTGTTTTTGCTGGCAGCACCAATTTAAATTAAAAAAAGAAAATACCTCAGACAGCCCTATCCATAACCCCCACTGTGGGATCAAACCCATGACCTCTGGCTCCACAGGAAGTGAAGTAACCAGTTGGCTACATCTCTAGTGCTGCTAACAAACCCCTGGCTGGCTATTGAAGGACGTCAGGTCACCACACAAACTGCTGTGGTTACCAGGATAGGGTTAACCCACCCATACCCATGATGCACTGCACATGCAGATCAGCAGTCTACAGATGATCACAAGATGGGGTATGCACCCCCACAGCACCTTGGCCTTGTAGGGGGAACTAACCGTGTGTGTTACTGGCACAGAGTAGCTACAGACTGTCACATTGTGCGGGTACTGTGCTCCCCCTTAGGGTGAGGTGGGGCGGCCAGCACCATGTCCACAGCACCTGGCTTAGTTAAGATAGGCTATGCTGCAGGTCCACATCAGTGCCAGTGTGTGATAGCTAGTCCTTGTAGCTACATCTGTGTCTATCTGTATTTACCAATCAGGTCAAGCCCTTGTGGATTATGATGCACCCAGAATAATACATATCTTGTGTGGGTGCCATGGTCACATGATTTAAGTCACAGGGGGAGGGGGGATATTTGGACCCATAGGCGGATTATGTAGTACCACCCAACCTGCTCTCTGTGGCTCAGGCTGGCGGACAGGATCTCCCACCAACATATCCACATTCTACATCCCTGCAATGGTGGCAGTAGAGGGGACCAGCAACCTCAGTGCTGCTGGGGAACAGACACCCTACAGGGCAGTCAATGCAGATCTGAGCTCATCCATAAGGCAATAGCAGACAGACAGTAGACCTGGAAATGCTCAGCTGCCCCCCACCACTATCTGACATTATCCAGCAGCAAGAACAGTGAGTCTCCAGCCACTGCACCCTGCAAGGTGTTCCAACCATACATATACTAACTGCAGATAGTCTGCTAGCTAGCCCATAGTGCACATTACTGGAGGAGATGTGAGCACACCCACCAAACAGATACGTCAGTGATTGAGCCCCAGAAAAGAAAACCCATACATATCACTTGAGAAAAATGCTATATAACACTAGGGAGGAACATAGCCATGCCATGGTAACTGTTCAGTCAGGGTGAGAGTGACCTCCCAGCAGGACATGCTGAGGCCACCCTGTCTGTGCAGGTGGTGGCCGGGCACTACAATGTCCCAGCCATTGCCTATGCCCTGTGCAGATGCATCCTGCCCAGGCCACCCTGTCCAGGCTATACCCACAGTACCTTGCTCCTCATTATGCACATTGGCAGGCCAGTACTGGCATCAGTGCTAGCAGTGTGGGCTGAGGAGGGTATTGGCAGCCACCACACACTGGATAGACAGACACACACTCCCACACCTATGCCAGCATTGTACAACTACAGAGGTGTTTGGCAGCCCTGGCCACCGCACCAGTCCTGGGCACAGTGCAGGCATGGCTATGGTACGCAATACTGTAGGAGTCACTCCCCAGGGTGGTAAACACTGTCAGACACAAGACCTGTAGCACACTCCACAGACATCAGAAAGGTTGCTATGATGCAGTTCAATCAGCAAATTGTGCTTAACTTAGGAATTGCTATTTGCAAGTAATCATAGCAACCTTTTGATACATGTGTACCGTATTCCCAGATTTAGGGTGGCATTGCTAAGGTATGCAAGTGCTAGTATTGGGAGATGCACACAGGGCCCAAAATCCTGCCTCTCCAGGTGGCTTTGGATAATGGAGCCTGTGGGTGCAGGTGTGTCTGCCCCTGTTGGCCGCTGCTCTAGGGCAGAGATTCCCAACTCCGGTCCTGGTGGGCCAAACACTGTTCGGGTTTTCATGCTGTCCCTAATGAATATGCATGAGATACATCTGCATACCATGGGGGCGGTGCATAGAAATGCACTATAGCTATATTTATTGGAGACAGCATGGGACCTGAATGGTCTTTGGCCCTCCAGGACTGCTTTTGGGAGACTCTGCTCTAGGTAATGCGCATGTTTATGGTGCCTGTGCTCTGTAGGTTAAAATGTAGGCATTTTGAGCATGTTTATATCATCTGCAATAAAGGTTCTATCTGTATTACCGCATTTTAGTAGTGGGTAAAATATGGGGACTGGGTTAGCGGAAACCACAGCTGGGACTTGAACCTGTGATTTTCTGCTTCTGAACACACTGGCTGTGTGCCCTGCACCACCGTGCTGCCACAGACATAGTGCATTCCCTGTAGATACCATGACTGTTTTTCAGACAGAGCCTGTCTGTTGCAGTGAACGGCACCCACTAAACAGGGCTGGGCCATGGTCCTGCTGTGGGCAGCAGCCACTGCCCCCTCCACCACCAGTACCCCTCTGCCACCATGCTGACATGCCCTTCTGCTGGTGCTGCTGGTGGTGCGCAGTCTCGGGCCATCCAGTGTGCGGGTAGGCGGCTGCCTATGGTGCGGGTTCTGGGGGTGCCTGCATAGATGTACACGCTTCCCCCCAGCACCGCCTGCCAATGTTCTGTACCGTTGGGGGTACCTGCTGGGTACTATCCCCTGTGACTCTGTGGGAAACACACTCATGCCCGTGTTGGGCCCTCATCAGTTGCTGTCTGGCTGCTCTACTGTTTCAGCATTCGTATGGGCCAGCTAGGCATCACCCTAGTCCGCACTGTGGCCCAGCTGCACCACAGCATGTGCCGCCTGCAGCCCTCTGTGTCCCCTTTTCCAGCATCTTTCCAGTTACCCATTCCGACATGCCCACCCTGCTGTCGCGGGACATGTTCATGCCATAGGAAACCTGTCCAATAGAAAGGGAGAACCCTGATCAGCGTTATTTCACTGTGGGATCATTTACCTTGTATGGAGACAGAGCATAACCCCTTCCAAAATTGATATCTTTTTTTTGGAGCTTTCTCGGTAATGTTTGTTGATGTTTCCCATTGATATCACTATTGCCCAGCTAGGTTATGTTTTTTTTCCAGTTTGTTCAGGTCATTTTCAATGTTTATCTGCCCTTTTGTTCTGTGCACATGTATCACACTTATCACCTTTTGTAGATTTCCCTGGCTTTGCTGTACATTGCTGACGGAAATGGTTTCTCTTCCCTTTAAATTTACCCTAACGCCAGGGTTTCACTGGCGTTAGTTTTCAGCCCCGAAATCCACAGCGTTAGTGTGCAGGGAGCCTCTCCCCTCCCACTCTCCACTCATTGACCCCTTCTCTCTGCCCCTGGGGAGCCTTCCTCCGCCCTCAGGGAGCCTTTACACCACCTTCAGTGTTCGTTTGCGCCGCTGAGCGCCGCTGAGCGCGTTAGCACGTGATAAGGCGCCTTATCGCACGGTAAAGCACCATTATCGTGCGATAAGGCGCCTTATCGCACGCTAACGTGTCAGAGCACACATTAAGACGGTTTAGTAAACATACCCCTAGGTTACCTATACAACCTGGTAAAGTTTAACCATGCTTAACAATTGTTCTTGGGCTCTCCCATGCCATGCTGGTCGTTATATTTCTTTATATTTCTTGGATTTCCTCTGCCTGTGTATGTATTCTTAGATCACATCCCACACAATGTGGACTGTAGGATTGTTCATTAATATGGATTTCTGTTTGAAAATGTTTCTTTATGTTTATTCTGTAAGAAGCCTTTTCTGTACAATCTTGTCTAGATTCAATGCAAAACTTCAATAAATATAAAATTTAAAAAATATAAAAAAATATTATTTTTTTTATCAATATAGGCTCCCTAGAATCTCCCAACCTTAAATTAATTATTTTGAATCAAAACCAAGGCTCTGGTGCTTCCCCAAAGCCTCAGAAAGTCAGCCCCCTCCTTTTTAAAACATGCTGCAAATCACGGCTAAAATCAGCAATTAAAATGAACCATTGTGGTCTTACCAGCCTCCAGGACTGCTCAATGCCTCAATATCCTCCAAAATGCCCTCTAAATAATGTGGCCGTTTTGACCAGTTAAAGGGCTCCACAGCATCTTTAAGGCCGGTTCCGCCTCCATTAAAAGGCTTCCGAAAGCCTAAACACAATCTGCCTCCCCCCAAAGCCACAGCTGATACTTTTGTTGGGCCATCAGGTCAAAATTCCATTTCTCCTGCCTCGTTTTACCCTTTTCTATTTTGAGCCATCCCAGACTAACTTCCACCAGTACTGCCCCTCCCAACTGCCCTGCGGCCCTCCCGGATGTCACTGTCACTACCCCTACTGCAGCTTGGTACCCAGGAGCAGCCACATCACTGTAGGTATCCTTCAGAGACAGCTGTGGCTCTCCCAAATGCCAGGATCGGGAGCTGCTGCAGCCTACGGCTGCACCCAATCCAGCCAACTTACCTCTCCTTCTGTTCTTGAGCAGTTGCATAGGCCTTGGTGATTGCTGCAGTAATGCAGCTGATTGTAGTCCCAAGCTTGCAGCTCGAAGCAGCCCCCACTCTCTCTTTGCTTTTTTAGAAAAAAATGTGACTGTTCTTCGACTGTTCCTGGAGCCCCAGGGGAGGAAAAATCATCCCAACTGCAAACAGCGTCACTGCACCATTCTCCATCCCCTCCTGGGGCCCCAAAAAGGTAAACATATATATTTTTAACCTGGGTTACAGAAATATACACATTTTTTTTTACCCTGGGTTATGTTAGATTACCATAACCCCCTCTACCATGGCCTACTAGAAAGTCAAATCCATGGTCTACAACTACTGTAAAGTGCTGCTGCCAAGCTTATAACTGGCATTAAAAATATGACCACATAACACTAGCTCTTAACGCTTTGAAATGGCTCCCAGTTACTTCATGAATATGTTACAAAACCCTTCTAATGGTTCATAATGTTCTTGGTATAGATCAACCTCTATATCTTTCAGATCTTTCCATTCCTTATCCCTCACTGCACCCTACAAAATCTCACTTCACTGAGGGACTTATTTTGCATCGGACGGACAGGGCACATGCAAGACCTCCAAAGGGGGATATGCAGTAAATGTATGTGATTTAGGAACCAGGTCTGGGAATATCCAGGTTGGTTGTAACATGGAATAGTGGATGTGCAGTGAAATGGACATGCAGTCAGACAAGGCAGCTGTAGGCAAGATCATGCATAATACAGTAATGAGGATGGCCAAGGCTAAATGGGCACAAGGATGTCTGAGTGCAAGTGATGATACACAAGCACGCACAGCAACATAGGGCCAGAGCATGAGGGCCAGCGAAGAAGGTGGCAGCATATCCGGCAGGCTCCCAAACGTCTCTCGCATGGAGACAAAAATTCTGTGTCATCTCGTGCTCGCCAGCAAGGACCTGCACCCACCCCGTGATGTATGCACCAACTGGTGAGAGGTCAATGTGGCCTGGTGAGCCATCTGCATAATGCTGCAGCAGTAAGTGTTGAAGAGGAGACAGGGCTTGGGCATCAGGAAGGGCATGAGAGTGCCGCATGGTTTGCAAAAATGTTGGCAGTCCAGCAGTCCTCGAACAGAGGGGAGCTCCGAGCCAGGGAAGCCATGGTGGCTTTACAGAAGCTCACCACTGGACCTATCTAGGCAATGAAAGCATGATTTCAGCTGGCCAAATGTGCGCTCAATGATGGCACTCTTTCCCTGTGTGCCCGGCTGTAGTGCTCTTCTGCCTCACTGTGTAGGGAGAACATATAAGATAAGCTGTACTGGGTCAGAGTAAGAGTGCATCAAGCCCAGCATCCTCTTTCAAAAAGTGGCCATTCCGGGTCTGAAATACCTGTCGGGTTCTATGTTTCTAATGAATTCCAGAGTTTGATTATGCTCTGAGTGAAAAAAATATTTTCTCCAATTAGTCTTAAATGTGCCACATTGTAGCTTCATTGTGTGCCCCCTAGTTTTTCTACTTTTTGAAGGAGTAAAAAAAACAATGTACATTTACCCATTCCACTCCATTCATTATTTATAGACCTCTATCATATCTCCCCAAAGCCATCTATTTTTCAAGTTGAAGAGTCCTAATTTTTTAAGCCTTTTCTCATAGGAATATCCTTCCATCTCCTTTACCATTTTGGTTGTTCTTCTCTATCTTTTCCAGTTGTGCTATATCCTTTTTAAGATATGGTGATCAGAATTGCACACAATATTCAAGATGTGGTCACATCATGGAGCAATAAATAGGCTTTATAATATCCTTGGTTTTATTTTCTATTCCTTTCCTTATTATTCCCAGCATTCTATTTGCTTTCTTGGTGGCCACTGCACCCTGGGATATGTCCTCAACATTGAATATTCGGATTTAGTATTCAGTGGCAACAGCTGGGTGCTGTAATCGCACTAGCCACTGCCGTGAATAACGGGTCCAATATTTCTAAAAACAAATTGCCCTTAAAAGCAGAATGATTGCCCGACGGCTTCCTACTGGGACTCCAGACGCCCTGCCTACTATTTAGGTTTGACTGTTCTTGTTCTCTTCTCTTTACTTCTCATTTTTGGATATTAATATTTGTTCTTTGGATCTCTTAGTGGTGGGCTATAGTAGAACTTGGAATTTTTTTTCCTTATGTTTTTCCTGTTTAATATTGATTATATCAATGTTGCTTTCATTCCAATTGTCCTAATTTCTATGAAGCTTTTGTAATTAGCTTCATTGTATGTAAAAATTTATAAAGATTAAATTAAAAAAAAAAGCAAAATGATTGCATCTAAACAAAATATAAGTAACATACCTACTAACAACACAAGAAATGACACCAAACACAATTATGTGGCCTGAACATTCATAGTATGCACCACTGTGGTATAGAAGTGGGTGATGTGTGGGAGGCAATTAAGATGACCTATACAGTGGCTGTCAAGCAGGAAAATAGGATACCAGGTGACCCTAACATGCACATATCAGACCTTTCATTGATGGGCCATGTGACCTTCTCACCAAATAGGCCTTCCACATCCCAATGCCCAGTTTTCTGGGACAATAAATAACAAAATGGACCAATGGAATGATAATTTCACAATGAGACCCTATCAATGTCCCATACAAATAAACAGTCCTCAAAATATTTTTTGTCTGACAACTTTATAGAAGGCCACTACTATTATAAGCTGCCTCAATCAAGAGTTTGTTTTAATTTTTTAATAATGATCAATCAATCATTTTCATAAGTACATGGCCACATATATATGGGAATGACTTCATAAACTTACCTCCTATTTTTGTGAATTTTGGAAAGGCCATTTAGATGGTGACTGGGACATGCAAGGCAAAACATTTAAAATTCAATGGTAATTTTAGAAAAGGTACTGTGTACGTACACATGCTTTCTGAAATCGACACACCCTCACCCCTGATGACCTCAAATGCCAGAATATGTTGGGTTTCTGATAGGTTTGTGTGTACTGTATTTTGTTGTTCTGTGTTTTATGGGTCATATTTGAAATGTGTTGTGATTGCTTAATAAATTAGTCCTTCTCTGTTTTATTTGTGTTCACTAACACTTTTATTGAGCAGATTTCCAAATGCACCACTTCCCCAAACACATAGGTACCACAAATTCACAGTGTACAAGGCACGTGGAGACCAATCCCCTAAGGGGCACGTCTGGGCTGTCCAGACAGCCCCAAGCAGGACAGACCCATTTGTACCTGATTCTGAACCATGGGAGCAAAACCTTCTTGTAGCAGTCAGAATCAGGCCCAAGGATGGCCCGGAGTGCCCCTTCCATTGCCGTGGGGACATCCTCCCCACAGCAGCACATGTGTGGAGCACCCCGGGACCCTGATTCCTTGCCGCCTGTGCCCAGTGGGGGCAGCCAGTGCCCCAGATCAAGGGACCAATAAGTGCCATGATATGACTCTGGGGGAGGGGCTAGCAGGTGGGATCGGGGGCAGCCTGTTCTTATTCCATCTTTGAAGTGGAATAAGCAGACCGTCCCCCTGGACATACAGGGCCAACAACGGAATCGGTCCTGTACATCCGGGGGTCGAGCCCGTCCATGCCCGACCCATGACATGCCCCCATCATGCCCACACCCTCTGTTGCATGCACAGCAGCTGTGTGCATGCAGTGGAGAGGCAGGCAGAATACTGGCAAGGCAAATAGTGGGGTTGCACCCACCAACCCTCACAGACTCTCCATACACTTCATAAACAAAGGGGGATCAAGTAATTGTTGCCCCGCCTATAGTTTTATGACAACACCAGCCAAATTATAATCTTATGCTCTATGTTAATATGTATATAGTTACCCTGTTTGTCCCAAGTTTTATTTCCTGCTATAATGTAAACTCAAACTAGTCTTGACTAAATTGTGCAACCTTTGCTGAATGTAAACCGCACTGATAACAAATAGCGCGGTATATAAAAGATGTTAAATAAATAAATAAATAAAATTACTGTCCTCATCTCTACCACCTCCACTGGGAAACTATTCCACGGATCCACTACTCTGTCCGTAAAGAAATATTTCCGCATAGCACTCCTGAATCTATCTCCCTTCACCCTCATCCCATGTCCCCTCATAGCAGAACTTGCTTTCAATTGAAAGAGGCTCTCACCCTGAACATTTATGCCATGGAGGTATTTAAACATCTCAATCATATCACCTCTATCCCGCCTTTCCTCTAAGGTGTACATATTAAGATCCGTAAGTCTGTCCTCATATGCTTTATAATGAAGACCACTAATCATTTTAGCATCCACCCTCTGCACCGACTCCATCCTGTTCACATCCTTTTGAAGGTGCGGTCTCCAGAATTGCACACTATACTCCAAATGAGGTTGCACCAAAGACTTATACAGAGGCACTATCACCTCCTTTTTTCTGCTAGCCATTCCTCTCCGTATGCACCCAAGCATCCTTCTAGCTTTTGCTGTCGCCTTTTCTACCTGTTTAGCTACTTTAAGATCATCAGACACAACCACGCCTAGATCCCGCTCTTCTTTAGTGGACAAAAGTACTTCACCCCCTATACTATATTTCTCCCTTGGATTGCTGCAGCCCAAATGAATGACCTTACATTTTTTAACATTAAATCCCAGCTGCCAAATTCTAGACCATTCTTCAAGCTTAGCTAAATCCCTCCTCATGTTATCTACACCTTCATGGGTGTCTACTCTACTGCAGATTTTGGTATCATCTGCAAAGAGGCAAACCTTACCCGACAGCCCTTCCGCTATATCACTAACAAAGATGTTAAAAAGAATTGGACCAAGGACAGATCCCTGGGGCACACCACTGGTAACATCCTTCTCCTCAGAGTGAGCTCCATTTATCTGTACTCTTTGTCGCCTCCACCCAACCAATTTCTAACCCAGGCAATAACTTTAGGGTCCATCCCTGGGGTGTTCAGTTTGTTTATAAGTCGCCTGTGAGGAACAGTGTCAAAGGCTTTACTGAAATCCAAATACACCCTTGGTCCAACTCCCTGGTCATCCAGTCAAAGAAATCAATCAGATTTGTTTGACAAGACCTGCCTCTGTGCAAGAGACACCTTCCAATCCCATTTATTTGTGAACCTGAAAATTGGCCACCCACATTGACCAGAATTGAAGTGGAGATAGGAATTCCTCACACCTCCAGATCTGCCACTGAGAAATGATCTCCCCCCCCCCCCCAGAGGAAAGAACACCTGGCAAGGCTGAACTTGCACCAACTCTACCTTGAACAGAGGCAAATCCATCAACTGAGCCCCCAGAAGCTGCTGACTGTCCAAAAGGCAGTCCATAAAGATGAAAGGGCAAAGGTCAAACTGGACTAATTTCAGACAGCCAGATATTTACATCCCTAAAACCTGAAGTATCAGACTTGTCCTTTACCAGACCATTCCAAAATGTGACATCATAATTTAACCAAGCCCTCACAATAATATGAAAATATTGCAAAATGCCAGGATACAAGATAGGCTTAGCCTCACTCATGATAGCAGCTAAGATATTAAAACCTAAAAGCCACTTATGAAGCTTAACCTTCTTCCCATCATCCTTTTCCTCCTCCCTTCTCTTTGTCTCAGACTGTTCATGATTCCTAATGAAAAAATGAAAAATATGCTCATATTTCCCATGTAAATCTTATGCCTCATCTTCAAAGGAACATGATTCCTCAGTGGATCAATCTCACTAAATAAATGAAGTTGTTAAAACCCAAGAGGATTGTGGAAAATTGCAAGAGGATCTTGATAAATTAGAAGACTGGGCATCAAAATGGCAGATGAAATTTAATGTGGACAAGTGCAAGGTTATGCACCTAGGGAAGAACAACCCAAACTATGGTTACACGATGCAAGGTTCCACATTAGGAACCACGTTAAAACCCTCGGCCCAGTGTGCAGCAGCGGCCAAGAGAGCAAATAGAATGCTAGGTATGATAAGGAAAGGAATGGAAAATAAAACAAAAGATATTATAATGTCTCTATATCCTTCCATGGTGAGACCGCACCTTGAATATTGTGTGCAATTCTGGTCACCGTATCTTAAAAAGGATATAGCAATTTTAGAAAAGGTTCAGAGAAGAGCCACCAAAATGGTAAAGGGGATGGAAGGATACTCCTATGAAGAAAGGCTAAAAAGGTTAGGGCTCTTTAACCTGGAAAGAGACGGCTGAGGGGAGATATGATAGAAGTCTATAAATTAATGAATGGAGTGGAACGGGTAAACGTAGATCGATTGTTTACCTTATCAGAATATAGAAAGACTAGGGGACATGCAATGAAGCTACAGGGTAAACTATTTAAGACTAATAAAAGAAAATATTTTTTCACTCAATGTGTAATCAAACTCTGGAATTTGTTACCAGAGGATGTAGTAAAGGCTGTTAATGTAGCTGGGTTTAAAAAAGGTTTGGACAAGTTCCTGGAGGAAAGGTCCATAAACCATTATTAAGAAGGGACCCAGGATATCAATGCTTGAACCAATACAAGCATTGTGGAACCTGTGTCCCTTTGGGAAACTGCTAGGTACATATGACCTAGATTGGCCACTGTTGGAAACAGAATACTGGGCTTGATGGACCTTAGTCTGACCCAGAATGCATATCTTATGTTCTTATGTTCTTATGTAATGACCACTCTGGCTGGACAATGAACCTGCAATATGCTCCAGAAATCAAGACACCATACCACAAACATCAGACATAGCAGAAGACCCCAAACCAGTCTCTAGTTCTGAATCAGAAGAAAAACCCAAAGAGGAATCAGAGGAATCTTGTGAACTGGAAGATTCTCAAACCCTCAAAGGTGTTATTCCCACATTCCTACGCTTGAACTTCTCAAAATCCAAATGCTTTACCACATACAAGCTGTGCATACAATTTTTATCCTTCAGACACTTGTGCAAACCCTTTCTCATCTCTCATTCATTCTTATCTCCAACCACAACCCCTTTTTGAAACCCCCAGCATAAAATAAATCACCCTTAGTAACAGAAAACTGATTGTCAGAAGAAGTCAAATCAGACTGTCGAGAAGACCCAAGAGCCTGGAGCTGACAACCTACAGCAGGAACATCTTGATTGCAATCAGGTGTTGCTTTACTGGCAATCCACCTCTCAACGTCTTAGAAGCTAGAGAGGACTCTGTGGCAGAAGGCTTGGAGATCGAAACACCAACCCATTTTCTACCTTTATTCTTCGTAGCCACCCCTTTTCCTTGCACCTACCTACCTTTATGCCACTGCTTCTGACCACTAGACAAAACTACCCCACTCCCCTTAACTCCCTATTTCTTGGAAACCTTACTTCCAACCCCAGGGCCTCAGACTGTGCAGGCTCGGACTTCTTCTTAGGTGCCATACCCCAAAAGCCAAAAATACCCACCTCCAAGCTTCAAAAATTCTTTAAACCCCACCAAATCAACCAACAAGATAATAAGAGCAAGTACAATGACCCCACCAGTCTCGCCACTACCAAAACCCCCTTTTGCAAACAAAAAACGCAGGAGTCATATAGAATTTTAACCAAGAAAGAATAACAAAAGTGGCAAGCACTAGGACACCAGGTCTGCTTTAAAAACACAGCTGTGGAGCACTGCAAGAAGCACTCCATGCTGAAAACAGTTACAATGGCACCGCAGGCAGCAAAACCATGGCAGCTAAGACTAGTGCTGTGAAAGCCCTGAGCTGAAGAAGACAGCAATCACTTTAGCAGTCTTCACCCAAAGCTGCGAATACCACAGCCAGTTATCCAGCCAAAACATCCTCTACATGGCTACCAGTGGGAAAACTGAAAAGGCAACAAAAACTAAACAGGAGAACCCACGACAATCCTGGCTCAACAGTGCAACTCCAAGACAAGCGCCAACATGCAACTGAGGTAAAGAGCTCCCTTCCCTGGCAGCCACACCAACAATTGACTACAAACCCACAGCCAATCCCCAAACCTCACACAAGCAGCTGGAAGGGAGCCTGCATTATGCAAGTCCTGATAACTCAGGAGCTTCCCTTCAGTGCACTTTAGTAAATCCAGCACTATATTTCTGTTCTTATTATAAAAATTTATATCTGATTACTTGTCTCAAC
Organism: Ichthyophis bannanicus; assembly: GCA_033557465.1. Classification (NCBI taxonomy): domain Eukaryota; kingdom Metazoa; phylum Chordata; class Amphibia; order Gymnophiona; family Ichthyophiidae; genus Ichthyophis; species Ichthyophis bannanicus. Next base: position 1,180,103,815 of record CM066033.1, on the reverse strand, counting down.
TAAACAAGGACAGTTGTGGTTTCCTATTAAAATTGGCCCAATTTTCAATTAGGCAGGTTATGTGCCGCCACGGCGCATAGCCTGACCGCTGACCCCCTTAACCCAGATTTTCACTTCTGCAGTGGTGGAAGTGAAAATCCGCGTTTGTTTGGATGTTCCAGCAGCCGCCGAGGCTAAATGGGTAGCAGCGATTTTCAATGTTACCCGCTTCACTCTCTGCGCCTTAAAGATAGGCAAGGTTTTTCCTCACCTATCTTTAAGGGCAGAGGGCTAAGCGGGTAGCATCGAAAATCGCTGCTACCCATTTAGCCCTTTCCTCCATCCCCACTCCGCCCCAGGATGCCCCTAACATGTCCCGATGCTAGCCGCTTAGCATCTGGGCACGTTAGGGACTTATCCGGGATTTTTGAAAGGCACTACCCATGTAGGTGCCTTTCAAAAATCCTGGATAAGGCATTTACATGGGCAGCTAGGGACGTTACCCGTGTAAATGCCTTAGAAAATCGGGTCCATTTTGTCTAAATCAAATTATGAAAGCCAAACCAGGACAGAATATATTTTACTTGCTTTGCAAAAATGTTAGCTGCTGTAAATTGAAGCATAACCTTTCAATACATGTTAAGAGAGGAGAAAATGTTTATAAACTGATGTTACCTATAGGTGTTAATGGATTAGAGGGCAGGTAGGATATCATTAAATCTAGTCAGGTATTTGAAAAAAAGACTAATTACAATGAGATTGAAACAAGGATTGTCTCATTAGCTTTCATGAGAGTGCCTGTCACAGAATGATGGGAAGATAATAAAAGCCTAAGAAGGATATGAGATAAACTGGGGGCATTGAAAATGAAGAGGTGGCATTTTAGTACAGCGACAATAGCAAAAGCATATTTAGGTAATTTAGTCAGTAGTGAAAAAAAACCCTAGCCATTAAGATCCCTCATTTCTATTCAGATTTCTATTTCATTCTTGAGATGAGGTGGTATTAGCATCCAAAGCTGTTGAAAGTCCATCATCATTGCTGCTTTTATTTGTAAGCCTCCAGACAAATTAGGATGCTGTGCTGATCCTCAACCTCACACAGGGATCACACTGGCACATGAAACACATTAATATCATAGGAACGACTGCCGCGCATCAGTTCAAGGAGGAGGTTTATAAAAGAAACAATGCTAAAAGCCTTAATAAAAGATGCACGCTCTTGTTACACAAATGTAAAAATATATGCTATAAAATTTATTGGAAAAAAGGAGACTGGATATTAGATCACCATAGCGCTTGGGACATGCTAAGCATGGCAGCCAAACATCCCTCTCTTCACCTGCTCTAAGTCACAAATAGGTAAGAGACTTTGCTCTCCATGGTGACCCTGGTTTGCGATTGTGGCTGGAGAAGCCAGCACTGGAGAAAGACTGGGATGCCTGTATTCCGTGTCTACTGAGCAGTCTTTCTACTGAATCCCCATGTCTCTGCTGTGCATTCCCTCCCCCCCAGCAGTGCTTACTGTACCCCGTTGTTTTCTGTTTTCTAACTCCTATCCCCAACCACACTTACTCCTCTTCTGTGCTCAATGCCAACCTCCCACTTTGCCCTACAGTTGTTCTTTCCCATAGCCCGCATGTTGCTGTCTGTGCCGGTGTGTGCACATGCTATGACACTAACAGAAGATAAGAAATTCCATACTGGGTCAGACCAAGGTTCATCAAGCCCAGTATCCTGTTTCCAACAGTGGCCAATCCAGGTCAGAAGTACCTGGCAGGTTCCCAAAAAGACATACAGCTTCCACAGGACTCATACCGGGTTAAGCAGTGGATTTCCCGGGTCCTCTTTAATAATTGTTTATGGACCTTTCCTCCAGGAACTTGTCCAAACCTTTTTTAAACCCAGATACATTAACAGCTTTTACTACATCCTCCAGTAATGAATTCCAGAATTTGATTATACGTTGAGTAAAAAAATATTTTCTCTTATTAGTCTTAAATGGATTATACTGTAGCTTCATTGCATGTCCTCTAGTCTTTCTACTTTTTCATGGCGTAAACAACTGATCTGCATTTACTCATTCTACTCAATTAATTTATAGACCTCTATCATATCTCCCCTTAGCTGTCTCTTTTCCAGGTTGAAGAGCCCTAACCTTTTAAGCCTTTCCTCATAGGGGTATCCTTCCATCCTATTTATCATTTTTGCTGCTCTTCTCTGTATCTTTTCTAATTCTGCTATATCTTTTTTAAGATATGGTGAGCAGAAATGCACACAATATTCAAGGTGCAGTCACACCATGGAATGATAGAGAGACATTATAAGATCCTTACTTTTATTCTCCATCCTTTCCTTATGATTCCTAGCATTCTATTTGCTTTCTTGGTCGCCGCTGCACACTGGGTGCAGGGTTTCAACGTATTAGCCATGATGACTCCTAAATCCTTTTCCTGGGTGGTGGTTCCTAATGTGGAACCTTGCATTGTGTAATCACAGTTTGAGTTGTTCTTTCCTGGATGCATAACTTTGCACTTGTCCACATTAAATTTCATCTGCCATTTGGACATCCAGTCTTCTTCCAATCTTTCACACTTCTCTTGTGTTTTAACAACTTTGAATAATTTTATGTCATCTACAAATTTGATCACCTCACTCTTTATTCTCATTTCCAGGTCATTCATGAATATGTTAAAAAGCAGAGGACTCAGCACAGATCCCTGGGGTATTCCACTATTCATCTTTCTCCATTGAGAAAATTGTCCATTTAGTCTTACTCTCTGCTTTCTATCTTTTAACCAGTTTCTGATCCACAATAGTACACTGCCTCCTATCCCATGACTTTTTAGTTTTGCCAAGAGTCTCTCTTGAGGGACCTTGTCAAAGGCTTTCTGCAAATCCAGATATACTATGAGGCCAATTCCGTAGGTGCATGTCTGGGCCATGATGGCCCAGAGATGCACTGGATTCTGCTCCCGTGGGGCTAGATGTCCCCGTGGTATCAGAATCACGGCATAGGGCCTGGACATCCAGGACGTGCCCCATTTCAGGCACCCCAGATGTCCAGGTACTTTCCTGGCTAGCCCAGCCAGACTCCTGCATGGAGCTGTGGCATCATGTTGCCATGGCACCGCAGCTCCATTCAGGAGCTGCAATTCCCAATAGATCCCAAAAGTGTGCTTTCCCCACAGTCTGACCCTTGATCGGGCCTGCTGTAGCCAGGGTCAAGCTGTGGGGAACTCCCTGCACCCTTTTATCTTGCTTTGCGGCCCCAGCTGCTGCATGTCCTGCTGTCCAGAGGAACCTATTCCACCTCCGAGGTGGAATAAGTCCCCCATGCAAATGGCTGACTCCAGACATACAGGGCCGACCTCGGAATTGACCCTGTATATCCAAGGTCAGGCTCCCGCCCACTGCCCGCCCTCGTTCCACCTCCGACCTGCTCCTCCCACACACAAACAGAGCTCCCTGCACATCCTGTCTGTAAGTGTGGGGAGCTCTGTCAGCTGCAGTGGCACCCTGGTGTTTGTCAGGGATGGCCGTCCGAACTGGACATCCATCCCCGCTAAACGCAAACCGGAATCTATCCCTATATGAACCGGCTCACCTTTACAAAGTAACATAGTAAATGACAGAAGATAAAGACCAGTATGGTCCATCTAGTCTGCCCAGTAAGGCAGAAAGAGTAGGTGCAGGTCACCCCTCCCCATGTCTTTATTTAGGGGTGAACCCACCGCTCCGTGTAGGACACCTTTTTTGTTGAGAAATTAGATAGTTAAGTTTATTTTGATTTTATCCTGTTGCTGTAAAGGGATCCACTGTGTCAGTCCCATGCCATTCTGAATTCTGTCACTGTATTTGCCCCCACCACTTCCTTAGGGAGGGCATTCCAAGCATCCACCACAATTTCAGTGAAAAAGTATTTCCTGACATTGCCTTTCAATTTACCCCACTGCAGCTTCATGTTATGCCCTCTAGTTTTACAGCTTTCCCGTCTTTGGAAGAGGGTTGTTTGTTCATTAATTCTCTTTAAGTATTTAAAGGTCTGACTCATATCTCCCCTATCCCTCCTCCCCTCCAGAGTGTACATATTTAGATCTTTAAGTCTCTTCTCAGAAGACTTCTGACACAGGCTCCAAATCATTTTGGTCGCCTTCCTCTGAACCATTTCCAGTCTTTTTACATCCTTTGTGAGATATGGTATCCAAAATTGAACACAGTATTCCAAGTGAGGCCTCACCAGTGACTTATACAGTGATATTAGTACCTCTTCCTTTCTGCTCTTAATTCCTCTCTGTATGCAACCCAACATCCTCCTGGCTTTTGCCACTGCATTGCTGCACTGTTTTGCCACCTTGAGATCCTCAGAAATAATCACACCAAGGTCCTTTTCCTGGTCTGTGCACACCAACCTCTCACCCTCTATTGTGTACATTTTTCTTGGATTTCTGCTTCACAAGTGCATGACACTACACTTTTTTTTTGCATTAAATCTTAACTGCCAAGCATTAGACAATTCTTCCAGCTTTTGTAGATCTTTCCTCATGTTTTCCACTGCTTCAGGGGAGTCCACTCTGTTGCAAATTTTTGTGTGAAATGCAAGGCAATGTGTGCCTTTGAGTCAGTCCTGATGCCTGGTGACCCAGAAGCTCCTGGGTTTTCTTGGCAGTGTCACCAGAAGTAGATTGCCAGGCCTTTCTTCTGAGGCAGTGGAGGGTTAAGTGACTTGCCCAAGGCCTGCTAGCAGGAATTGAACCCTGGTTGCTTGGTTACTAAGCCAGTGTTCTAACCACTAGGCTACTCCTCCACTGCAATTTTTTTGTGTCATCTGCAAAAAGACAGACTTTTCCATTCAGTCCTTCAGCAATATTACTCACAAATACATTGAACAGTGCCAGGCCCAGCACCAAACTCTGGGGCACCCCGCTAATCACCCTCCTTTAATCCAAGTGAGCTCCATTTACCATCACCTTCTGTTGTCTGTCAGTCAACCAATTTCTGATCCAGTTCACCACCTTGGGACCCATCCCCAAACTACTGAATTTATTGATAAGCCTCCTATGAGGCACAGTATCAAAGGCTTTGCTGAAATCCAGGTAGATGACATGCATCGTATGCCCATGATCTAGTACTATGGTCACCCAGTCAAAGAACTCAATCAGATTTGTTTGGCAAGATCGTCCTTTGGTAAAACCATGTTGCCTCGGGTCATGCGACCTGTTGATTTTGAGAAATTCGAGGAAGTCCACTATTGGCTCTTTCAGGAGCACCTCCATTACTTTTCCTGCCACCGAGGTAAGGCTCACCAGCCTGTAGTTTGTCACTTCTTCCCTGTCACCACTTTTGTGAAAATGTACCACATCAGCCCTTCTCCAGTCCTGAGGAACTTCTCCTGTTTCCAAGAATCTGTTGAAAACATCATTTAATGGCTCTGCAAGAACCTCTCTGAGCTCTTTCAGTATCCTGGGATGTATCCCATCCATTCCCATGGCCTTGTCCACTTTCATTTTTGCAAGTTATTCTAGCACATCATCTTCTGTGAATGGTGTGGTATCCCACTTCATTCCCATTTTTATATTTGGGAGTCACAGGAGGTCCTTTTCCAGGATTTTCTCTAGTAAAAACAGAGAAGTATTTGTTTAGCAATTTCGCTTTTTCAATGTCACTTTCCACGAGTCCATTCCCAGCACTTCTGAGTCCTGCAATTCCACCTCTGATTTTCCTCCTCTCCCGAATATACCTGAAGAAAGTTTTTTTCGCCACACTTCACATCTTTAGCCATCTTTTCCTCTGCCTTTGATTTTGCTTTCCTTATTTTTCTTTTTGTCTCTTTTAATTTGCTCCTGTATTCCTTACTGTTTTCCTCTGTTTGCAAGCTTTTGAATTTTGTGAAAGCTGTGTTTTTTACCTTTATTTGAGCAGCCACTTCTTTGGAGAACCAAATAGGTTTCCTTCTTCTCTTGTTTTTGTTTACTTTTTTACATATTTGTCTGTCGCCCCTTTTATTGCCACGTTTAGTTTAGCCCACTGCAGTTCCACTTCCCTTATCCCCTCCCACCCTGCCAACTCCTCCTTCAGGTACTTGGCCATTCTACTGAAGTCAGTGTTTTTGAAGTTTAGGACTTTGAGCTTGCTATGATTGGACTGCACCTTGGCTTTTATCTCAAACCACACCGTGTGATGATCGCTGCTGCTCTCAGGGGCACTCACCCAAACATTCAACATGCTCTCACCGTTGGTGAGCACTAAATCCAGCATTGAGCTTTCCCTGGTTGGTTCCATCACTATTTGTTTAAGTGACGCAACTTGGAAAGCATCCACAATTGTTTTGCTTCTTGCCAGATTCGCAGAAGGAGTACTCCAATCCACATTGGGTAGATTAAAGTCACCCAATATGATCACTTCCCCCTTTGTGGCTATCTTGGCAACATCTATAATCAATTCATTATCTATTTCTCTGATTTGAGTCAGAGATCTGTAGACTACAGCAGTATGGATAACAGTGCCATCTCCTCTTTCCAACACAATACAGAGCGCTTCTTCTTTTCCCCATGACCCCTGCATTGCAGTAGCTTTAATATTGCTTTTGACATACAAGGCTACTCCTCCTCCTTTTACACTTTCTCTGTCTCTTCTGAATAGACCATAGCCAGCTATGGCTATATTCCATTCATGCAATTCATTAAACCATGTTTCTGTAATTGCCACAATGTCCAAGTCCATTTCCACCATTAGGGCTTCCAGGTCTGGAACTTTGTTGGCTAAGCTTCAAGTATTTGTGCTCATTGCTTTCCAGCATTTAACTGGCTTGCATGTATTTTGCATTGATTTTGTTCTGCCCACTTCTTCCCACTTAACATAAGAACATTAGATATGCCATACTGGGTCAGACCAAGGTCCATCAAGCCCAGTATCCTGTTTCCAACAGTGGCCAATCTAGGTCATACGTACCTAGCAGTATCCTCAAGAGACGCAGGTTCCACAATGCTTGTATTGGGTCAAGCATTGATATCCTGGGTCCCTTTTAATAATGGTTTATGAACCTTTCCTCCAGGAACTTATCCAAACCTTTTTTAAACTCAACTACACTAACAGCCTTTATTACATCCTCCGGTAACAAATTCCAGAGTTGATTACACGTTGAGTGAAAAAAAAAATTCTCTTATTTGTCTTAAATAGTTTACCCTGTAGCTTCATTACATGTCGTCTAGTCTTTCTATATTCTGATAGCATAAACAATTGATCTATGTTTACCCGTTCCACTCCATTCATTAATTTATAGAGCTCTATCATATCTCCCCTCAGCCGTCTCTCTTCCAGGTTAAAGAGCCCTAACCTTTGTAGCCTCTCTTCATAGGAGTAGCCTTCCATCCCCTTTACCACCTTTTGGTGGCTCTTCTCTGTACCTTTTCTAATAACGCTATATCCTTTTTAAGATACAGAGACCAGAATTGCACACAATATTCAAGGCGCGGTCGTACCATGGAACGATACAGAGGCATTATAATATCCTTTGTTTTATTTTCCATCCCTTTCCTTATGATACCTAGCATTCTATTTGCTTTCTTGCTGCTGCTGCACACTGGGTGGAGGGTTCTAACATGTTATCCATGATGACGCCTAAATCTTTTTCCTGGGTGGTGGTTCCCAATGCGGAACCTTGCATCATGTAACCATAGTGTGAGTTGTTCTTTCCTAGGTCCATAACTTTGCACTTGTCCACATGAAATTTCATCTGCCATTTGGATGCCCAGTCTTCCAATTTATCCAGATCCTCCTGCAGTTTTCCACAATCCCCTTGGGTTTTAACAACTTTAAACAGTTTTGTGTCATCTGCAAATTTGATAACCTCACTCGTTATTCCCTTTTCCAGGTCATTTATGAATATGTCAAAAAGCAGCGGACCCAGTACAGATCCCTGGGGTATTCCACTATTCACCTTTTTCCATTGGGAAAATTGGCCATTTAGCCCTACCCTCTGCTTTCTATCTTTTAACCCGTTCCCGATACACAATAGTACACTGCCTCCTATCCCATGACTTTTTAGTTTTGCCAAATGTCTCTGATGAGGGACTTTGTCAAAGGCTTTCTGAAAGTCCAGATTCACTATATCAACTGACTCACCTTTGTCTACCTGTTTATTCACACCTTTAAAAAAACATAACAGATTAGTAAGATAAGATCTTCCTTGTTTAAAGCCATGTTGGCTGTCTCCCATTAGGCCATGACTATCTACATGCTGAGTAATTTTGTTCTTTATGATAGTTTCTGCCATTTTTCCTGGTACTGATGTCAGGCTCACCAGTCTGTAGTTTTCCCGGATCACCCCTAGAACACTTTTTAAAAATTGGTGTTACATTGGTGATCCTCCAATCTTCATGTATTACAGATGATTTTAATGAAAGTTCACAGATTACTAATAGCAGGTCTGCAATCTCATATTTCAGTTCTTTCAACTGGATGTATACCATCCGGTCCAGGTGATTTGCTACTATTCAGTTTATCAAATAGTTGTAATACATCTTCCCGGTGTAGCCATATTTCTTTTTTTTTTAAATTATTTATTTAAGCATTTTTCAAATTCAAAATAATATACAAACAAGAAAATAATCTAGCACAATCAAATTACAATCTGAAATCAACAAAGCATCATAATACACTACCACGTCAAGAGAGAAAGATACTGTAATACTCAATATAAGAAACTCAGAAAAAGAAAAAGGGAGTGTGAACTCCAAAATAGAGAGCTGAATAGACTATGTTCCCTTGCCGCTGCATAATTACCCTGGGGGGACGTACCTATGTATATACGGATGTGAAATCTTTACAACAGTTTTTGGATGTAGCCATATTTCTCTCAAATCCTCTGCAGTATCAGTCTTGGGTAACATCCCTACATCTTCCTCAGTAAAGACCGAAGCAAAGAATTCATTCAGTCTCTCCGCTATATACTGCATTTGGGAGGCTCTGCTCTAGGTAATGTGCATGCTTATGGTGTCTGTGCTCTGTAGGGTAAAATGTAGGTGTTGTGGGCATGTTCACGTCATCTGCACGAAAGGTTCTGTCTGTATTAGCACGTTATAGTAGTGGGTAAAATACGAGGATTGGGTTGGCAGAAACCACAGCTGCGACTTGAACCTGTGACCTTCGGCTTCTGAATACACTGGTTTTGTGCACAGCACCACCATGTTATCACAGAGATGGTGAATTCCCTGGTGATACCATGACTGTTGGTCAGACAGGGCCTGTCTGTTGCAGTGCATGGCACCCACCTACACAGGGCTAGGCCACGGTCTGCTCTGGGCAGCTGCCACTGCCCCCTCCACCACCAGTATCCCTCAGCCACCATGCTGACATGCCCTTTGCTGGTGGAGCTGGTGGTGCGCAGTCTCAGGCCATCCAGTGTGCAGGTAGGCGGCTGCCTATGGTGCAGGTTCTGGGGTAGGGGTGCCTGCATAGACGTCCACGCTCCCCCCCAGCCCCGCCTGCCAATGTTCCGTGCCCTTGGGGGTAGCTGTTGGGTACTATCCCCTGTGACACTTTGGGAAACCCACTCGTGCCCATGTTGGACCTTCAGCAGTTGCTATCTGGCTGCTCCACTGTTTCAGCATTCGTATGGGCCACCTAGGCATCACCCTAGTCCGCACTGTGGCCTAGCTCTACCACAGCATGTGCCGCCTGCGGCCCTCTGTATCCCCTTCTCTGGCATCTGTCCAATTGCCGTTCTGACTTGCCCACCCTGCTGTTGCGGGACATGTGCACGCCATAGGAACCCTGTCTGATGGTGGTGAAAACCCTGAGCAGCGCTATTTCACTGTGGGCCCATTCACCTTGTATGGGGACGGAGTATAGACCCTTCCACGATTTATATCTGTTCTATGGAGCTTACTCGTGGGGGGGGGGAGGGTTTGATGTTTCTCATTGATACCACTATTGGCCAGCTTGGTTATTGTTTCTTTCCAGTTTGTTGAGGTCATTTTCAGTGTTTCTGTGCCCTTTTGTTCTTTGCATATGTATCACACTTATCACTTTCTTTTGGTTTCCCTGCCTGGGCTGTACATTGCTGACACTTAAATGGTTTCTTTCCCCTTTAATATGCCTTTAACGGCAGATTTTCATTCGCGTTGGAATTCAGCTCTGAAAATCAGCGCGTTAGTGTGAAGGGAGCCTCTCCCCGCCCACTCTCTGCCCATTGACCCCTTCTCTCCACCCTCTCTCCACCTTCTGCGGTGTTTTACCGCGCCGCGGGGCATTACGATCGTTAGCGCGTTATGACACGCTAACGATCATTAACGTTACATAACGCGCGTTATTCACGATTACCGCAGTTTAGTAAACATACCCCTTTATGTGTTTAATAAAATTGTACACACAATCTTTTAGTGGAGGAGTAACTTAATGGTTAGAGCACTGGCTTGTTAGCCAAAAGACCAAGGTTTGCTTTCCACAACCCTCCTTGTGACCATGGGCAAGTCGCTTAACCCTCCATTGCCTTGGAGGAAAGGCCTGGCAATCTATTTCCTGTCACACTGCCAAGATAATCCAGGAGTTGCTGGGTTGAGGCATTGACTCAAAGGCACACATTGCATTCCACATTTTTTAGGAGATGAAAATAAGGGCTAGTTTATTCAGTACCACTATCTTGGATAGTAAGCGACACTGAATATATTTATGAAGTAGCATTTTAGAATGGACCTCCAAGCCAAATCCTGGATTTCTAGGGCATAACATGCAAAGAAACGTCAGAGACATCTATGTCTCCAGCCAAATTTACTAACATTGGCATTTTCAATATGGATGTCCACTCCAGTGGGCACATAGACATCCCCCTTAGGAAAGCACGGTATAGAGACATCCATCTTATGCAAGCTAGGATAAGGGGACATCCAGCAGTGTAACAAAACTAAAACATGAGCTCCCATTCCCTGCCACTGTTCATTGTCATACTGTAAAATTAAGGAGGGCTTAGTGTAGTTTCTACTGCACACCCACCAGACATTAGCCTGACAAAAATTTACTTGATTGTAATTTTACACATTTACTATTTGCTTTCATCCCTTTCTCTTTGATAGAATCCTCACCCTTCCTACACAGCCACTTCTTATAGGTGATTTTTTATCATCTCTTCTCCTGCTGCTCCCTATCCCTTGATCTTTCTCCCACCAATCCCTCAATCATTTCCTCTGTCTTCTGCTTTCCTCCCTATCTCTTCTTATGGCTCCCATCATCTTTTCTTCCTATTATTGGCATTCCCAAACCTTCTTCCTTCATACCAACATCTTTAAACCCCTCCTCCTTTTCACCCTCTCTCTACCTTCTCCATTTCTTCTCCCATCTTATCTTCTACCCTTTCTTTAGCTCTTGAACTTTACATTTTTCTTCCTTTCATTCATCCCTCTCCTTTCTCTCTGAAAGAAACTCATCCTTATTTCTGCTGTGCCATCTCCTCTCTACCTCGCACTCTTCTGCTCCTTCTCCTTGTATCATTCGGAGACATTAATCTTAACCCTGGCCCCCCTAGACTCTTCTCTCACTCCCAAGACAGTTCCTCAACCATTCCAATTTCAGTCATATTCCACTCCTTTCCCCTCTCTCCTTTTCTCTTGTGCCTTATGGAATGGAGGGAGGGGTGGCCTAGTGGTTGGGACAAATTACCTCAATCGGATGATAGCAACTTTAATGCTTGAAGGACTGGGGTTTCTAGTCCTACATATGCTCCTTGGGCAAGACACTTAACCCTCTGTTGCCTCAGGTACAAAAACCTAGACTGTGAGCCCTTTGGAGACAAGGGAAATATAGATAGATAGATAGATACATACATACATACATACATACATACATACAATACCTGAATGTACACCACTTTGACTTGTAGAAAAGCAGTATATAAGCCTAGCTAAATTAAAATGCTATTCCATATCAAATAAACCCCCCTTTACTTATGATCTCTTCATCTCTAACTCTTTAAATCTTCTAGCTCTTACTGAGACCTGCCTCCTCCCTGATGACACTACTTCAGTAGCTGCCCTCTGTCACAGAGTCTACCAATTCTCCCACACTCCTCGTGCCACTGGCCGTGGTGTTGGTGTTGGATTTCTGCTTTCTCTTTCTTACCAATTTCAACCTCTTCTTTTACCTCAATCTCACTCCTTTTCTTCCTTTGAAGTCCATTCTATCTGCCTTTTTAATCCCTTACCTCTCCAGATAGCTATTTATTGATTCCCTGACAAGTCCACCTCTACCTATCTCACTGACTGACTCATAGCTTTCTTTATTTCTGGATTCTTCTTCCCCTCTCTTATTCTTGGTGACTTTAATTTTCATGTTGATAACACTTCTGACCTCTGTGCTTCTAAGCGCCTTTCCCTTACCTCCTCATTCATCCTCCAGCTTTGCTCTTCTGCCCCTACTCATCAGCACGATCACTGCCTTGACCTTATTTTCTTCTCTAATTGTTTACCCTCTAATTTCCATACCTCTATTCTTCCCTTATCTGACCATCACCTGCTAAATTTAATTCTTTCTTCCTTCACTCCCACCTCAATCTCGCCCAGTTTCCTCCTACCTATTTAAGAATCTTCATGCTATCGATCCATTGGCTCTCTCCACTATTGTCTCATCACCTCTTTCCTCCATTTTGTCTTCTAAGTCTGTTGATGAGGCTATAGTTTCCTATAATACTGTTCTCTCCTCTGCTCTAGATGCTCTTGCTCCACCCATGCTATGTTCTGTGAGGCACACTATATCTCAGCCCTGGCTGCCTTCAACTACCCACTATCTAGCTTCTGCACCTGCTCAGCTGAGTTCATTTGCCTCAAATCCTGCTTCTTTTCTGACTTTCTTCACTTCAAATTCATGCTTGCCTCTTTCCAGTCAGTCATAGCACTCGCCAAGCAAAACTACTATGTCCATCTGACCACCACTATCTCTTCTCAACTCTCATTCTCTCCTTAAGGCGCCTCCACCTCCAACCCCTCCTTTTCTTTCAGCCCAAGCCCTAGTCGACTATTTCCATGACAAAATCCACAAGATTACACTCCATTCCCCCACTAGATCAGCTTTCATCCCCTCCTCACCCTCTTCAATACCAAACTTTCCCCTCAATCTCTGTTACCCTTTCATCCTTTTGTAAGATCTCTGAAGAGGAAACCTCTCATCGTCTTTCCTCTTTTAAACCTACTACCTGTTCTTCTGATCCTAACTCCACTCATTTCCTTAACTCCATATCCTCCTCTGTCATCCCTTCCATTACACAAATCTCAGTCTATTGCTCTCCACTGCAATTGTCCCTGCAGCCTTCAAGCATGCTGTGATCATACCTTTCCTCAAGAAACCTTCACTTGTCCTTCTACTTATTGAACAATCTCCCTTCTTCCATTCATTTCCAAATTTCTTGAATGTGCAGTTCTCTGCCACTGCCTTGAATTTCTCTCCTCGCAAGACCTAGTAGATCCATTTCAATCTGCCTTTCATCCCTTACACTCTACTGAGATGGCTCTTGCCAGTCTCCAGTGACTTCTTCCTAGCTAAATCCAAAGGCCTATACTCAGTCCGCATTCTTCTTCAACTTTCTGCTGCTTTTGACACTGTTGGCCACCAGCTTCTCCTCAACAGATTCTCCTCACTTGGTTTTAGGGGCTCTGTCCTCTACTGGTTCTCTTCTTATCTCTCCCATCACTCTTTCAGTGTTTGTTCTGGTGATTCCTCCTCAACTGCTATCCCACTCTCAATTGGTGTACCCCCAAGAGTCTGTTCTGGGCGCTCTTCTTTTCTCTCTCTATACCCAGTCCCTTGATTCTCTGATCTCCTCCCATGGCTTTCAGTATAATTTTTATGCTGATAACTCTCAGATCTATCTATACCTAATATTCCTCTGTCACGCCAGGCCTGCATCTCTGCCAGCCTATCTGACTACTGCCATTTGAAATTGAACATGGCTAAAACTGAATTTCTTATTTTTCCCCCTAAACCATCCTCCCCACCATCCTCTTTTCTCTATCTCTGTAGATAGCACTCTTATTCTTCCTGTTTCCTCAGCCCGCAGCTTTGGGGTCATCTTTGACTCCTCCTTCTCCTTCTCCACACATATCCAACACTAACAAAATTAGCACATTCCTTTCTGAACAGACTACTAAAACACTTACAGGCTCATTCCAAGCCATGAATGGGACGTCCATCCCTGCTATTCATGCCCCTTCCCACCGGCATCTAACTTCCCTGCCGGTTATACGGGGAAGTTAGACAGAGGTGAGAAAGGGGATGATTGGAAATGTCATTAGGGCAGGCAGTGGGTGTTCACTGGCCCCAAACGTATAGGGCTGATTCTAATGTCGGCCCTGTATGTCCGGGGTCGGCGACTTGAATGGGAAAGTTATTCCACCACCGAGATGGAATAACTTCCCCGATTCTGCAGGATCGGCAGGCCCTAAGCTGGGAAGGGGCAGCAGGGGGTAGAGTGTATTTACTGCAGCTCGACCCTGACCCTGGGAGGCCAGATAAGGGGTTGGACTGCAGGGAATTAGCTGCAGGAGCCGGTGGCTGGGGATCACGGCTTTTAAATGGAGCTGCGGTGCCATAGCAACCAGATACCATCATGCCACGGCTCCATTTAAAAGCCCTGACTGAGTTAGTTGGGCAAGGTCTGTACATGTAGGCTGGGCTGAATCACAGTCCCAACCTGAATGTACAGGCCTGATCATGATTCAGATCCCGTGGGGCTAGATGTGCCCCGCGGGATCAGAATCGCGACACCCTCTGGACGTCCAGTTCAGACTCCATGTACATCCAAGATGGAATCGGGCTGTTATCCACTCTTTAGTCACCTCCCATCTAGACTATTGTAACCTTCTCCTTGCTGATCTCCCTCTGAGTCACTTCTCTCCCCTTCAATCTGTTCTGAACTCTGCTGCGTGGCTAATCTTCCACCAGCACCAATTTACTCATTTAACCCTTCTTGTCTAGTCACTTCATTGGCTCCCATTCCATTTCTGTATCCAATTCAAACTTCTCCTTTTGATCTATAAATACATTAATTCTACTGCTCCTCACTACCTTTCCTCTCTCCTCTCTCCCTACAACCCTCCTTGTGAACTCCACTCTTCCACTGGCTTGCATCTCTCATGCCCTTTTCTTCCACTGCCAACTCTAGACTTCAATCCTTTCACCTTGCTGCTCCTTATGCCTGGAACAAACTACCCATATCTTTATGGAACAGAGGAATCAGAGGATTGGAGAAAGGCACATGTGGTCCCTCTGCACAAAAGTGGAAGTAAGGATGAAGTTGAAAACTACAGACTGGTTAGTCTAACCCCTTTGGTAAGTAAATTATTACTGCTAAAAGAGAGAATAGTGAGATTTCTGGAGTCCAATTCTGGAGATCACACTTTCAAAACGATATAAACAGGTTGGAGTCGGTGCAGAGGGTGGCTACTAAAATGGTTAGTGATCTTTGTTATAAAACATATGAGGTCAGACTTAAAAATCTTAATATGTATACGTTAGAGGAAAGGTGGGATAGAGGAAATATGTCAGAGAAGTTTAAATACCTCTGTGGCATAAATGCACAAGAGGAGAGCCTCTTTCAATTGAAAGCAGTTCTGCTACAAGGGGACATAGGATGAGGGTGAAAGGGGATAGACTCAGGAGTAATATGCGGAAATATTTCTTTACGGGAAAGAGTAGTAGATGCATGAAATAGTCTCCCATTGGAGGTGGTAGAGATGAGGACAGTATCTGAATTAAAAAACACTTTGGACAAACACAGAAGAGCTCTAAAGGAAAAGAAGGGGAGTATTGTAGTTGATATGGAAGGGCAGAGTAGATAGGTCATGTGGTCCTTTTCTCCTATTGTGTTTCTATGTTTCTATCTCTCTCCCTTTTCAAAACCATGTTAAAGGCTCACCTCTTTGTGGCTGCTTTTGGATCCTGATCCCTTGTTTTTCCTGTAGCTCCTTACCCTTCCCCTATTTGTACCCTTATTCTCATCTATTGTAATTGTCTGTAAGATTGTAAGCTCTGATGAGCAGGGACTTTTCTTTTATATGTATCTGTACAGCAGTGTGTATGCCTTGTAGTGCTATATAAATTAGTAATAGTAGTACTTTCCAGATGCCTGTCTGTGCCTGGAGCAGGTATAATCTTAGACATGACTGTGGACATCCAGGACATTTCTGAGACCAGGCAGGGATATCCAAGTTCTTGGCTTGGCTTGGTTCTGCAGTTGGATTTGTTGTGGGGGGTTGAAGGTAGTGTTTCTGCTGATGTAGAGTGCTCTTGTTTTCTTGTAGTTTAATGTGAAGTTGTTGCTGTTAAGACAAGTGGATATATCTTCCAGACAATGAGTGCTTCCATGTCATTCAGGGTGTATACCGTGAGGTCATTGGTGTATAGGTAGAATAGAATTTTGCGTTTTTTGATGATATCACAGATGGGGCACATGTAAAGACTGAAAAGTATTGATGAGAGCGCTGAACCTTGTGGGATGCCTTGTGATATAGAGAAGGGTGCTGAGTAATTTGCTCCCACATTTAACCTGTGTAGCCTGTCCTTTAGGCATGAGGTAAACCATTTTAGTGTGGTATTGCTAATGCTTATGTCCTTGAAGGCATTGGATTAAGATGTGGTGTGAAACTGATTCAAAGGCAGATAAGATGTCCATGAAGATGAGGAGAAATCCTTTCTTTGGGTTGTCAATTCCTTTCAGGATGTTATTGAAGAATGATGTTAGTAGTGTTTCCACATTGTGAGGTGGCTTAAAGCCATGCTGTGGTGGGTTCTAGTGGTGCGTTGTGGTTTATATGGTTCTGGAGTTGTATCTGAATGGTCTTCTTAATGATCTTTGCAAGAAATGGAAAGCTGGAGATTGGGCAGTATGTTGCAGGGCCTTTCTTGCAGAGTATGGATTGCTTGTTTAAGGGGGGCTGGCATGTGCCCTTGTAATAAGAATATTTTGACTATCTTTTATATATATGGCGTGAGTTGTTCCTTAGTGTTTTTTATCCATTGTACAGGACATGGGTCATTTGGTGAGGTGGTGGTGTTGAGTGATGTGATTATTTGTTCTATTTGTTTATGAGATGGTATGGTGAATTCTCCCCATGGTTGTGTGGATGCTTGAATTTCTGTGTTACATTTTGTGGGTGTAACCAGTGGGTGCTTATTGAGTTCATTGTGTTTTTTAGCTAGGTAGTTGGCCATGTCCTTGGGGGTGGACTTTGATGTTTTCCTGATGCGTGCTGTCTCTGGTGAGTGCTTGCCCAATGCTGAAGAGAACCCTTGGCTTGTTCACCAATTCACATGATGATGTTTGTGTGCTGTTGTTGCTTGCAGTTGTTGATCAGGGCATTGTACTCCTTCTGTTTAGCATAGTATAATTGTTGTGTGTCTAGGTCTTTGCTTTTTCTCCATCTTCTTTCTATTTTTCTCAATTTTCTTTTAGCATCTCTTATCGTGCTGAAGTACTAAGGGGTGATTTGATATACAATTATATTGGATTCTTCTGTGTTGTTTGTTAGGTTAGTTTTGAATTTGTTGTTCAAGTTATTTTAAAACAAATAACCCCATCCACGTAAACCGCATTCAACTGTCCCAGAGCAGGCAGAAGAGTTGGAGGTGTACTGATACTGGCCAGGAGTCACAACAAATTCAAAACCAACCTAACAAACAGCACAGAAGAATCCAACATAATCTACATTTCCAATAAACACATAGCTATATGCCTTGCGTATAGACCACCAAACACCAAGGGGTATGTTTACTAACACCCCGGTGAAGTGCGGGCCCCGGTAGTGTGCGTGTGCCATATAAGGAGTGGGTGTTCTGTCCTGAAAAAGAAAAGCCGGAATATACATATGCGCTAAGGTGCGTGGCGCCCATGTGTGCCCCGCACCCTAGCGCATGAGATAGCTGCGTGGGAGGCATAAGCAGCGCACTGAAGTGCAAGAAAAAGAGCAGAGCCACAACACAATGGTTAAGGCACTTATCAATGGTGCAAGGATCAGGGGTTTAATCCCCCACAGTGCCCAATAAAGACAGCTGGCTGAGGCATTAATTTATGAGGCACAGAAATACTGGGCGGCATAAGGCAGCACGCTGATGTTTTTGGCGGCATATTAATACTGGGCGGCATAAGGCGGCGCGCTGATGTTTTTGGCGGCATATTAATAATGGGCAGCATAAGGCGGCGCGCTGATGTTTATGGAGACTTTTTAATATTGAACGGCATAAGGCGGCGCGCTGATGTGCAATCACAGGAACAAAACCACAGCACAATGGTTAAAGCACTTAACAATGGTGCAGGGATCAGAGGATCAATCCCCCACAGTGCCCAATGAAGACAGCTGGCTGAGGCATTAATCTATGAGGCACAGAAATACTGGGCAGCATAAGGCAGCGCACTGATGTTTTTGGCGGCATATTAATACTGGGCGGCATAAGGCGGTGCGCTGATGTTTTTGGCGACATATTAATACTGGGCGGCATAAGGCGGCGCGCTGATATTTATGGAGGCTTTTTAATATTGGGCGGCATAAGGCGTTGCGCTGATGTGCTATCACAGGAACAGAACCACAGCACAATGGTTAAGACACTGACCAATGGTGTCGGGATCAGGGGTTCATTCCCCCAAAGTGCCCAATGAACAAGGCTGGCTGAGGCATCAGCTTTGCATTGTACATATTTTGTCCTGCAGCACTTTATTTTTATGTTATTAATTGCTGCCAGCAAACACGCCCTCACATGCCGTAATTGAAGGTGTCGTATAAGGCACCCTATAAGGCACTCCATAGGGCACATTAATAATTGCACTGTCCGCCACAGCACCCTAAAAATGTCCCCTATAGGGCACCCTATAGTTGCGTCACACGATAATGTATAGTGCACCTTATATGGACGGGAACCATAAGGTGCCATATAGGGCGCCCTATAAAGCACCCTCAGAGGCACCTTATGGGTACAGTACGCTGAGGGTGTTTTTGCTGGCATCAAAATATGTACATTAACAAAAGATAAGGCTTTAGACAACCCTATCAAATAACCCCCCTGTGGGTTTGAACCCATGACCACTGGCTTCAGAGGCAGTGAAGTAACCATTGGGCTATAGCTTCTAACAAGCCCCTGGATGGCTGCAGAGAGCATGCATGGCACCACACAGACAGTCTGCTGTGGTCACCAGGATAGGGTTAGCCCACCCATACCCATGATGCACTGCACATGCAAATCAGCTGTCCACAGATTAACACAAGATGGGCAATGCACCCCCACAGCACCTCGGCCCGGTAGAGGGAAGTGACCATGTGCACCCACACACCACCTCGGCCTGGTAGGGGGTACTGACCGTGTGTTTTACTGGCACAGAGTAGCTACACACCGTCACATTGTGCGGGTACTGTGCTCACCCTGAGGCTGCAATGAGGCGCCCAGGACCAGGTCCACAACACTTTCCATAGCTGAAATAGGCCATGCCGGAGGTCCAAAGCAGTGTTAATGTGTGAGATAGGTAGTTCCAGCACAAACACCTTGGATATCTCTGTCTGACTCAGTCAGGTGTAGCCCCCATGGACCCCTAGGTGGGCCATGCACCACCACCAACACCCCCCCCCCCCAAGGCTGAGGGTGGCAAACAGGGTCTCCTACCAATAGATCCACATTCTACCTCCCTGCAAAGGTGGTAGTAGAGGGGTCCATCAACCCCAGCCCTGCTGAGGAGCAGACACCCCACAGGGCAGTCAATGCAGCTCTATACACATTAGGCCTGGATATGGTGAGCTGCACCCTACCATTATCTGATATTCTCCTTCAGCAAGTCATCATCCACTGCACCCTGCTCCATCACAACACATACCAGCTGTAAACAGTGTGCTAGTTAGTCCACAGTGCATGCTCCCAGTGGAGATGCATGCACCCAGAACTGGGATGTCAGCATACACAGCAAGCAGATAAATCAGTGACTGGGCCCCAAAAGGAAACCCATATCTATCACATGAGAGAAATACTATATGCCACTATGGGGGTGCCTAGCCATGCTGTGGTCACTGCACAGTCAGGGTGAGAGTGATCTCTCAGCAGGACATACTGAGGTCACCCTGTCCGTGTAGGTGGTGGCCGGGCACTAAAATGTCCCAGTCAGTGCCCTATGCCCTGTGCAGATGCAACCTGGCCAGGCCACCCTGCCCGGCCTATACCCATGGTACCTTGCTCCTCATTATGCACATTGGCAGCCCAATACTGGCAACATTGCTGGCAGTGTGGGGCTGTGGAAGGTGTTTGCAGCCACCACACACTGGATAGACAGACAGCCACCCCCACACCTATGCCAGCATTGTGCTACTATAGAGGGGCTCAGCAGCCATACTCACCACACCAGTCCTGGGCACAGTACAGGCATGGATATGGTACGCAATACTGTTGGGGGTCACTCCCCAGGGCGGTAAACACTGTCAGAGACCAGACCTGCAGCACACACCGCAGACATCAGAATGATTGTTATGGTGGAGCCCAAGGAGCAAAATGTGCTTAACGTAGGAATTGATATCTGTGCCAGTTATCATGGGAAACATTTGATAGCTGTGTACCATATACCCAGGTGTAGGGTGGCATTGCTAAGGTATGCAACTGCTAGTATTGGGAGATACAGGCAGGGCCCAATGTCCTGCCTCTCCAGGAGGCATTGGCCAATGGGGCCTGTGGGTGTGTGTGTGGGTCTGTCTGGCCCTGTTGGCTGCTGCTTTACGGCAGAGTTTCCCAACTCCAGTCCTGGTGTTGCAAACAGTGTTCGGGTTTTCATGCTGTCCCTCATAAATATGCATGAGCTACATCTGCATACCATGGGGGTGGTGCATAGATATGCAGCACAGGCATCTTTATTAGAGGCAGCATGGAACCTGAATGGTGTGGGGCCGCTCCAGGACTGCATTTGGGAGACGCTGCTCTAGGTAATGCGGCTGTTTATGGTGTCTGTGTTTGGTGTGGTAAAATATAGGTGTATTAACCATGCGTATGTTCTCAGCAATAAAGGTTTGTCCTTACTATAACGGTTTAGTTGTGGGAAAAATATGTGGACAGGATTGGAGGTAACCCCAGCTGGCCTTTGAACCTGTGACCTTCTGTTTCTGTATATGCTGTCTGTGTGCACTGCACCACCGTGTTGCCACAGGTATGCTGCCTTCCCTGGGGAGTCCATGACTGTACATCCAACAGAGCCTGTCTGTTGCGGTAGACGGTACCAGCCTGCACACGCCTAGGCCACTGTCTGCTGTGGCTTGCAGCCATTGCCCCCTCCACCACCTGTACCCTCCGCCAACATGCAGACATGTCCTTATCTGGGAAAAAGCATATGACCTGATTGAGTTGTGTCACTGCAGGACTGAATTTGGGGGACTCGGCTGTAGGTAATGCCCATTGTTATGGTTTGTGTGCGGTGTAGGGTAAAATATGGGTTTTTGAACGATGCTTATGTTCTCAGCAATAAAGGAGTGTTTTTACTATCACTGTTTAGTGGTGGGTAAAACTATGGAGACTGGGTTGACAGGAGCCCCAGCTGGGATTTGAACCTGTGACCTTCTGGTCCTATAGGCACTGGCTGTGTCTGCTGCACCACACTGTGGCCACAGAGACAGTGCAGTCTCTGGAGATAGGAAACCTGGCCACACGAGTCAGACAACCTGTCGGCACAATTTTACTGTGGGCTCATTTACCTTGTATGGGGACAAAGGTGCAAATAAACCTAAAAAATGACCTCCAAAAAAGGGGAAGAAAACCAAAACCAAGCTGGGCAACAGTGATATTAATGGGCAACCCTACAAAACACTCCCAGGAAAGCTCCAATAAAATGCAGTGATTTTTGAAAGAGTCTATGGAGCGTAGACCCTTCCAAAAATCATTAATTTTTTTTGGAGCTTTCCTTGGAGTGTTTTTTAGGGTTGCCCATTAATATCACTGTTGCCCAGCTGGATTATACTTTTTTTGGAATTTGTTGTGGTCATTTTCAATTTATATTTGCTATTTTGTTCTGTGCACATTTATCACACTGCTCACGTTTTTCAGGTTTCCCCAGTTTTGATGTACATTGCTGACGAAAATGGTTTCTCTTCCTTTTAAATCGGCTCTAACGCGAGGGTTTCACTCGCAGTATTTTTTTGGCCGAAATTCAGCCCTGCTCCTGTGTGTGGAGCAACTCCCCTCCCACTCTCCACCCATTGACCCCATCCCCCCGCCCCTCAGGAGCCTTCCTCCACCCTCGAAATGCCTTTCCACGCCTCTATCGCACATCAGCGCACCGCACACTTGCGCGGGCCCGTCAGTGTGAGGGGCACGTGTGCGGGGGCCCGTTAGTGTGACGTGCGGGGCGCTTAAGAGCACTTAAGTGCATCATTAGCGTACGCTACTGTGCGCCGCGCACGTGTGCGCGGTTTAGTAAACATACCCCCAAATCTGATGACCTAACAAAAATACTCAAAACAATATGATCATTGTGCCAAGTCTCTGTTATGCAGAGTATATCTTGGTCTTTATGTGTATATGTAATCCATGATGGTGTTAGCTTTGTTTCTGGCTGATCTTGCATTTATAAGAGTACAGGTGAGATTTGTACTTATCATGGGGTTGGTGTGGTTGTATTGTGTAGTATAGTTGGGGAATATATTGATCGTGTTATCTGTTTTGTGTGTGCGTGTTTTGCGTGGTGCCCTGTTTGATTTGGTTGTGCCGTGGGGTGAGATGTTGTATGTGCCATGGGGTTAGGTATTATATGTGCAGGGGGAGAGCGTAGGTGAGTGTGTATGTTCTGGTGTTAAATGCTGTTGCCTGTTGTGTGAGGATATGCAGTATTGGGAGGACTGAGAGGAGCATTATGCTGTGGCGTAACATGTTGCTGGGTTATTGGTAAAACCTGGTTTGGATTTAACCTCAGTGGCTTAGTGAACCCCAGTAGTGCGAACTAGTATAGTCTTCCAAATCTCGATGGAATTGGCTAATTCTTCAGTTGAAACCACTTTTGCATATCTTGTATGCGAGCATGTTACTTACCTTGTGCATCAGGGTTACAATGGATTTTTTTGGCTTCCATGGTATTTGGGGTGCTCCCGCAGGTTTGGGTCAGCTGATAGGATTAAATTCAGGTCCAGACTGTGCAATAAGGTGGCGTCGGTAGCTGTCTGGGTTTTTCGGTTGTTTTTTTTCTAACACAGCTGGATTTCTGTCTTTGTTGAGAGGTCCCCGCCTAAGGGCCATGCCAAAGGGCCTTCTGGCGAGGCCATCAAGCAGGGGCAAGACAGGTGTGGGCATGCCCGATGGCAACTTTACTGCAGGAAATCCAGGGCCCTGATTGGTCTTGGGCAGGGACACGGGGAGTTAGCTTTCCGTGCTTCAGCCTGATGCTGGTTGGAGCCTCATTGGTGGCGTCGGGGGGCTGTGTCCTCCGTGCCTGATGGCGCTTGGCTTTATGTCCTTTGGAACTTGGACATCCTTGTGATAGGGATGTTTATAGAACTTGCTTCTAAAATGATTTTGGGGCATCTCTGTGATTTGGACGTCTGTGTGCCTATTTGCAGACGTCCTAAGCATGAATGGGGTTTTTAAAATAACCTCCAGAGTGTAACTGAAAGTCAATGAATAGTGTCAGCTAGGGCAATTATCTGGTTAACAGCTGCGCTAGCCAGATAATTGCCTTTGAATATCAGGACTTAAGCTTTTAACTATGCTTTTTGAAAATTTACCCCCAGCCTGTTATATATGTCATCATATTATGCAGCATTACTTTGGGGCTCTTTTACTAAAGGTTACATGCCATTGTACTCATAGGGGAAAAAAAGGGCTATGGGCACTTAACGTAAAAGCCCCTTGCCTTTTTGCCCTCTTTATTACTTTGTCCTTTGCCATTTTCCTCTGAAGGATTAAGCATAGTTTTACAATGATTTTGACTATCTGAGATTTCATATTGCTCAGTCACATTTATATTTCCAGGAATACTTACCTCCAGAGCTTTTTTGGGGTGAGTGTTCTGAACATCCCTGTACTCACAGAACTACCAATTAACTTGTTTATAGCACAGATGTTGTATCAGTAATGTTAGAGAAGTATGAAACAACATTTTTAATAACTTTGAAACAAAACACTTTTCATCTTATGTTATCCATTCAAGCTACCTGGGCAATTAAAAGGTTCCCGATTAATATAAATCAATACTATTATCCTTACCATATAGGAGCTTTGCATTTTCGGTGTAGTGAATCCAATTACTTGGCTTGATTTGTTTCTGGTATTATATAAATATGTAGAATTTTTCTGAAACATTTGCTAAATTCCTGAAAATGCAATTGCACTTTTAATTAATTTTGGGCTGGGAAAATGATTTTACGGTCTGATGTTCTCATACTTACTATCTATTATCCGAAGGGATTTCTTAGCATCTAAAGTATCTGCCAGGTTACAGAAGTGCCTGCCCAGTTACAGAAGGGTATGTTTAAAAAAAAATACCCCAGGGCCTTATACATAATTCATTTTGTTCGTTAAAAATGTATAACACTTGTGCTCTGCTTTCAAAATCTATCCCCAAGTGCTTTTTTTTTCTGAAAACTGAATCAGGCAGTATTCACAAGGCACTTGGAAGATTTTCAGTTCACCATTTTCTTGATAGCAGGTGTAGAAAACTTCCATTCCCTGCCAAGGGTGAATGAGAGTAAAACCTACTGAGGAAAAGTATACAGGCAAAAAGACTCTGAAGTAGTATTTTGTGATATTGGACTTTTGCCCGGTTTCTCCATCGAGGAACAGATTGCTCATATGCCTTCATGAATATCCTTGTTTTTAACCTGTACTCCCTTGATATTTACATTCACTGAGTGAAAAACAGACAGTTACTCGTGTAGCAACAATTTGGTTGCTTAGCATGATTCTTACATTTTTCAACCCCAGTAGATCAATGCTCTAATATAAATAGGAACATAAGGGGTATGTTTACTAAACCGTCTTAATGTAGCAGTGCCAACGTTATCACATGACATGTAATGTTATCGCACCGATAATGTAACATTATCGCACGATAACATCATGTATCACGCGATAACGTCGGCAGCAGCGTTAAGGCACACTAACACTGTGAAATCCGGGTCTGAAGGGTGGAGTAAGGCTCCCCAGAGGGCGGAGATAGGGGTTAATGGGCGGAGAGTGGGCGGGGAGAGGCTCCAGGCATACTAACGCCGTGAAATGAAGGTCTGAAAATTAGCACCAGTGAAAACCTCGCGCTAGAGGCACATTTTCAGGACGAGAGAGAAACCATTTCAGTCAGCAATGTACAGCAAAAGGCAGGGAAACCCAGAAAAGTGATAGTAAGTGCATACATGTGCAGGGAACCAAAAAGGCAAATAAACATAACTAAAAATGACCAAAAAACCACATTGACATCCGCAATAACCACAAGCTGGCCAATAGTGATATTAATGATTAAAACATAAAGCAACACTACTGACAAAGCATATATAAAAAGGAAGATATCATGTTTGGAGGGTTCTATGCTCTGTCCCCCTACAAAGTGGAATGATTTTCCACATTGAAATAGCGGTGATCAGGGTTTTTATTGTCATTTATATTGGGCAGGTTTGTTATGGGTGTGGCACAGGTGTGCAGCATACAGCAGAGTGGGGCACATAGGAAAGTGGTGCCCAACCAAAACTGTACATAGAGGACTGCTGAAATGGGATACAGGGGGCTGCAGGCGGCACATGCTGTGGGTCCAGCTGGGGGCACTTGTGCGGACTAGGCAGATGCCTAGGTGGCACATAGGAATGCCGAACACTGTAAAGCAGCAAGACAGCAACTGACGAGGGTCCAACATGGGCATGAGTGTGTGTCGGGGCCAAACAGTGTCACAGGGGATCATTACCCCAGTAGGTACCCCCAAGGACACATAGCATTGGGCAGGCGGTTGACGGAGGGGGAAGCCCAAAAAACACATGTCTACTGAGGCAACCCCTACCCGAGAAACCCACATCCATAGGCAGCTGCCCTACTGGCAAACACTGGCTGGCCTGGGACTGTGCACCACCAGCACCATAAGGGCAGTCCAGCATGGTGGTGTGGAGGGGTGCTGGTGGCGGAGAAGGCAGTGGCATCTGCCCACAGCAGCAACCACCCGGCCAAGCCACAGTTTAGGTGGGTGCCGTGCACTGCAACAGACAAGGTCTTTCTGACAAACAGTCATGGTATCCCCAGGGAACAATCTGCCCTAGGGCAACAGTTTGGTGCAGTACACACAGCCAGTGTTGTTTCCCAGATCAGAACGGTCACTAAGTTCAAGTTCCAGCTGGGGCTCCTGGCAACCCTGTCCCCCATATTTTACTCAGTAACTAAACTGTGGTAATAAAGACAGGAACACTTTTTATTGCAGATAAAATAAACATGCCTGGAAACACCATATTTTTTACCACCTCAAAATATGTCTATATAGACAACTTTTTGGTGGTGGTCGAGAATACGAGGAGAAATTGGTGACACATTCTACTTCTACCCTTTTGATGTCTAGGACATCTATACCTTTCCCACTCACAATCTTTAAAGGACAGTGCTGTAAGGCAGGGCGTCTCCAAATCCAGCCCTGGAGGGCCACAAACCAGTCAGAGTGTTGGCAGGATATCTCTAATGCATATATATCTCTAAGCATGTTCATTAGGGATATCCCAAAAACCTGCAGGGTTGCAAACCACGCTCCCAGGACACTGGATTTGAGTAGCTCGGTGTTTTACGTGATACCTACAGATCTGCAATCAATCTGTCCCAGTAGGGTGACCTGTTTCCCAGCAGACTGGGGTTGATGGTCCTCTCTACCACCAACCATTTGTTCGCAAAGTTGTTACAATTGTGGATCTATTGGTGTTGGAGATCCTGTCTCTCCCACCCTGAGCTACAAGAGGGTGGTGCGACATAATCCACTTTTGGGTCTCAAACACCCTCTTCACCCTATAACATGTGACCATGGCACCCACACAACAGTATGTGCCCCTATTCTGGGTGCATCATAGTCCACAAGATGTGACTGGGACATACAGATAGACACAGGTGTGGCTGCAAGGACTACCTATCACACACTGGCACTGAGGGAGACCTGCAGCATAGCCTATCTCAGCTAAGCCAGGTGCTGTGCACCTGGTGCTGGGTGCCCCACCTCACCCTCAGGGTGAGCACAGGACCCACACAATGTCAAGGTCTGTAGCTACTCTGTGCCAGTAACACACAAGGTCAGTTCCCACTACCAGGCCTCAGGGTGACTTTGGGGGTGCTTACCATACCTCATTCTTGTGTATCAGCCTGTAGACTGCTGATCTGCATGTGTGCAGTGCATCATGGGTTTGGGTGGGTTCAAAACCCTATTCTGGTAACCACAGCAGACATGTTTGTGTGTTGACCTGCAGTCTTTCTGTAGCCAGCCAGCAGTTATGGCAGTAGCTATCAAGATGTAGCCTACTGGTTACTTCAAGTGGACTGTGGAGGGCAGAAGTCATGGGTTTGATCCTGCAGTGGTGTAATTTCCAAAAAGGCTGTCTGAGGCATTTTCTTTTAATTTAATTTTAATTTAGTGCTGCCAGCAGAAAAACACCTCACAGTGCTGTAGCCTAAGGTGGCCTCATAGGTGCCCTATACAGTGCCATATAGGGCACATTAATAGGATGCCTTGGCAGAAAGGGCACTTTATAATGTGACCTACGGGGACGCCTTGTCATGGGCACCTTATGTAGGCACCTTAGGTTAGGGCACTGTGAGGGTGTTTTTGCATGGCAGCACTGATTTAAATTAAAAGAAAATGCCTCAGACCAGCTGTTTTAGATTACACCACTGCAGGATTGAAACCACATGACTTCTAGCTCCACAGTCACTGCAGCACACCAGTGGGCTACATTGTTATAGCTTCTAACCCTGACTTCTAACCCCTGGCTCGGCATGTACTTAGGGTTAATGTGGCGTTAACATGCTCACGGCGTCCCACTATCGCATGATACATATTCTTGCTACCTTAGGACTGGAGGAACGCCCACTCTTTATATGGCATTCTTCACATTAATCGCTGCAAACTAGCGCCAGTAACATTAGGATGGTTTAGTAAACATACCCCTAAAACTGGACTGTCAGCGTCACACATTTTCATAGTATCAATGCAGGAAGATTGA
Source organism: Ichthyophis bannanicus (assembly GCA_033557465.1). Taxonomy (NCBI): domain Eukaryota; kingdom Metazoa; phylum Chordata; class Amphibia; order Gymnophiona; family Ichthyophiidae; genus Ichthyophis; species Ichthyophis bannanicus. Next base: position 1,180,075,683 of record CM066033.1, on the reverse strand, counting down.
AGCCTGTTTCTCTACTCCTCTTTTTTAAGGAAGCTCAGTTCTAAAATGATTTCCATTTCCATTAGGAAGGTTGCCAACTTTCTCATGTTCAAAATAGGGATCACAAGATTTTTTTTTCACTTTAAAAACAAGAAAAATTCAATATGTCAAAAGATTTGCTCAGTTAAGTTAGGGAGTTAACCAGGGCATAATCTTAACTTTCAGCTTCCTGTACTGTTTTGACTAACAATGTAATCAGGTTATGTTTGGGAGGGAGTTGAAAAGAATCCTGGGGCCCATGGTTATAAATTTAATGGTTAGGAAATCTGGTCATTAAAACTCAACTGTCGTCTTAATGTGTTAATGTTATCTAGTGAACTTTAGAACTCTTAAATCTGATTAACCAGATTGCATTTTTTTGAATTGATCCAGCATAAAGTTAATCTGGATAAATTATCCAGTTAGTATTAAGTGGTTTGGGCCCATGTAATATTGACTTCCACATTTTCAAATGAATATTATCCCTTGCAAAATATGCTTTTCTTTGACTCTTGACCCCATGAGTAATATAAGTTGTGGTCATTTTTTCGAAGAGAATGTGTACACAGCAAGGAAGGCAACAAAATTGAGAGTTTGGTGCCTCAAT